>MQUG01000023.1:0-190547 GCA_007213375.1 Steinernema feltiae
CGTGAAAAGCATCGTCTCTGCCAAAAAACTATAAAATATATGGACGATTTTGTAAGCTCGGAATTAGGAAATGACGTGTTTATGATTCTTTATTTAGCTTGGGGCTTTAACTGCGGTGAACGATTACGTCCCCAGTCTTATTCAAAAATTCCCTGTCTTGAAAATGAAGCTGACACACTTGCTGCGCTCTGTGACCGTCAGCTAACCATGCATTCTTTTTGGCAACGTAAGCAGCCTACTACTGAAATTATTTTATTTTGCGATGTATTTCAGGATACCACCTTGAGGGTGCTTCACCCAGTTTTTGTTGACATTGTCTACAATTTTGCCCTGTTCTTCCGGAAACTTAGAGCCCAGCACCCTGATATGCTGATCGGTTTAGAGGGGAAAGAACATTTAGAAGAGTATGTGAAGAACGGATTTCCGGAAGTCAAACCGAACGTGGTAATATCGCAAACGCCACGTTTCAGTCACAACAGCAGCAACATGGCGGACAGAATATTACGTTGGAGATGCTTCAGGTTTTATAGCTCCATTTTATTTGCGATGTAATATTTTTATTTTCAGAGTGCGATCTTCCAATCGATGAATCCATCGGGAGCGCCAGGACCTTCCCCGGGTGCAGCTGTCGATCCTGCTGCATCTGCCGCCGCTCAGGAACCACAGATTTCTCGTGAGCAACAGTTCGCTGCTCAGTTGCAACAACTGCACGAATTCGGCTTCACCGACGATGGTGAAAACGTTCAAGCGCTCGTAGTGACTGAAGGGAATGTCGAACAAGCGCTTGAAGTGATAATTTCAATGCGCGAAGGTGCGGATTAGTCGTTTTCGACACACAACACCAGGTTGGTGTAAGATTTGACTGCATGTGCAGTATTTAAAGATATTCATAATAATATTGTAAGATCATAAATATTGATTATATAACTTGAATCAGAGACGTAAAGTTCTTTATGGTCACCGTAGGGTACACGTTTCGGTTGAATCCATCATCAAATTTTTCAAGTTAATTCTGATACCGAGATTGAGTTAGTGCGGAGGAATATGATTGAGTCCGGCGTCCGAAGTCCAGAAGTAGTTGGGAGCGCCGGGCGAGAAGCACGTGTTGTCGCGGAGCGTTCGGTCACCGTCGACCCAGTACATCAAGTAGAAGTTGCACATCTCGTCTTCGCCGGTGGGTCCGATCTGAATCACGCGGTCCTCCTGGTTATCCATGAGGCAACGCGAGGTGAGCATGTCGCCGCGTTTGATAACGATTGATGACGCGTTCTCGACTGGTACGAACATTTGCGGCAACTGGGGATCGCGGGTTCCGAGCAGATTCCAGTGGTCCTCGCCTTCGGGCGTTTCGCGGACGATCCAACCGCCCACGGAGACGCCGTGGCGGTGCGTGTGGGTGCGGAACGCGAAGGGATGCAATTCCACGTCTTCGTCCACGACGCACGCCGTCTCGAAGCTTTCTGGAAAAGGGGTTGTTGTGTGACTACCGTATCGTTGTTGCACGCGCTGATGGCAACTCAGCGCGTGAACTCAGCCTCACCTTTTGACTTGGGCGCTATTTCGCCTCCGGTGACCATCAGAAGCGTCGCGGCCGTTTTCTCGAGAGGCGCTTCGCTTGTCTCAAGGCGGATTCCGCTGAAATCGGGCGCGCCTAGTTTGTGCATGTAGTGGACTTGGAGCACGAGGTGGCGAATGTTCGTCTGACCGGAAATCTTGAATCCGACGCCTGCAATCGATCAGAGGAATTGAGGCGGAAAGCGTGCGATTCACTCACCCTTGGGCAACTCGAGTTTTGGCGCGTCTTTCGCCCATGCGTACAAAATGCTCGGCTTTTCACCGCACACCGACGCTTTCTGGTAGTCGTTTTCCTTCTGACTCATTTCCCCACAGTCCCTAAAGCACTTTACGATTACGGTAGATGGTCGGAGAGACGCACCACACGGGTTGCTCAGTTCCGGGGTCAGCGCAACCGAAGAGAAGCATGTGGTGGGCGGTGTGACCGTTGGCGAGAGGCTCGAATCCCACTGAAACCGGGAGGATTACTGTAGCCGAAACGAGGGAACTGGAATATACCGAGGGAGAACTCGCCGGAAGGATCGAGAGGAACGGAGGTGCACAAGTAGGCTTCGTCCTAAACGAACAGCGCTGCTGTAGGGAGGGAGGACAGCAGTGGGGCTCGGTACCTGAGTGGGCATGACGCCCGGCATGCGGAATTCAACTTTTTCTGATCGGACGACCATCGCCGGGAAGGCGAGGAGCGCGAGGAACGCGACGATCATGACGGACGTCGCGAGGGAAATGCGAGATGCTGGCTAGAAGGGCCGCCAGAAGCCGGAGGGCGCACGAGAGGGGCGGGCGGCGCAGAATCGATCCAGCTTGAGGGTTCGTTCGTTGGTGCGCGAGGCCCGATGACGTCAGCCGAGAGAGTGAATGAAGCAGCTGAGGAGCTGATTAAGGAAAACGTGCGCAGAGGCCAAACGAGAGTCGAGAGAGCGACCGACGTTTCTGTGAGATGGCGAGGGCCGAGCGAGAATCCTCATTTTCGTGTCGAAGAAATCCCGATGCGGGCCGACCTCCGCCTGCCGTCCTTCCGCCTCTCCTCAAAGCGCGCTTCTAATGAACGACCTGCGTCGGGGAGCAAATCACTCCTCCGACGTCACAACTGCGTCTCCACGCATCAAAGTCGTCGCCATCATCCTTATTTCCCACAAAACAACACGTTTATGCACTTTTAAGCGAAATGGTTCATCGGGAGCACGGAAGCCGGATCAATTCGTGGTGGAGGGGTGCGTCGCCCTCCAGTAGGTCTCAAGGAAGTCCGCAATGTGCTCGCAGGCGTCTTCGAGTTGGTTGTCGTCGACGATGAGGTCGAAGAGCGAGTCCGCACACTGATTCAGCTTCTCCGCGCTCATCATCTGAACTTTCATCGCGCGCGACTTCTTCTTGCCTCTTTCCTTGATCAGTCGCTGCAGGACCTGAACAGGAAGCGTTACGGTGTGGATCGAATCGAATGTCACCTTCTGGTTGGAAACCTTGATGTGCACGATGATCGGCGAAATGCTGGACTTGCGGAGTTGTCCAGGATGATTCACCTGGTCGCAGTCGAGGACGACGAGCTGCATGAGTCGACACATCTTGTAGATGCGCTCGGTCTCCTCCATCAGCCAACCTCAAAGAACGTTCTTCTCATCTCGGATGACGTCAGTCGAGTGAATAGCGAAATCGAGTCTTCGCACGTGTAAATCTCGCTATTCGCGTTCGGAGAAAACGAATTCCGAGCGATTCTCATGACAGAAGATTCGAGTGCACTCGCGCGTAGCGAACGTTGCGATGCGATTCGCACAGATTGGATGGAAATCAATCCGTTTGCGGTCAAGAACAACGTCGCCGCCCCAAGTGCACGGATTATTCTTCTGTGCAAGTTTGTTTTCGCCTCCTAGCGTGACCCTTTGAGTCGGAATCGCTTTCGCGATGACTCAACGCACCCTCGTTGACCGCGCGTATCACTTTCAATCGCTGCAGTTGCGCGTCGAAAACAAACATTCGGAGCACTTACTGACTCGCTGTTCTCCCTTTTTGATCGAATTCCGCGAGAGAAGCAGCTTGTTCGATGAAGACTTGTTCGCGGCGTCGAGGTCGACGACAACTCGTGAAATAATGATTCTGCTGCGGAATCGCTCTTTCAGGAAGTCGAAGATTGCCTTGTGCATCATGTCGGTCACCTGAAACGAAGCGTGCGTACTACCACGTTACGGTACTGCCTACCGTATGTCCTTTCAACGCGGGTCCGACAAAGATGATCGGACGCATCGACGGAACAACGTCGTAAGGCGCTTCATCTTCGAGTCGGACGGCGAAACATCTATTCGCGTTTCTACAATGGATTAGACGTTATTAGTCAACGCGAATCGTCATTTTGCAGTCGACGCCACTCGCTCGCTCACTCAGCGGGCGTCATTTACATAAATCGATTCGGTTAATCGAATCTCTTGTTAAATGCGTTAAAAAACGAGTAATTTCCGCTTCGAAAGGAACGCGCTTACAGTAGTCGACTGCGCTTGTGCTCCTTGAGTCGCTCGAGTTTCGAGGGACTCGGCACAAACCCAAGTTGGGCGCCGTCCTTCACGAGACGCCCGATCCACCAGTTTTCGTTGTACTTCTGCAATTGAGGGTTGCGTGGGGAAGAAGACGGGTCGCTTACCCTGATGATGTGGAGGAAATGGCCGCAGTCGAAGGAGATCGCGTTGTCGGGCAGAGGAACGTCGTCGTCCAGCGCACCGTCGTAGGCGACGTTGGCGCGGATTGCGAAGAGCACGGGGTCGTCCTGGAGATGGGATTCATTGGAAATGCCCGGGAGAGGCGACCGTGGGAAGGGCGACCACCCACGAAGTTGACTGACCTTTGCCTCGTGGAGCTGATTGGCGGCGACCTCTTGATTCTGCTGAGTGCGAAGCTGATTGGTGATCTTCGAGTCGCCGAGTTGGTTGATTCCGAGCGTCGCTTCCTGGAATCCGCTGCTGTGAACCGGCGAAACGGCGCTTCGCATAGCAGAGGACGCCTCGAGGGCCGCGGAACGAGTGAATGGGAGGGAAGACGGACTGAGTGACTGACGAGGCCCTCAAAGGCTTTGGGTTTGGATGCGAAATGAGATCGCGCATGCGAAGAGATAAAGATAAAAGAGGAAAAAGGATTTGTGGGAGGGAAGAAGGTCCGGAGGGAGAAGTCGCCACCCGGAGCCGAGTGAGCACCGGTGGAGGTTGGCGATGCCGTCAACGCCGAAGTGATTGTTGTCAGAGTCAATTGTTTTCGATCCTTTTTGCGCGAAGAGAATTCCCTATTCCGGACAAAGGGTCTCGAACGGAGAGAGCGACTCTCGTAGCGAATCTTTCGTCCAACTTTTCGCTTGAGGCGACTTGAGGACTCCGCCGTTCATCGCCTGTCTCCAGCGTCCATTTCGCCGCTCCATAAATTTGCCCGAAAGCTGCTAGAGTGACTCCTCAACAAGTCGCTCCGCCAATTTATGGTTGCCAGCGCAGCGCAAAAGTCGTTCGCGACGATAAAACACTCAAAAGAAGCCTCTCTGCAGCTTCGTTCTGCGGAGAACCCCGGCGGCTGAGGGTCAACGATAACCGAATCGAAATTAAATTCCTTCGGAGGACAAACAAACGCGGCAATCGCCTCCGGTGCACTTCGGAGGCTGCTGAGAGGAGTCAGAATGTTGACGCTTCTCGCGAATTGAGAAGCAACTGCTTGGGGCATCGCCAAGGTGCGCGCGGCACTTGACGAACTCCGATCGCCGCGTGTTGCTATACAAGAAACGCTCTTCTCCCCGGGCGTCTTCCTCTTGTTGCGCTCTCCTCAAATCGTGGATCGACGGAGCCTTCTGATCAGCGATCAGCGATCCTCCCTGGGCACGTTCTGCGCCGCTGCGAGTCCGCGAATTCTGCGATCGACCTCCCCGACAGTCCCCTTTGTCCTCGCCCGGGCAATTCGCCTCTCGCGGCGATATCATTCGAATAATTCTAATTTCTCCGCACTTTTTCCGTCGTTCACGCGCTTAACGGCGTTCGGCCATCTGGCTCCGCGAAAAATGATTTATTCAAATTTCCGCTCTCCTCAGGCGTTTTACGTTCTCCTTTCGCTAATCGCGATTGCTCACCTCGACCACACACGAAGAGTCAGAATCAGTGAGAGGATTAGCGCCTCCGCGCGATGACCTCTGACCCCTCGCGCGACAATGGGATTACCGGAATCACGCAACGCTCTGTGGACAGATGCCGGGATAATCCGCGACCCTGAGGCCCGCGCATACCTGAATGTCGCTCTGCGTCTGCTTGTAGGCGTTCAAGTAGAGTTGTAGATGGTGACGGACGAGGGAATGCATCGCTGGTAGCTGCGAGGAACGAAACTAGGACAAATGAACCCGAGAAGGGAGAAAAGCAGCACAATTAGGCTTGCGCAGGCTTATTTACTTACGCGGTGAGTGGTTCCGTCGCCCATTTGCCCCGCCGGAATCGTTTTCTCGCCCTCGAGGGCGTCAGTGCTCGCAGAGGTCGTGTGCAGCGATTCAGCGCGACCTGCAGATCTGATATCGCAAAAGTGCGGTCGGTAATTAGCGCCGCGCGTTGCCTACAAAACGGCGCGTCAACAGATCGAAGCGAGGATAAGATCGACAGCGATTTATGCGCATTTGGAGGGCGAAACGTCGACGGATCGGATAACGGAGGCGACGTTGTCGCTCCACTCGGTAATTACCTGCAACAGGGCGATTTTCCGGCCCATTTGGGAAGTTGTGTGCACCAGGAGCGGAAACGACGCGCGGGCCCTGCGTGGAACTCACCGTAACCGCGGTATTCGAACGGTCAACCCGCTCCGAGCATCCAGAAGAAACAAAAAACGTTTAATCGAAGGGCGCCATTAATTCTTTAAACTCTTCCGATTGGAACCCATTAGAATCCCCATTAGAGCGTCTTTCCCACCTGTCCCTCGCCTCCCTACCGTACTCCGCTCCCTCACTCCTCTTCCGTTGCATAATCGAATTATATCTGTTCAAATACTGATCCGCGCCTCGTCCCTCGCTCACCCTCGCATCCGCCAACCGGTATTCGGCCTTCGTACCAGCAACGAGTACGGTAATCCGAGTACTCGGATGCAAATTCAAATTTCAACAACGATTATGAGATGTGCACGCGTCAAGGTCGTCGCCTTCGGCTCCTTCGCCTGAATCAGGGCGATCGGAACCCGTTTGCGCTTCCCCGATTAAGATATATCGCTTTCAGCGGCGCCGCCGATTGCTCTCGCGCTCTCCAAGCACTTCTCTGCTCCCTTCGCTCTCATAATTTGGGTTATTTTTTGTCGCGCGACGTCGGGAGCGAGGAAACACAAACGAAGTCTTCGATCGCCGATAAATCACGCGAACATGATCGTTTCCTTGTCTTCGCCGTGTTCACCGACGAATTGATTATTCGTGGAGGGTCTACCGTATGCGCGCCATCCGGATTCGCCTCCGCAGCGCTTCGGGCGTCTTTGGAAGGCAAAGTCGACCGTAAAGCGGCTGTGTAAGGTCACAGAGTCGAAACCACCCGAATTAAGTCATTTTTTCGCTTTACGACCTCCCATCCGTCATATGTTTTGGAAAGAAACTTTTTCGGGTTACCGTAACCCGGGTGACGATACCCGCGTTGGTGATTTCGCGTTCTATCCACGCAGCGCTTTCCGTTCACTTTTCGCAGAGAACTTCGCCGGATTCAGAAGTTCTCTGGTCTTCGCGTCGCGCCGTCACGGTAGAAATCGCATTTCAGAGTTTTGCGAGCTGCGATTTGAATTTTACGAGTGTTTAGCGTCGACGCGTGTAATTTACGGTCTCCGTGAGAAGAAAAGGGTTCTGATCATGCCTTCTCCTTCTTAATTGCGCACCTGTCGCTCGGCGGAGAAGGCAAGTTGCAGTTGCGAAGATGCGAGGGGCGATAAGTCGCCGGACGACAAGTTTCGTCGCTCGCTCGCTCGCGCCGGCGGCGGCGACGCTTTGTTTGAGCGCAAGATGGAAGTGGAAGAGTTGTGACAGCTGTTGTGAGTTAATCGGCGGTCAGAGAGGGAACGGACACTCGGAGGAACTCCGTTGCGTGGCCTGGAACTATGCGGGTGGGAGAGCGGCGGAGCCGCGGCTGCACGGTATCTGCCAGGGGAGCGGAGGAGGTGATTAGCGCGGAGTGTCAGGAGTGACAAGGTCAATTAAATTTGAATTTTGGTGGTGACCTCAATGAGAGAAGCGAAGGTGGGAAAGACGGAGTTATCTGATTGATTCGCTGATTGGCGACGAATTAGCGAGTGAATTTGAATTTATCTGATTGCAGCACAGCGGAACTCCGATCGCCTCGCCTTGCGGTACCGTAACCACGTGCTGCACAGTTCAGGTGCAAAGACGGCGCGCGCACTTCACGCATTGCTTCTGATTCGCGATCCGCGATTCTCGCGCTTTTCTGCGAGCGATCATCTTCTCTCAACGATCTCCTTTGTCCCTAATTGCGTCTAATCTCTCCCGATCCCTCAATCGCAGCTTGTCCCGCGCCCCTTGAGGGTCATCGACTGCGCACACGCATCATAATCGGCTCCATATCTGCCACTCACTCAATTCGGGTGGAATTAACGCCTTCGACGCCCTCTCATTAGCCATATGTCACTTGCATGGCGATTGCGCGGCTTTGCCGACGGAGCCGATCGCTGTCGTTACGGTCACCTCAGTGCCAGCCACCCTCCTGTCGTCTTCCCTCTTTCTGAGGCCCGTTTGATAGTTTCGCGCGCCAACTTCTTTGTTTCTCTCCGCTGGCGATTACGGTCACTCGTTTTCGGTCGTTCAAATATGCAAATTACGAGGGGGCGGCTCCGAAGTGACCGTCTGTCGCGCGCGGTAGCGTGATCGAGTGTCAGCGCCATCCTCTACCCTGTAGCCCTCGACGCGACAGGTTCTGCGATCAGAAGCAGCCGGCGCGCGACTGTTGTTGGCCCTCTGCGCGACAAATGACCCTCAAGCGGCCGACGTCCCCTCAAGGTCAATCTAATTCGAAATTTGAAATTCTCCTCCTCTTCTGCCGCCGCCATCGACGGCGAGAAGGACGTCGGCGATGGCCCTCCGTCGCTCGCCGCGAACGAAAAGAGGCGGCGCTGGAGGGAAGCAAGGGAATCGCTTCGGTGGGCGCCTCCCGCCCGCGACGTCCTCTTCTTTCGGGCTGCTCGTCGCCGCTCGCTTTTCTTCGGTGGTGGCGAGCTGCGGCGGCGAGTAATCTAAGGTTGTTTGGATGGTTGCTCTGGCGGGCGGGCTCGTGTGCAAGGGAAGGAACTACGGAGAAGAAGGAGCGGAGACGACGTGTTTGTTGGTGCGATCGCATCCGCCGCCGTCGGCGCGCCGTTGTTTTACTCGATTGCGAACTGATCAGCTTGTTGTTTCGTGTGACTTACGCGCGCGTTTGTTGTTCCTTCTTGTCCCGATGGACTGTCGGACGGCGGATCCTCGGAGACGCCGTCGTGTG
Organism: Steinernema feltiae; assembly: GCA_007213375.1. NCBI lineage: Eukaryota > Metazoa > Nematoda > Chromadorea > Rhabditida > Steinernematidae > Steinernema > Steinernema feltiae. Next base: position 9,027 of record MQUG01000023.1, read on the forward strand.
ACTGAAGCGCGAAGATCGTCGCGTCGCTATTCGCACTCTGATTGGCGCCGATTTGCAGAGACGACGCCGGACCGAAAGGTGCCAAAAACAATTTTATTTCCTTTGTGTGCTGCCGCCGCAACGTGCCAAGCGAGTTTGACCTGTCGGGAGCCGTTGGAAGGGAGTTTGCAACGAGGAGAATCTCCGAAGGGACTCCGAGCGAAGCGAGAAGCATGAGCGGAGCCTCGAGCGGCGAAGACGCCGTCGACGAGGTGAAAGTGTACCGCGACAACGATGCCGATGACTCGGACCTCGTGGCGACTTCGCAGGAGCTCACGGAGGAGAAGAAGGAAGTTGCGCTGGAGACGGAACTCGAAACGCGACCCGGACTCGCCGGAGCCAACGCCGCCTTCAACTTCTTCGGTTGGTTTTTATCTTCTCGCTTTACTCCACGCGCTTCGAGCACGCGAAACCGTTCAGCAACGACTCTCTCCGCATTAATCATCCCACTTCCCTCCCTCTCCCCCCCCTCTCTCTCTCTCCGAGCCTTATTTGCATTTCGGAGACGAAACTTCCGAATCCGCGCGGATGCGCGCCTTGATTGGACCGAGGGCCGCAATTAGAGGTGCGGTGCGACGCGATGCGCAGGTATCTCTGCGCCAGCGCTAATTGTCGCAATTGTCGGTGTGCGTTGCACAAGTGCCAACGTCGTCTCTTGACCTCGCAAGAAGCTGTCGACCTTGTTCGTCCCTTTGTTCGCCCGGAATCTGCAGATTTCGCTTCTTCGCGCGGGTTCGGGATTCCGTCCCCTTCGCCACGATTCGCTCCTCAGGCGCTCGCTTATCGCTCTGATCGATCATTCGTCGCGTTCGTTTTTTCATCCGTTTTTTGATCGAAACGCCGATCGAATCGCCGCGTAACGGTTCCTTCGACCTCTCCTCCTTGCGTCACATCGGAATTTTGGCCCTCCGGTGTCCCCTCCCTCGAGGGTCTCCAACTCGATCGATAATTAGCCCCTCGTCGGTCCGACGACCGTTCTTCTCCCAAAGACTGTCACTCATTGTCATTATCGACGTGGGTGGTCCGATCAGCGTTCGCGCTGGTGGCGAAGGGTGACGCAGAGGCGCCATGGAGCCGGGGGATCAACACGAAGTGACGACGGGCGAATCTTCTTTTTAATTAGACACCGAGGGATTAATTGGTTGGAGGGCCGTCGCGGCGCCTCGGCGGCGAAAACACCGCACGAAAACAACGCACTCGACCGCTTCTCGCTCCCCAGGGCAGCAGGGTTACGGTCCTTCTTTTCGCCCTTCCGGTGGAGCTTAGGCATGCAAGGGTTGCTGATTGCGGGCGTTCGCAGGTCGACTCGTTCGCTGATTAAGCACCGCGAACGCGGGGCGATGCGCGGAGAGCGCTGATAAAAGGTGACAAGCGCGCTGCGATATTGATCACCTCGGGGGCGTTTGCCTTTGGGGGACGACGCAGGGCGAAGAAGTCGACGAAGAAGAAGTCGGTGATAAGGCGAAAGGAAGCGAAGGTGTTGCAATTGGCGCGTGCGAGCGCCTGGGATTCGGGGAGCGTTCGCCGCAGAGATAATGGCCGATTGAGAACAGTCGGAGAGGGTGATTCAGCGGAGGGAGTCGGCGCATTGGCCCGTCCGGCCGTTTTATGGCCCTTGGGATTGGGATGGCGCCGGAGACAAATGACTTCAACTTCTCAACTTTCACTTTCAGGTCCGACTCATCCGCTCTTTCTGAGTCCCAACTTCCATGCGGGGCTCTCGCCCTCCTACGGCCTCTCGCCGATGATCATGCCGCTGCTTGTGCAGGTAAGTGACGACTCCGGGCAGGGGAGAAGTGCAGAGCGAAGAGAAGAAAGTCGTAACCAGTTATGACGATCGCCGCGTTAATTGCGGCGCTTTATTGCGATCGAAGCGACGGCGGAGGGCAATGAACGCGCTCGTCGGCCTTTCGGACGCTCGATTTATGCGAAAACGGCGCAGCGCGGTGAGAAGGGCGCTGATTAACTCCGCCGTAATTAGGCGTGCACTCGGTCAAAGGGTCTCCGCTGCCACTTCGCTCCGTTCAGACGAGCAATTAGTGACGCGCACGCAATCGTCTTCACCTTTCCGCGTTGCAATCTGCTTTGTTTCAGAGTCAATGTGCGTTTCCACAGTTCAACCGGGCGGCTCCACTCGGTTCGCCATCGTACTCCGGATATCACCTCTTCTCACAGATGTCGCCGAGTTTCAACCCACTCGCCTTCCCTCCGGGTTCGCCGCTGGGCGGCGGAGTTCCGAAAGTTCCCCTCGCAACGAACTTGATGCGCGGGATGGGAAATCCCCTGCATCAGATGAATCACATGAGGTATACGGTAGTTCGAGAGCGACGTCCTTTCAACGGAGAAGTTCCGCTTCAGATTACAACCGAACGTCGGCGGAATGCCAATGGGCGCCGTCAACGGCAATCTGCATCACGGCGCGACGCCGAAGCGGTCGAAAGCGGATCGGAAGAACAAGGAGGAGCACATCAAGAAGCCGCTGAACGCGTTCATGTGGTTCATGAAGAAGAATCGGTCAAAGTTGCTCGAGGAGCCCGAGTACCGCGAGCGACAGTCGGCCGAGTTGAACAAAGAGCTCGGAAGGCGGTGGCGCGACCTCGGCCAGGAGGAGCAGCAGAAGTACTTTGACATTGCGAAGAAGGCGAAGGACGACCATCAGATGAAGTATCCGAACTGGACGGCGCGCGAGAACTACGCGTTGCACAAGAAGAAGAAGCGGAAGCGTGAGAAATCAGTCGGTAAGTGCGTTCGGCGCTTGTTTTCCCCTCGTCAGGCACCTTTAAACTCCTCTGCGCTCATTTGCGATGCGAATTGCGCTAATTGAGTTGTGCCACGCACTCTCACTTCTCGTTTTCGCTCTCTTTTTCTGTTTGCGTCCTCCGAGGGACGATCGCCGCTCCCAGATCTCCTGTTGGTACACAGCGCGTCGAGGGCTCCGACAAGAGCGCGCGACCTGCTACTGATACGCTCTCGAGGGCGACGACATCCTCTTCAGCGATCCTCGTTAGCATCTTGCCTCGAGTGCTCTCGCGAGGGATTCGCGACGGTAGCAATTACACAATCACGAGGACCCTCGGAAGGAACGAATCTAATCACTCGTGGGAGCTGCAACCTCTCAATCGCCCGTGATTTCGAGTGCTTATGAGTTATGAGCGGAATGATCGCCGCAGGGAGAGCGGCGGAGCCTCGGGGATCGGTCGCCCGAGAAGGCACCAAATTCTGCATCGGTGTTGGGGAGATTGCAGAGAAAAGTGATTGCCAACGGCGTTTTCCTAATGGCTTGTTGTTGGGGCCCGACGGCGTTTCGATCCGACGTCCGTAAATCATATCGGCTCCATGCGACCACACGCGTTCGCGCGCGCATAAATCACAAATTTTACTTTCCACCGCTTCGTTTCCGTTCACAGGAGCGTCGTCGAACTTGAGGACCGGGGATGAAGCTGCCTCCAGGAGGGACGCTCGCTCGATTAATCGGCGCCGTTAATCCGCCAAAAGCGGAGATGGAAGCAATTTGTTTTGAGGGCGCCGATGTCATCGATTCGCGTCGGTCGTCTCGGAAATGTTGCAATTAATCATCTCTCTGCGATTTCCTTTCTCTTCTTTGATGCGCGCCATCAATCCAAATCCGTCGCGATTGTCAATTCCGTTTCTTCATTCGCGGGCACTCAATTCGCTCGTTTCAGACAGCGGAGAGCAGAAGAAGTGCCGAGCGAGGTACGGCGTGCAGAACCAGGAGCAATGGTGCAAGCACTGCAGAAGAAAGGTAATCAACCCGGCTCCCAACACCCCGAACACTTCGTTTGTTTGTTCAGAAGCGCTGTCTCTACTACAGGGAAACCGCTTCCCCCTCCACGACCTCTTCCCCGCACGTGTCTTCGACCACACAGGGCGGAATCCGACCTCATACGCCCGGCGGTATGGTAGACAGTCCGGCGTCGGCGCAGGGATCGTCGTCAATGTCGAATGAGGTCGGCAGAGACGACGAATCGGACACCGATTCGGACATCGAGGGCGAGGATCCGATCCTCGCGCAGCAGATTCTCGACGAAACCGCCAATCCGGCGACGCCAGTGACGCCGATGCTCGTCGCCTCGCTCGGCGCGACGCCCATCCAGGTTCCTCGACTGCCGCCGCCGATAACCACGTAGCATCTCCTTCCCTTTGTTGTTGTTGTAAATAAGGTTCTCTCTGCCCGATTCCTTTCTTCGCGCACAAAGCTCTTTGTATATAGGACTAATATTTGGTTCCCCAGATCTAATCGAATCCGAAAGTTATTTATTTACCCCTCGAGCATCCGATTGTCTGTTGATTCCGTTTCGTTCCCTTGTTAGCGACAGAAATTAATCGAATTGCCTTAGGACACTTTCTCTCCTTTCGTGCGAGTGCGAATACAGGGTCCCCCTCCCTCCCGAATCCCACAAAGTCTCTTCGTCCGAGACGACAAAACCGAAAATGAGCAATAAAATCCTCTTTTCCCCCAAAGCCGGACTCGTCGTTGGCAAACGCGAATCAAGCCACTTGAAGGGTGATTGAATTTGAAGGCTAAACGTTGTGACAACGCTGTCGCGTTGTCGTCGCCGCAAAAACGTGAAACCGAGGAGCTACACATAGAAACAGGCAACAATGGGCGCGGCGGCTCAAAAGCGACTTTTTGAGATGCGAATTCTGCGCAGAAATCAGAAAAGACGATTTTTTCCTTCCACGACGAGGGGAACGCGCGGCAACGCAGCGAATCCATCGATGCCTTGCTGCATCACAGCATCAAATGCGTCGCTGGAGTGCGGTCAATCTCGAATTGATCTGCTCCTGCTCAAGTTCTCCGTGAAACCACCGGAAAAGTGTCAGAATCCCGAAAAGTCCGTACAGCGGGAATAAACAACTCACGCGGCTCTGGCCTAACTGTGCGCGCTCCTTTGCTTGTAGGAGTTTAAGCCTGCCGAAAGTATTCACAACCCCGGTGCATGATGCAGCACGTTGACTTCCTTCGGTTGATGCATGAACGCAGGAAACCCTTGCAAATTAACGAAGAGAACCAGTGCAGCCAAATTGATACGGGACCCAACTGGCGCAACAGTACGCGCACAAGAACGCCCATTACCCGCAAGCAACGCTTTCTAGTTCGCCTTATCGCGCACACTTTCTATTTGTTCTCTCTGGACACCGTGCGGGTTTGGCTTTGTTCCACAACGCGCGAAATTTCTACGATTTTTGGTGATCGGAATGAAGAGAGCGCATCATGAAGACGTCCATCTTGTAGATTCGAGAGCATCGATTTGCCGCTTCCAACGGGAGTGTTTCATGAAACCCTTCGAATCGTATAAACTCACGTGTTTCGCTCGGCGATTTCTAATTTAAAAGTTGTATTGCTGCCATTAGCTCGCCGCGTCAGCTCCATTCGGGATCGATTTGGTTATTATTCTTGTTAGAACAGGTGTTTGCTGAATCTCAGTTGTGACCCGTTTGGCTCTTCGCCAGGTGAGTGGGAAACTGAGCGCGAAATGGTCGGAACGCGAGGATAATAGGGATGTTTACGAACAAATCATTCGCGAATCGCTTACTGGGGGCAATAATTATCCAAATGCGTCGTCTTGTGGAGCTTCTTCTCAGCTCTCTCACCTGACAATCAGGCAAGAAAGCGTTCTTCACAATGGTCCTTCGGAAGCCTCATTGATGGTGTTTACGCAGAAGAGTGCGAAATTGGGACTACAAGAGCAGCGAAACTGCATCGATGAACGCATCTCTCCCTCTGCGTAGAGATAAATTATTTATTTAATATGATATATTTCGTTTGTCATATGCTGTATAGAAATTCTAGATACGGTAGTTCGGAAAACGACCGTAATTTACAAGAGAGATAGAAATGTATAAATTAGGGAGAATAAATAAGTGCGCAGAGCGGAGGATTTGTGTTCGGGGAGGAAATGACGCTACGGATTCGTTTGTACCGGTATAGAGAAAGCACACAGAGAGATAGAGGGATAGAGAGAGAGTGACAGATATGGGGGCGGGTTACGGTATAATGAATAGCTGAGAAGAATTACTCGATTACTCGTGGACCTGTATCGTTGAAATTGACAAAAAAATAACGTCGGGAATGAGGAGGCGGAAGGAAGGAACGAAGCGATAGAGAAAGGAGACTAGAAGGAATGCGGTGGTGGGGAATGCACTCGGATTCTGCACGACGGCGGCGGCGAGTTACGAATGCGGGACGGCGGAGTTTGAGCTGAAACGAAGAAAGTCAGAACGAGCGCGTGGGGCGCTTCGCTTTCGGCGAATCGCGTGGGAGCGGCGACGTCATCGGCGAAAACAGACGTCACCGCATTCATCACGGTGCGCCGCTTTCGGCTGCAACACGTTGCGCTTCGAAGCGAGCAACGCGACTACGGTAGCTCCGAGGCTCACCTGGCGAGCGCGGCCTTCCGCGAGACGCTCTGCGCGTAGCTGAATCTGCTGGCGGCAGCGGCGGCTTCCGCCTCCCTCTTCGCTTCCATCTTCTGCCGTCCAGCGACGATGACGCTGAAGGGCGGCGGCTTCTCAACCTCCTTCTTCACCGCCACGCGCTCCTTCTCCGGAAGACTCGGGAATTCGCCCTCTTCGAACGAGTAAACGCTCTCCGCTTTCGACGCCGTCGTCGTCAGCGCGTTTGTGATCGACGCGCAGTCGGAAGAGATCGAGGCCGGTGCAGCGCCTTCGCAAGTCGAACCCGCGCGTTTCGTCGCCATCACTATCTTCGCCGTTGACATCACGGCGGCTTCGTGGAGCTCCTGCTTCTCAGCCGGTTTCTCCTCCTCCGGAACCGCGACCTCCACGACGCACTCGACCACTTTCTTTGAAATCGACTCGAATCGCGGGTAACTCCTGAAACGAAGAGACGCTTCATTCACGAAAGAGTGCCTGCTACCGTACCTCTCGTACATTCTGCTAGGAGAAACAGGAAATCGCGGTTTGATACCTCGATTGCTACTGTAATTGCCGTTGCGGTAGCGATGCGGCGCTCCTCCGTTCGAGATCCCCGGGGGATTCAGGTACGAGTTTGATGGCGGAGGAGGTTGTACACGTTTCCCTTTGTAGAACTTTCCGAATTCGAAGTTGGAACTCCGCCGTCCGCCGGAGTATTGCGTGGACGACGACGCGGCGCACTGCGGCGAGAGCTTCGAGTTGCCGTAGGAGGACGCGTTGTTGGTACCGCGATAGTGGTTGTGATACCCGTTGGAAGCGGCAGAGGCAGCGAGATAGGAACCTCCGTTAGGGCCGGAGTTGTGATAGTTGGAGTGGTGATTGTGGCCGAAAAAGAGAGGAGAAGCGCGTGGGGAGCGATGTCCGCGTACGGGACTTCTGCAGCCGCCGTTCGTCATGTGATGCGATTGATACGCGACGTTCACCGTCACTCCGGAGGACGTCGACACCGGCGGCGCTTCGGGCGCGTTGTTGCAGGTAAAGTGAACGACGGGCGCGTTCGGCTTGAACGCGGACTTGGCGGTGAATCCCATGCTCATTAGCAGCTGCCCGAGGTCGAAGTTGACTGTGGGGACGGAAGGCGGCGATGTGGAGACGCGTTCCGCGTCGGGCGTCGCCGCCACGGATTTCACCGCGTCGGTGGTCGGCGTGGTGATGGGGGTCGTCGTCGGGTTGAACGTCTTCTGCGAGGTTGACGACTTCGAAATGTCGGTCGGCGTCGCCGAGTGCGAACGATTCTGCTCCGGAGCGTTGGGGCAACCGCCGGTTTTGATTCTGGCCTGAAGGAGACGCTCATTGCTACCGTAACCCGCACCGCAGAACATACACAGATGGGTTTGTCGTTGAAGGTTTTCCCGAGATTCTGCAGATGCATGAAGGCGCGCTGCGTGGCGTCTTCGGATTCGAATGATACGTACCACGTGTTGTTGAAGCCGTAGGTGAGATTGTGGTACGGCGCCGTCCCCTCGAGCATCACTTTCACCTCCTGAAACCGCCGATTTAAGGGATTCGCTTTCAAAATAGAAAAATAAACAAAAGAAAAGACGCTCTAATGCGCCGCGCGCTTCCGGTTTCCCCTCAAACATCGCCGCCCTCAACTCTGATCTCCTAATGCGAGTGCGGGTCTCTAAACGCCCTTCTGGGACATCCGGTTCTTTGCGTGTTCGGCGATGATCGGCGCCTTTCTGAACGCATACACGGCGCACATGATCACTGCCTGATACGTAACTGGCTGCGGTCAAAGGACTTTGCACCCACCTCTTCCTCGGTCTCCGGAATCTCGCGAATCAGAATCGTGCACCGGCGACTTGTCGCGCGCACTTTCTCGCCGCCTTCGTCCACCTGGACGTTCGGGGACTCTGAAACTCGGGGATGCGGGAGTGCGGAGAACATTTCACTCACCTCGCAGCACCTGAACGATCAGGCCGATGTCGCTCGTGAGTTGGATAATCTTCGGGAAGTTGGAAATGATCTTGATCGGCACGTACTGGTCGGCGTCCATCTGGCAGCGGAGGTAGCGGTCGGTGATCAGATTCTCTCTGCAACGAAGGGTTTGAGGTTCAAAGTACGGTAACTCACCGGCTGAAGTAGTACTCCAACTGCGCCCGGAGCTGATGGCGGAGTTGCTCCGAGGAGGACAGCGGCGTTCCCGAGGCGTCAACCAATGCGCTGTCGGCTTCTCGGAGACTCGTCGCGTGCTTCGAGGGGTCGAACTCGCGCATCTCGCCCATCACGTCGTCGTTGAACCACCAGGGAAGCACCGGCATCGGAGCGTGCAGCTTCGGTTGACTAGGAGGCGCGTCATCGCCGCCGCCGCCGTCACCAGCATCGCCGTTCTCTTTCGAATCTCCACAATATCGGATCGCATCCTGCCGCGATAACTGAAACACGCAAACCATAATCGTGGTGGGACCAAAGGGAATACTGGCCGCTTCCTGGTCGGAGGGGAGAGGTTCTCCAGGGGCGCTGCGCCGTATAATTGATGAACTGCGCGAGTGAAAAGTGAGCGGAAAACGGAGAAATTGCGAGTCGACGAAGTGGCGCAAACAAAAACATCGCGCGCGTGAATAATGCCATTAAATATGTAGCCTCCGAACTTCTCCTCCCTCGCCTCCGGTAAACCCCGCACGTTCGTTTGCGCGTCGTTTCGTGTTTCCAAAACAAAACATTAATATTTAATTTGTCGTCGGCGGCCCCATTCACGCGTCGATCGCTTCATGTTATTACCGGCGATTTCGCTGCGTTCGACTCCGCTCCTCGCGCTCCCCAATCCCCAAATCATAACAGTTGTTGGCGTTGGCGTTGTTGACGCGCCCCACGACGGTGACGTCGTCGATTGAGGAGAAAAGTAATTAAATCGAAGAGGAACTGCGCATTCGCTGCCCGAGGCGTTTAATTAGTCTTTTAGCCAGCTGCCGTCGACCCGAAACGGTCGCTGGGTGCAGAGATGTTGCCATTCGGACCCTCGAGGAATTCGCCTCTGTTTGCAGAATATCGACCCCACGCAAACAACGCCTCCACCTGTTCAATCGCTCCCGTTTCGGGATTCGACGCTGCGATTCGTTGCCGAACACCTGTTCAAACGTCTAAAGGTCGCTTCGCAGGCGTTTCAGCGTAGGAATTCGGAAGCGGCAAATATCGTAACAAACCAACCCTTTGAATGACAAAGACGCGAGGCGACGGCTCCGAGCAGACAAAATAAACGCCCGATTTGTCGTCGTCCATCGGATTCGCGACCGCTACATTCGCTTGAGAAGCGACAGTTCCAGAGAGGGACGAAGAAGGTGAAGGGGCGGGGAGAAGCGGCGTTTTAAGGCGTCTGAGACTGATCGACGCCGATGGTTTCAGTGAACGACGAATCGCAGCTGAAAGAGAATCAAATCGTTCCGACAAAGTGAGCGAATCGATAAAATCTCGATGCGAATCGAATAAACAGTCAGATAGAGAAGAGGAGACGGAAACAGAAACGCGTTGTCGCGCGAAAATCGCCGCCGCGCGGAACGAACACGCGAGTCCAAACAACAAATACGAGGCGAGGGAGGCGGTGATCGGCGGAATCCGGAGCGTCGGAATCCGAAAAAGGCGATCGCGCGACAGTCGCGAGTCGACGTCGGGCGCGGCGACGAGCGAGTGGAGTGCGGCCCTCCGCCGAAGGCACACGCTTCTCTTCTCCTCCGTCCGCCGACGCTGTCAGCTCGCCTTCGGTGACGTCAGTTGACGTCGCGTCGGCGTCGTTCCTTTTGCGGCTCGTCGACGTGGGCGAAGAGGATGTGCCTATAAAGGCTCCTGCCACGAATAGCCCTTTGCGGCCCTTTTTGCGAGCTGCTGAAACGTTGCGTGAATGAATCGCAGGAAGTCAGCGTGCACGGATCCTCAGCACTGGAAAGGTGATTTTGTGGAGTGCACGAAGCAGGATTGCCGTCTCTTCAGAATTGCAGAATCCAGAAATGCGAAGGGTCTCAGAAGGACGACATTCGCAGTCTCCTTTGGATGGATAGCACGCGATTCAACTCGTATAGTGCGGAGCGGATCGTCGGAAGGGGCGCGCGATTCACCTAAAAGCAGAGAAAAGGGTCCAAAAACGGGGCGAACGCCGAGGGCGGGCGGTATTGACAAATTAATATAATTAAGTATTCCAACGACGCGAAGAGCCTCGGAGTGGGCGAACGCGAGTCCTCGGAGCCTCTGCAATCGTCCGCACGCCGTCGGCGATGCACGTTTTCGGTGAACCGCAGCGCAGTCGATCAATCAGATGGCAACTCAGAAGGTTCAGCGCAGGGGACGCGCGCGAGGTGACCATCGCGGCGGAACGTACGAAAGGACTTTCGCGGGAGTGGACGACTGGAGCGGTCGGTCGATCGCTGCGTCGGTCGCAGATCAAGGCCGTTTTCGTTTGTCGCGCAAAGTGTCGCGATTGTCGCCTTCGCCGAATCGCGCGCGTCATCTGTTTGAACAACGAGAGGGGAAAGAAGTCCGACGGCACTCTGGAATCGTCGTTTCTGTGGGAGGTCCCGCAGCGATCGGGCAAAACGGGTTCATCTGGGTTGCTCTCGTTATGTGAGGGTTCGTTCGGGTAGAAGGGCGGCGGTGAACCTCCGTGGACCAAAATGGAAAGTTCGGAGACGAACGCCGAAAAGCGAATCGCCAGGAAGTGCGCTGACGTCACGCAGACGCCTCGTGTCTTCTCCGAGACACCCTTAGGCCAACGAAGACGCGCACCCAAGGGAGCGCACCGTGGAAAACAACCTCGCGCAACGTCACCACGATTGCGGCGCGCATTAATTGCCTAAATTTATCGAATCGCGGCGCCCGAAGCCTCCGACTCGTCGTTTGGACGCCGAATGTGACGTCGGAGGCCCTCGGAGCCTTTGAGGCCCCTCGACATTATCAAAACAAGTTGCGGACGCGCGAATCGACAGACGACGCCGCTAATGAGAATTCGGAAGTGCGTGCGGCGCAAAAACGCCGCGAGCCATGGGCTAATGCACTTAAGGGGCCTCACACATCATCGGAGGGCCATGAATATCCATCCAGTCGAGCCTCAGGCGATCCGACGACATTGCCTGCTCGCGCCACAAAAGTGAATCCATCAAAGAAAAGAGAAAAAGAAGTCGAAAAGGCCCTCGCGCGATTACTAATTGGAAGTTGTCGCGTCGGGCTACGTCACTCGAGGGCCGCGCGCCTCCTCCGCCGCCCATCACTCATCTAATTGAGCCTGAAACCAAAAATAGGCTCTGCGCTTATCCGCACCGTCATCCTGCGTACCGTAGCCGCACAGCGAAAGAGGGGTACCGTAGACCGTAGATAGATAGAATTTTATTTCCGCCCTGGAGCGCTGTGATGTGAAAGCGACGCAGAAAGAAGCAGCAGAAGGCCAAACCGGCGAGCGCAATGATCGCGATCGTCCCCCTCGAGGGCGCGTTTGCGTGAATGAAATTCTGCGAAAATCGTAAAATCGCGAACGACTTTACAGCGATCGCTTACATGGAGAAGCGCGCGAGTGCAACGAAGACCGTAAAGGGAAAGTGCGAGCGAGCGAGCGGTCGGTCGGAGAGTAAACAAATAAATAAAGCGTTTGCCCTTAGGGTCGCGACGAAGCCGAGCGATTGGGGGCGAAAGGGGCCACGTGTAATGTGTCACGTCGGAAGACGAATGGCGAGTGAAATGCGGAGATCATCACTCAAACGCGCCGCCGCAAATTCGTCACTGCAACGATCACTTTTAGGCGAATCTTTGAAGGCGGCATGCTAATGGCCAATTAGGGCGAGCGAGAGGAACGGCGGCGTTGGTGAAATGCGATACTGCAGCATTCGATTGGAGCTTTTGGAGTCGCGTGCCTCTCGAACGCGTGGCAAGGAGTTATTGAAGGTGACCTTTCGCTGTGACTAACCCGAAACTCTCAAAAGGCTCGAAATCTCCTCAAAAGCGTCTTAGTGTCAGCGCCATTCACTTCGCTCCCTTCTATTTTCAGCGGATGACACAAATAGAATCCATTAATGCAGATTCACGCGCCGAATCCCGAAAAGGCGAGCGAGGCGACAGGTGGAAGTGAATTTGCCGGTTTGCAAATGACATTCGGCGATTTGCGGAGATTCCGGCGACGCGAATGTCGCTCGCTTCTTATTTTAACTTTCGCCTACAGCCGAACGTGGAATTTGCCGATACCGTTACCCGCACGAATTCAAGGTTTCGATGTCGTGACAGCATGGAATTACGCGGGCGTTCAACGGAGGTCGCGGTTAAGCGAAAACAGAAATTAATGAACTCGGTTCGCAAAGGGACGACGACGAATTGACTTTCGCTTCTCGCAGCGTTTGATTAAAATCCGAAATAGAAAGGAACCCTCGAATTAAGTCGTTTCGCCTCGTTTCCGAGCAGAGAGCGTCGATCGTTCTGGCAGCTGACGCGTCTTCGAGAGTCGAAAAACGCGTCTGGAACCCGTCTGCCACGTGGTATCGCCTTCAAAATTGCTTTTGTAGCTCCGTTTCCGCGTCCGCCCACGTTGAATCCTTGAATTCGTCAGAGATTCGCAGAATTCATCCTTTGCAACACCGAGTTTCGTGCGATAATCGTTGAGAGATGAGTAATCATGATTATCTGGGATGCAAATGGGGTAAATTGGAGGTGAAACAGAGGCCAGAATTTGTGATGTCACTAGCCGAGTCAGAGCGCAATCAACGCGCCAAGCAAAGACTGTGGAGAGGCGGAATTCCCGGCGTTGTGAAGAAAGAAGAGATGACGGAGGAACGCGCGAACAAAAGTTTGCTTCACGGAACGCACTTTCGAATGGATTTCCGCGGGATTAAACGCTTCGAACGGAGTGCGCACCGTTATTCCGCATGCTTGGACGATAATCCGTGAAATGGACGCGCGATGAAGGTTTAATGAGCGGAGAGATCACTCGAAGCCGCTCTCGACAAATATTTGGACGCGAAATCGCATAATGAAGGGCGAAAAAGGAGAGAAGCGATCGGCGGCGTTAATCTGCGCGCGACTGTCGGAGTGAATCGCGACTGCGCGACACGGAATTGCAGTCGCGCGACGATCGATGGGCGAATGGCTTCGGAGAAGACGAGTTGTGGATGGATGGCGACGGATCTGGTTGGAGAAGACGTGGAATGAGGAGATGGAGGCGATCGATGGATGATTATTCGCGGAAAAACGAAAGCGGAGTTTTTGAGGAACGATTCGCCATCAATCACGTGACGTTTGCAACAGAAAACGCGCAGAATCAGCTGATCCGGCTGCAGAGGGGTACGGTAGCGTCGAGGAAGTCAGAGTCGGAAAGGAGAGGACAAGCGATTAGAGGAAATTAGAGCGAAAAACGATTGTTTTGCGGAGCGAAGGTTGTTTTGAGGAATGAGAACAAAGGTTTGCGAAGATTGTTGGAGGGAGAGAAAGCGAGAAAGTTGTTTTCTTTGCGTTTTCATGAATTTTAAAGGATGAAAGCGTTTGCTGCATTGTCTTGGAGGACGCGAGAGGATTCTGGCCGCCGAAGAGCGCGACAATCCGCTTTCTTTCTCCGCGGATTTCACGCGATTCGCAGGGAGCGGCGCGACGCGAACGAAAAGTGCGTTCGGAGTCTCTCGCAAGTGCGTTTCGCTCCTCTTCGCCACTCGAAACTTCGCGATTAACCGCGCGGACGCTTAGGAAACGCTGTCTTTAGCCGCAGCGAATGATCCGAGCGGCGGAGGGGACGAACGAGGCTGTAACTGGAGAAGCGAAGGATTTGGATGGATAATTACGAACGCTGTTTACGCGCCAATTAGGAACGCGACGTCGTCTGAAGGTTCGTCCGAGTTCTGGGTCTTCTCGCGACGCTTTTAGGCGCCATGAGCACTCAAACACCCGAAGAAAGAGCATAAATTCTCTTTATGGCTGCACGAACGATGTGTCCTCTCCCGAATGAACGAGAAAATCCAAAAAATGGACGACTGGAGAGTCGTTAAGCGAACGAATCAACTTGGATTACGGTATATTTGGTCAAGCGAGTGAATGCGACGCTTAAACCACTCGCGACAACGCGAATTTCACGTTTAATCACAGAATTAACTACCAATAACGATCCTTATTATGCCGAGAACGGCGTGGAGAATGAGAATTCGTTTTTTTCGATTGAAACACGCGAGGAAAACGCCCTCCGGAAGGGTTTCTTAGCTTAAAGGCAAGTTGGCGAGATCTGCAGACTACGGTAGCCAACAAGTTGAGTGCGCGGCATGTTTCGAGGCTATGAAAAACAAAATTTCGATTGCAAATAAGCGTTTTCGTCGCTTACTTCTCTTTACAAACCGTTCAAGCGTCACAAGGGGGCAATTCGCAGCCTGAAGCCTTTGAAACTTCGCTTTTGATCGCGGACTTTGCGTTTTACCTTCTTGAAGACGGTGGACGCGGTTTGCGGACTCCGCCGCGCAATTAGAAATGACGCGCAACGACATTTCGACGTCCGTTGGGCTAAAATAATTGGAAAAGGGCCACAAGGTCCCCCAGGCCGAAGGTAACCCGATAGCGGTGCTGTGGGCGCACAAATTGCGATTTTGCGGTCGAAGGGGACGTCGAGAGGTGAATCTAATTGAATCGTCGCGCAGTCCGAAGGGATTCCGGGCGAGGGAGGGGCGCGGGCGTTGTCCATTATCCGCGATAAACAACGTCCTTCTGACCGACGACAATAGAATTACGAAGCGTCTTCGCGAGGGCGCGAAGCCGTAAACAAGAGAACTCGCGCTATGAGGCGAAGTGACCACGAAAACGGCGTTTTACGATTGAATGCGCGATGAGGAGCGGGGGAACGCTCGTGAAAAGTGCCGAAAAGGGCGATTTGAGGACGTTTCATTGGATTAGAAAGCCGGACGAGCGAAGAAAAGCACCTGTCGAGGCGCGAGAGTCGATGGATCGACCTGCGAGCGTACTGTAGGCGGACGGCGGCTGCAAAGAGGGCGAATGGAAATTCCGGCAGCTGGAAAACGGAATTTCGACGAAGAAGGAAGGAAGTGAGCGCGCGGCACTCGCTGCGCTGTCAGCTCGTCTGCAGACGTCTGCAGAGACGCGATCCAAGGAGCAGGAGATTCAGATGTCTTTCAGCGTCATTCGAAGTCAGCAACCATTTCATCGCTCGGTCTAAGCGCGCGTATCGCGCTGTTCATCAACGAACTCTTCTGGAAGAGGCCTGAAATGGCGCCGACGCCTGCGACTCCAAATGCGGAGGACTCTGGGAAGGAGAAGCAGCCGGTTGAAGAGAATTCAGGTGGCGCGATTGAATCCGCCGACAAATCGCTGAAAACGCAGAAAAAGTCGACGGATTCCTTCGAGGAAGTGAGAATCCGCGCTTTCGCGCGAATGATCTTCTCTCTTTGTGTTTGCAGACCATTTTCGAGAAAATTTCGACTCCGCAGAAGCCCGCGACGGTGACGATGCCGCATCGATGGGAGAGGGAGAACGAGAGAGATATCGAGCAGATGCGCGTGAGTTTTCAGGTGGATTCGGGTGTGCAGAAGACGAATTTCAGAAGGTGTATCGCGATGAGATGCCGCTGCGAGGAAAGACGACGCAGTCGGACTTCAGTGCGCTCTCACAGGACACGGGTCAATCGGTAAGTCGCTGAGGAGTTGACGGAGCGACTCTACGCATTTTAGGAGCGTTCGAAGTCGCCGATGCAGTCGAGAGAACGCATAGAAGCTGAGCCGGCGTCGTGCGCTGTGAAGGAAGAGCAGCAGCAGCAGCAACAGCAGCAGCAGCAGAAGACCGTGGAAGTGGAGCCCGCGGAGAAAACGATTTGCCATCGAACAGTGGAAGTGGAGCCGCGGACAGAACAGCCGCAGACCGAGGGATTCGAGCGCTCGGAACGAACGACGCGGAGAGCGAAAGCGAAGAAGCCGACGACGCCCGAGAAGTCAAAGTACGCACCGCTGTCCTCAACTTCGCCTACGTACTTCACCGCGATGACTTCGCCGCATCGGAGCGCGAGCAGCGGAAGCGGCTCTAGCTCCATTGATCGGAGCTCTCGCTCTCAGAAGTCGTCGGAGAAGAAGGCATCGTACAACTACAACTTGAAGGATTTCGCGTCCAGCGTAGCTTCGCACACTAAAAATGTGTTCACATTGGGAGGTCTTCTGAAGAAGGAGACGGACAACGACACGAGTCGTAAGTCGGAGCGAAAGCAGCGACACGTTCACACAGAGCACTCGAGTTATGGTAGGCGCTGTGGCAAGTGGAGAACCGACTGATCTATCCGTTTCAGGCACCACTCCTCACTACAAGAATCAGCCAAAGAATGTGCCGCAGCAGGTCGCCACGACGCCGCCGGATCAACACGGACGAAGTACGCACACGAAATGAGCGAATCTTCGTCGTTCGAACGTTTAATGAACTTTATTTGTCATGGTCCAATTGGCTTCGTTAATCCGTTTTTCCCTCAAAGGAACTGGAGTGTGCCGGATTCCTCGCTGACGACGAATGTTTTTGCAACGGAAAACGACGTCATCAGTCGGTTTCAAAGAGCGGACGCACTCCGCTCCGCATCATTTCCGCAAGAATTGTTTGTCGGACTCATTCGCGTGTTATAACGCGAAACGTCACAGAAAGCTCACCGTGTGAGTCAGTAGCGGTGGCGAACCGAATTCTTCGAGCGACACCTTTCGAATTAGCTACGCATTGGAGGAATTCGAAGCGAAAAGCTAATAGGACTAGAATGTTCTCTTTTTGAGCAACGAATCGACCACGTAACATGCGATACAACGAAAGGAATGTAGATTTGATGCACTCTGCACCTGAACACTTCTTAGTAGTCGTAGTGGACGAGCGAGTGGAGATTTGCCCCCTTCGGAAGCACGGCCCTTCCCTTCAGCTCAGTCAGCTCGACGACGACGAAGGCTTCGGTGACGTTACCACCCGCCTTCTCGACCAACTTAATGGCAGCATGCATCGTTCCTCCCGTTGCCAGAAGGTCGTCGACGATGAAGACGTTCGCTCCGTGTTTGATTGCTCCGACCTGCATCTCGACGGTGTCCTAAAAAGCGTTCAGCACTTCTCCTGGATGATCAGACTCACCGTGCCGTACTCCTTCTCGTAGCTGCTCTGCACGACTTCTCCGGGCAGTTTTCCCTTCTTCCGAATCGGAACAAACGGAATGTTCAGCGCGTGAGCGATGGTCGGTCCGAAGAGAAAACCTGATGAAGCCACTTATGTCAGGAACATCTGATTCCGCTTACCTCGCGCTTCAAGTCCAGCGACAGCGTCGACCTTGCTTCCAAGTGTGCGAATGTGGTCGGCGATTGAGAGGCAGAGTTCATTGAAAAGTGCAGAGTTCGCGACGACTGGGAAGACGTCATGGAAGAGAATTCCGGGCTTCGGGAAGTCCGGGTAATCGCGGATATTCGCTTCAACGTCCGTTTTCAGCGCTTCGAGGGAGCGAACCATGACGACGACTAAACTATTTAAGGAGTGCGAGTTGGCAAAAGCAGAAGTGCGATTCCATGTGGAGCTGATGGGGAGAAGCGCGATCAGGCAACTCTCGTTGGGACCAAGGAAACACTGAGACGACAATCGCAGCGCTTTCTGCAGATGCAAACTGCTGAACGGCGGTACCGTAACTTGTGAGAGTCACCGAGCAACTATCTCGAAACGAAAGGGTTTATTATTTATTCCTCTTTTTACAACATTCGTTCACTCTCAACTCGATCGCTTCGCTCTAAAGTGCGCCGCGTGCGGAATAAGGAATCTAAATAGACGTCTACGCAAAAGGCTTTGGAGGGGCGGAGGGAAATCTAGGCGAGCGGCGTCTTCTCTCCGTACTTGAAGCCGTCGACATCTTCAAGAGGTGGCGGAGCGGTCGCGTTTCCGTGATTTCTTTCTTTCTCTTCTTCGAGGAAACTCTGCCAGAGCTTCAGCACAAGATCCGTCGTGATGAGGTCGCCGGCGTTGGAGGCGATCAGCCGCACCAGGAAAACGCCGTCCTTCCGCAGCCACTGATGCACGAACTTTGACGTTGCTTGCTTCTCTGAAACGGCGACTCGTTAGGCGAGGCGAGCGAGCGGAGGTTACCTCCGGGCGAGTTGTCGAGCACGCTCTGCGCGCGGAGGTACTGTACGATGAACGATTCCTGCTGGCTGCGGGAGAAGGACATCGTGAGCCAGTAGATGAGGTTTCCGATGGTGACGAGCGCGACGACGAGGAACCACCACCACAAGAAGAGGTACACCTTCTCGTTGAACATGTTGATCATCAGGACGCACTGCACGGTGTGACGGTGCTTGTTGCCCAGAACGCGCACTTCAAAGTCGCACATCGTAACTCTGAAACGGCGTTTGTGGCGAGGGCAGTGGGCGAGTGCGGTTACCGAGGGAAGTGGCCCGATTCCTGCCATTCACGGCCGTTCGCGAGATCGCGGAGGATCTCGAATCCCCAGAAGGTGTAGTTGGTGCCGAGGAAGTTGTTGAGGATGACGAATTGCATCAGCACTTGGAGGAAGTAGGTGGACTTGACGACGAGATACAGCAGATTGAGATATCTTCCTTGGCGCAGGAACGCGGAGAGAATTCCTGAAAGGCCGCATTGCGCATGGGGATACGGTGGCGGGGAGAGTACCGGTCTTGACCAGATTGCGTTGAATCTTGAGAGATTCCATGAGATGCGAAGCGACTACGGTAACCGAGGAAGATCGCTTTTCGTAATGCATGTTGCCGACGTCCTGGCACATCTGCACGATTCCCTTGACGGCGATTCCTGGAAGAGAGAGGGAGGGAGGGTTAAGGGAGGGAGGGAGGGTTAAGGGAGTACCTGACTGCCAGTTGAGAAGACGCCAGATGAGGGAAGGCAGGAAGAAGAGGATTCCCTGGAGTCCGAGGATGAACGGCACCCACTGGTAGTAGCCGATCTCGCGATCCTCGCGCTGCTGGACGTCTCGCGGAATGTAGTGAGTGAGTGGCAGGAAGTAGGTGTTCTGCACGAAGCAGTAGTTCTCTGAATATTGCTCCCAGGCGCCGGTGAACTGCGCGGGAATCCAGCACTGGATGGGCTGACCGACGTACTGCTTCGCGCTCAGCGTCAACGCGAAGATGACGAGAAGCATCGGAGTGTAGTAGTAGTTGAGTCGGTCGACGACGTCATCGTCGAATTGGGGCTTCAGCCCCTGGAGGAACTTGTCGAGAAAGATCATGCTGCCGGAAAGGGCCCCGAGGCGTCGTAATCTGCGATGAGAGATTCAACGGCGTCCCGAGGTCGGAGTTCGCGGAGGTCAAAGTCGCCTGCAACAATCGAGGCGTCAAAAGGCGCTTGAAACTCGCGAGGTTTGAGGAAAACGCGCCGCGAAAAGTGGATGAGGCGAACAGGTTCCTTGCAATCCGCCTCGAAATCTCAAAAAGCGATCGTTCTGACGCGCTAATGGCCCTCGAGGTGATGTTTTCGGTCGCCCCATCAACCAACAAACACGGATCGTGAAAGTCGGCGGACGGCGAATCCACGCGATCGATGTCCGCAAAGGGCCTCGGGGTAGAGACTGTCGGGGAGGAGTGCAGGCCTGAAAGTGGGCGAGCGACGGTGGGAGCGGAGTTCTGCGCACCATCAGCATCAACTGCCGCGGAATCGTCGCATTCATATTCGGTCAATGTCGTCGTCGACGTCGTCGCGCTCGCTGTCGCGTCGGCTCGCGACAGTCGCGCGATCGCCGCGGCGCCGCGCGCGACCGTCCTCCAAAACTGGAATCAAGGCTGCGAGGCGTCGTCTTCCCGCCCGCCCCCTCGGAAGCCGTCGAAAGGGGCCAATTATGCAGAAATCAGAGCAGCGCTGAGTGCTTCGGCGATTATACAGAAGCGTCCGCGTCAAATTAATTCCGCGTCGTCCGCTTTTTGTGGCGACAAATCGCGAAAGTCGATTCGTTCGGTTTAATCGCATTAGGGCTCTGAAACAGTAACCCTTTGGAGGCTGTCAGGCTGTGGCAAGCGACCGAGGGAGAGAGAGAGAGAACAGGTTCGGTCGCAGCACCAGTCGTGGAAACGATTCTGTTTGCATTCGAAATGGCCTTTGTGGCCCTTTGATCTCTGTGATGGCCGGAACAGGTCCGATTCGCCGAATTTGAATCAGTTTGCAGTGGTCAGAACAGGAGTGCAAAGACACGTTGGCGAGGAAATCGAAATCGCCGACTTTCCGTGCGCGATTCCCTTCCGACCCCTCTAATCACTCCTCACCGAACCCAGAACCTTCAATGGATTGATTTGGAGGTCGTTGCGCGCGAATGCAAGTCGCAAGGTCACCTCTCCGATGGCATCTTCCCTTATCTCCCCTCACACATCAGTCAGAAGATCCCGCTAGCACTCGAATCAGTTTAAACTCTTTATTTTCTCAATTTTCAATTTACAAACAATTCCTTCACACTATATTCAGCATTTTCATTCATCTAAGCAGCTTTCTAGAAGGCGGCGGCGTCTAGAAGTCGTCTTCCTCCTCCACGGCTCCCTTCAGAAGAGGTCTCTCGACGTCAGAGCGGCGCGCGCTCTCCGCAACAAAGTCGTTCCAGAGTTGCGCCACGAGATCGCAGGCGACCAAATCACCGCCGTTGGAGGCGATTAGACGGAGCAGGAAGACGCCGTCGTTGCGGAGTTTCTCGTCGATGAAGCGACGAACGAGCGCTTTCCGACGCGGACTCTGCGCGGTGGTCGGGTCGATCTGCAAAATATTTGCCTTTGAAGCCGCAAACAGCGCGCGAATCAAACCTTTTCAAGGTAGTTGGACACCATTTGTGTGCTCCTCGCCTTCACAAAACTCGTCGACGCCCAATACACGAAGCTAATCAAACTGAAAGCGACTTGGTCAGAATCTCGTGGTCGCGTGGCTGGGAACGCACCTGCAGACGGCGATTGCGGCGAACCAGAACCACAGAAAGACGAAGATCTTCTCGTTGAACATGTTGATCATCAGGACGCACTGCACGGTGTGTCGATGGAGGTTTCCGAGGACTCGCACCTGAAAGCGAACTTGAAGAGTCTCGACACGAAGGATTCTGTTCTACCGCAAAGTCGCACATTGTGACGCGGGGGAAGTTTCCCGTTTCCTGCCACTCGCGGCCGGCGACGAGGTCGGTGGCGACCTCGAATCCCCAGAAGATGCTCGAAGTGCCGAGCATGTACTTGATGAGGAAGAACTGCGCGACGGCGTTCAGTGCGAAGAAGGCTTTCACGAGCTGAATCGGGCGCTGTGAGCTGAGGGCGACGGGCAAGAGAGGGACTCACGATGTAGCAACTGGTGAGGTAGTTTCCCTTGAGGAAGCGGCGGAGTTTGGCGCCGACGTGATCGGAGATTTCGTATTCGTAGGTGAGGAACTTGGCGATGACGTTCATGTTCTTGGAGCGATCCGTGGGATCCATGTTCGCCTTCAGGCTGCACGTCTCGCAGATCGTCTTCACCTTCATGCCCGAGCTGTTGTAGATCGTGCGCCAGATGAGCACGGGGAAGAAGTACATGAGCGCCTGGAGCGCGAGGATGAACGGCACCCACTGGTAGTAGCCGATCTGCTTCTCGTCGCGCTCGGTGACGTTCTTCGGGATCGGGATGATGTGCTCGGCGATGTCCCAGTAGTTGTTGGGTTTGGTCTCGGTAAAGCCGAGGAAGTAGGTGTTCTGCACGTAGCAGTAGTCGAGCGCGTACTCTATCCACCACCCTGAATCCGCCGCGGTCACCGAGGTGCGCGTCGCTATCGAACCAACCTTTGTAGTAAGCGGGGAACCAGCACTGGATCGGCGTGCCCACGAAGCTCCAGCCGGTGATGAAAGCTGAGCAGATGACGAGTACGGTAGTCGTGTAAGCGTAGTTGAGTCGGTCGGCGAGATCGCCGTCTGGAAGAGGCGAAATCGCCCCGAGGAGGCTCTGGACGATGTTCATCGGAGTTTGCGTGTGGCGGCGGACGAAGTTGTGCACGAAACAGTCGATTCTCCGTCAACAGTGGGGAGGACGATCGAACCCCGGGCGACGGTGGCGTATAGGCAGTCGCGTGGTCGCGAGGCGCGACAGTCGCGTCGTCGTGCGCCGCCCTTTCGCCGCGACCGCCGCGACCGCCGACGCAGATAACTCGATAGTGAAGGTTAGCTGCCCAGATTACGGTAAGCGAGAGGGAGGAGAATAGCAAGGAGAACGGTAATTAGGGGTCGGCGCTAATCGAACGCGCCTCAAGTTCTTCAAAGGCGATTGCAAAGCGGTCAGGCGGCGGACAAAGAGATCCGTGACGCCTGACGAGGCGACAAAATCGTTCGGAACGACCTTGTAGCAGCAATCGGCGGTGTGTGGGGTTCTCGAAGTGATCACAGGAGGGTCGAACAGCTGATTAGCGCTTCTTGCATTGACCCTGAGGCTGTGGAAGTGGAGGAGCGGTGGAGGAACCTGTTCCGAAGTGTCTCTTTTCGTGTTGCGCACTTTGCGCGCTGATTGATTGTTGTGCAAACGAATTTCGCTGTTCTCGCGCTGTCTTTCAGGGGGTGTGGGAATCGCAGTCGCGTGCTTTGAGGGCCAAGGTCTCCGCACGCTTCCTGCGGTGCCGCGAATGGAGTTTCGCGCTGCGGAATCCGCGATGCGTGAAGGTCATCCTGAACTCAACTGCAGTCAAGAGTCCCGCGAAGTGTCCTTCGGCGGGTCAAACGCCAATTACGGCGCCTCTCGCGCACCTTCAGCGTGTTTACATGCAGCGGTGCAATTAATTTCTTGCGATCAGCGAGCTGACAGGCGCCGTGTCGTCATCCATCAACCGCCGATACGATCGGATCGATTCCACCGCCGCTCCATCGATCGGTTTCGTTGATTCAATTTGCTGAAAGCGGCGATGTTGCGACGTCGCTGCTTCGGATGCTAATCGAACTGGTTTCCCCATCGATCGCTGCCACCGTTGATCGACTACGATGGCAGAAGGATGCGAAGTACAAAGGGGGCGAAGCGCACGTGTTGCAGCGTTAAGTGAGGCGGAGATCAGAGATGAAAACACCGCGTCGAGGGAGCGGGAAGACGGTCGTTGAAGGGGAGAAACGGTTGAGGAATCGAGGACGCTAATGAGAAGCGAAAGTCGTTCACGCAAAAACGCTTCAAAAGTTTCGTTTTTCCAGCTTAGAATCCGGTTTTGCGATCTTTCGAGTGCAGATTCGGTGGATTCGCACTTCACTTGGAGTTGTTTTGCTTCTTCGCTTGCGATTGTTGCGAATGAAGCGCGCGAGAGGTCAATCGACGATCGAATGGCGAAACTCGGTTGGCGTTTGTTGTTTGATCTGCAAATTGGCCGAAATCGATGGAAAGTGGCTGTTTGGAAGGCGCTGTTTGCAGGAGAGGAGCGGCGGGGCCTTCGCTGCCCTCCCTCAAGTGCATTTTACTTCTACGAAAGGATTTAAGGAGCAAAGAATCAAATGAAATCTCGAAAGAAATCTCTGAGTTTCTGCGGATGCGCCGTGAATATCCGCTTCGCTTCCACGTTGATGTCCTTGTCGTCGAGCGCTTCGGGAGGAAGGAGACGGTAGTCGCGGACGTACTTCTCGTAGTTGTGGATCTCCTTAGCCAGCGGGTCCTTCGCGCTCCTCTCCTTCAGAAGCTGAACGACGATTTCGCTGCGAAGATCAAGGCTGAATTACCTTGAAATAGTCGGTGTACTGCTTTGGCGTCGGCAGAGGAAACGCCATGGTGGTGGGGTACGGTAGATGCTTTGAGGAGAACGATTTGACCTTCTTGATGCTGGCCAGAGGAATGAGCGCCTGGCCGGCGAGGTCGTTGTAGGAGAGGACGTCGTGGTCGAGGACGGTGAGACAGAGACACGCGCCGTTGGTGAAGAAGAGTTCTTCGGGAATCAGACTGCAGTGATACGGTAGTTAAGCAGAGAGCCACGGATGGAGACTCACAATTGGAAGGACTCGTTCCAGTAGGGACGCAGCGTCTGCTTCTTCATCTGCGTCGATTGCGCGGGAAAACTCGCGAGCGGGAAGAAACTCCGCGGGTAAAACTCGATCCGCACGTAGGGATCCGAGGATTGCGTGATGCGGTCGAGGATCGGAACGTCGAATCCGTTCAGGACTGAAACACTTTCTGCCGCACGAGTTCGGGGAAACGAGCCTACTGTGGGCGTGAAGGATGATTTGTGCATTCGTCGAGCGAAGATATCCCAGTCTCAACATCACCTTCGGCACCAGGGGCTTCTCGTCGGGAGCCTGTCGACGGTTCGGCCAACTCGCGCACAAGTCCGCGAGCACCGAGTAATACTGAAGGGCGACGTCCTGTGTGCTCACCTTGTTCAGATGGATGCGTTGACCAAGGGCGCTGTTTCTGATGAAGGGAATGTCGAGGAGACGCGCGATTCGCTCGCAGTCTCTCTGAAACGCGTTGCATTCAATCGAGGCTTAACGCGTAGTACATCGCGCTTACCTCCACCTCCACGTAGTACTCAGCCGGCTGGCCGTAGAGCATCGTCTCCAGCACGACACCCTCGACGACCTTCCAGAGAGATTCGTGTGCTCGCATGAACAACGAAGGAAGACACGACGTTTCGATCAAACAGATGCTCCGCTCGAGGTACGCCAGAAGTCCTTCCGCGCGTTCGTTCGCCAGCAGCTGCCGCATGTACGATTTCTGAATCACTTTGTGAGAGAAGGAAAAGCGCTCTGAACCTACGATCGTCCGCTTGGAAGTCTCCGCGGCGTACATCGTGATCGCTTCCGTGTGCTCGCGGATTGAATCTCGCTTCAAGAAACACGCGTGCTCGACTAGAAAGTCCACGATGGCCACACACGTCTGAAATTATTAGAATCCGCGTGCAGCGAGAGCCCGAGAATTACCTTCTGCGCCGCAGAGAACATGTGGGACATGGAGGACTGCACGACGGTGTATTCGTGTTCGCTGAGGTGATTGCGAAGACGGTCGGTTCGCAAGAATCGGTGGTAATTCGAGGTGAGCTGCAGCACAACGTGCTCCACGCTGTTGGCGACGCGAATCACGCGTCCGATCGGCGTGTGCTCGCGGAGGGATTCTCGCAGGCGCAGACCGTAGGAAACCATGTTGTCGCTGAGAATCTGAAGCAAATCACGTCACGCGATGCGGAGGAGACGCGGAGACGCACGCTCGAGATTTTGAGGACGCAGGTGAGCAGAATTTTCGGTCGCGTCGGCCGAAGACGCACGAAATCGTCGCAGAGCGCCTTGCAGAGGCCGAGGAGCATCACAGCGGACTCGGAAACGTTGCCTTCCGTTGAGTGCGAGTCGTCTCCGTCCGCCGCGACCGCCTTCGCAATGCACGTCTTCACCATGGCGCGCCACGCGTACGTCCAGAAGACGCACGCGTCCTGGAACCATTCTTCGAAGCAGTTCAGATTCAGCGCCCTAAATCCGTTCTTTGCCACACGCATCTAGGAATCGCGACTTACGGTGGGTTGTTGGCGTAGACGAGGAGGACGCGGATTCCGTCAAAGAGACGCATCGACTTCTTTGTGAACGCGATCAATTCCTCCGCGTTCCGCGGATTCAGCGCCGCCGTCGACGTCCGCAATCCGTCGCAGATCAAATCGCTCAGCTGAACGATTCGGACCGCTTAGCAAATGCGCGCGAGAGCTCACCTTCTGATCGAGCGCTTCGAGGACCGCGTGTGCGTACGTGATGTTGAATTGGTTGAAGAAAAGCGCGTATTTGTGGCCGAATTGACGAAAGAGCGTTTGAATGCGCTCGACCGTCAGACACACCTGATCGAGGGTTACCGTACTCTCAAAACTGACCTTCAGCTGGTCGATCCACGCTTCCGAATCTCTCTGAAACGGAATGTTACTGTGGGCGCAGACAACTTGCCTGAATCAGTCGCTCCAAGTAGACCTTCGCGTCGAGTATCGGACACAAGTCAGAGTGATGCTGCCATATCTCGAGATTGCAGATGTTGAGAACTTGCCTGAAACGGCGCATTTCAGATCGCGGAGGAAGCGTTTTCGAACTGAATGGAACACGTGAACTCGTAGAGGAAATTCGAGTTCTCGGGAGGGAAGAAGACGCCCGTCTTCGACTTCGCCAGCAGCTGCTCCATGTAGTCCTCCGACTGTTTGCTCAAGAATTCGCTCTGAAATCGCCGTTTGCACGCGTAGAACGAGGGAAACTCACGGATTCACGCGACTCGTCGGCCGTTTTGTGCGACGAGCAGCGGATCTGCTTCAGCAAGTTGTCCACGGCGCCGCTGTCGATCGACATTTCGTTCGTCCTCCATCCCAGGATCACCGAGAGCGTTCTGCAATAATCCGCGTTACTCCACTCGCTCGCGGATCCGCGTGACTCACATCAATCGGCGCGAGAGAATCGGGATCTCGTAGAAGTGGCACACCTGCCGCAGAAGCGCGTCCGACGAGTCACAGAGTTCCCCAGCATACTTGTGACTCAACGCAACGTCGCTCTGAAACGCACCGGGTACAGTAATCGCATAGAGCCTACCGTACCTCCATTAGCAGTTCGTAGTTGAAGCGCATCACTTTCCGAATCAGCTCGATGAGCGCCTCCATCTGGAATCCCTCGTCCGTGAAATCCGTTCTTCGCTGAAAAGAGTCGAGTCGCACACTTACGGTAGCGCTTACCGTAATAGTAAACGTCGCAACGGTGTCATTGGGCATGACGACGCGAATCTCCTTCTGCAGCTGGAAATCCTTCAACTGAATGGGGAAACCGTCGCCCTTGCAGGAGTGAAATCGCACCCAGCGCTTCAGAAAGGAGTCCGTCTTCCGAATCGACTTCTTCGCGGTTGCCGGAGGACTCGTCGGGGCGACGCTTTCGCACTCCTCCTCAACGCAGAACACGCGCAGCACCACGGAATTTGACTCTCCGACATCTCTGAAATTGCGCAAAGTCAACGACCAGGCGCTTCAGCGTCTTCACATCGTCTTCGATTTGTTCGCCGTCATTCGGTGTTCCTTCGCCACCTTTGCGTTCGCCGACTTCTCCACGACGACCACAAATCCTTCCGCGCGCCGGCTCCTGACCGTCAACTCCACAGAGTACCGTATCTAAAGAACTACCGTAACACGCTGGCGCGAAATCGCAAGGCCTACGGAATGCTCCACGTCGTAGAGAATTTCATTGTGCGGTCGATCGGCAAAGTTTGTTACCTGAAATCGAGCGAAAATCAAAGAGAAACGAGGACGCCGGACTTGTTTCAGATGCTCGACCAGCTGATACGTGCGCCCGCTGCGGGCTTCGGATTCGGAGAGCAGAAGCGCGTTGACGACCTGACGGTAGAAGTCCTCTCGCATAGCGCGAATCGTCTGATCGTCGTTCGGCTCGCGTGGAACGTAAAATCGCAACTGATAAGACGAGCGCGTCAACAAACGAGAGGATTAAAAGGAAACGACGACGATAGGAGCGCCGCGTGCTCCGAACTGTGCAAGCAGAAGAATTTTATTACGCCTGAAAAGGACAGAAAACTGCGAAGAGAAGAAGACGAGCGAATGAGGATTAAGTGAAGAAGATGCATATATAACAGTAAAACTTTGAGTTGATCACAGATTGCGTGGTTGTCGACAGAGGATTCTCAGAACTTCGTGACAATCAGGGAGGACGGGCGAAGAGTGGCGAACTCGAGTTGCGCACGGAGACTAGCGCACTCTCTGCGCGTCAAGGCGATTTCCTCGACGAGATCGTCGCGGCGCTTCACCTCCTTCTCGAACTTGCAGCGCCACTCGTCGTTGTCGTTCGGGAGCGGCGATTCGCTCGGCTCCGATTCACTCTGCTCGACGGCGGAGAGCGAGGCGAGCAGCTTCCGGACCTTCTGCTTCTCGGCGGCGATCTCCTCGAGCAACGCGCTGTGTGTGGCCATCAACTGCTTCTCTTCGAACATGTCGATGCTCGGCCCCGCGTCCACAGCGCGCTCCAGAGAATTCAAAGTCGCCGGCGCGCGCGATTCATCCACTTCGACGCTCCCGCTTTCTTCACTTCGCTTCGCGGAGATCTCACGCAGCTGAAATTCAATCTTCTCATGATTCGCGCTCTTCGTTCTGGCTCACCTTCCGTTTCATCGTCGTAATCGCTGTCTGAATGTCCCAGATCTTCTGCTCCTCCGAGCGTCCGTCCAACTTCAGTCGATTTAACTCGGTGATCTAAACGACGACTCGGATTACGGTACTCTCAACAACAGAATCACTTTGTCGTGCAGTTCGTTGAGCACGCTGATCTGCTTGTCGATCTCCGCAGTCAATTCTTCGCAGGCTTCCGGAGGATTCGCACAGATGTCGTGTGGGTCGCGAGGGGGAACATACCTGCAAAGAGACGTTGAAGCCCGTGAAGAAGTTGGTGCGCAGCGGTGAGTCATCGAAGGAGAGATTTCGAAAGGGAGAGTGCAGCGCGATCGCCCAAGAAATGCCCCAAATCCGCGAATAGTGCGCGAACAAAGAAAGGAGTCAGATCGTCGCGTTGAAACTGCGCCGAATGGATCGTCTTGTAACTCTCGTCTTCGCTTTTATCGTCGGCGTCGTTGTCGGCGCCAACCCTCGGATCCCCGGGTGCACCGACATCGAGGAGCTCCAGAAGAACGCGTCCGCCTTCACCGACTTCTGCTTCTGCAAAGCAAACAGCGATTCATCGACGGCGGCGCTTTTCTGTACCTACGGCTCCGACAGCGCGCAGCTCCTGCGCTCGCTCGACGCAATCAACGCCTCGGACTTTGCGTTGACGCAGGTGAGCGCATTCCCGTTTCGAGGCCGATTCCGCGAATGGGGACTTCAGATAAGCATAAACCACCTCCGATGGGAGAACGCGGTGCTGTCGAAGGCGATCGCGCTTCAAATGGGTCCGCATCTGCAGGAAATGATCGTCGGGCAGTGCGGCGCGCACGGACTTTCGATCGAACGCGACGCCTTCGAACACTTCGCGGAGACTCTGACGACGTTGAGCATCTACGACTGTGGACTCAAGGAGGTGCCCGCCGCCGTCGCCTCGCTCACAGTGGTCAAGAAGCTCTCTTTCCCCGACAATTTGATCACCACAATCACCGACGGACCTCTGCGAAAAAAACAAAACGTAAGAATCCTCATTTGTGCGGAAAAAGAAAATTCCGTTCAGCTGATCTATCTGAATCTCGAGGGAAACTTCATCAACGGCGCTGAGGAAGGCGCGTTCGAAGGACTCAGCGCGCTGCAGACGCTCCTGATCGGCGAACACAATTTCGCGAACGAAACCGTTCTCGTCGAGATGCAGAAGCTGAAAGGGCTGCAGATTCTGGACATGACAAAGATGGACGGAGTGGCGCACGTTGTCGATCGGCAGTTTGAAAACTACGAGAATCTGGAGACTTTGATCATGAAGGGATGCAGTTTGCAGGCGATCAGAAACGAAAGTTTCGTCGGACTCCGCAGTCTGAAGCAGGTGAGCGCGGGACGCAGAGAGACGAGTGCAAATGCCCCGAATTCAGCTCGATCTGCGCTTGAATCTCATCGAAACCGTTGCGAACGAAAGTTTTGCGGAGGCGACCGAGTTGGAGCGACTTTCGATGGAAGGAAACTACTTGAAAGTGATCAACGCGTCGATGTGGAGTGGACTGAACAGTGCAGCCGTCATTCAAGGCGCAAGAATCAAAGACTAACATTTCAGGCCTCCAAACGTTGGACCTCGGATGGAACGAACTCGTGAATTTGACGAACGACGCGTTCTCTCCCCTCGGGAACTCTCTACAGAGCCTCAGACTCGCGAACAACGCAAAGTTGGCGGAAATGGAGGAAAACGCGTTTGAAGGACTGACGGAACTCAGAATTCTGAACGTCAGCAATTGCCGAATCAGAGAACTCGCAGCGCCGCTTCTCCATCCGCTCAAATCGCTCGAAACTCTCGATTTCTCGCACAATCAGCTGATTCGAATCGATCGCAGCGTCTTCGAGCAGCAAGCGAAAAGCCTCCGCGTCCTCAAACTGAACGACAATCTGCTGCGAAGCGTCGACGCATCGTTCCTTGAGTCGCTAGTAAACCTCAAAGTCGTGGATCTCTCGGATAATCCGTGGCTTTGTGACAAGAGGATTTACCCTCGTAAGCACAGCGCCTTCTCTGCGGTCTTTTGACTCCGAATTTTAGTGATCAAGACGATAGAGCAACGCTACAAACGCGCTTTTGAACAGAAAGTCGATTTCCTCCTCGAGAACGCGAACAACACGATCTGCAGCAGACCGTACTCCCTCCGCTTCCGATCGCTCTTTGACTTGACGGAGGAGGAACTGGTGGAGTAAGTCAGATCGATCTGCTCCTCTAGGCGTCTCATTTGAGGTACAACGAGGAATTGGACACGACGACGCCCGAAGCGACGACGACCGCGAGCAACGACACCGAGGAGGAGACGATAGAAGCGACGACCTTCAACCTCGGAGTGATACTAAAGTTCATAGAGTCTCCTTGATGTAACCGCGACTTAGGCGCAGCTGATCGGAGATTACTCGTCCAACAAATCGTTCCTTCTCGAAGACAATCGACGATTCTCCGAATTCGACGTGAACGAGCGGTGGGCGGACGACTTCAAAACGGAAACCGAGAGAAATTGGATCAACTTCGCCTCTGTCGGATCCCTGGTCGTCATTTCAGCAGCAATCTTGGCTACCGTAGTCCACCACATAAAGGTGAGAAAATAAAAGTTCGCGGGTTAATCGCGGGAATTTTCAGAAAAGACGCTTAGAGGAAAGCGAGAAGGAAACAGATGGCAGTACGGCGGCTGTCAAGATGAGGTAAGCGATAGCGTCCCTTACGCTACAGTACCTCGTCTTCAGTGATCTGGAGGCACAAAGCGAAGAAGAGGGAAAGAAAAAACCGACCTCTTGAAGCGAACGTCATCGAAGAGACAATTCATCTGAAAATCGTTGAATATTTATGGTAATAAAGCGAGTAGACTGACCGACTCCGCGGTGGAATCTTTGCAAAGACGGTCGGTAGCGTTGTAGAGGAAAATGCGAACGACGTTTCTGGTCATGTTGAGCACGGGCTGAAGGATGACGCCCAATGCCGGGACACTCATTTTGTTGAATTCGTGCTAAAAGAGGGATGCGACTCCCAACTATCTCGAGAACGTACATTGCCGATGACAAGCTGGCAGTGGACAAAGACGTAAGCGAGAAGATGGTAGTTCTCTCTCGGGAGCTTCCGCAGAAGCGACTTGAGAACGTCGACCACGAAGCAGCGACAGTAGTCGTTGGGTGGACAAGGGCATTCGTGCGCGACGCGATCGAACTCCTGCTTCAGCTGCTCGGTTAGAATGTGACCCGGAAGGCCACGGAGGAAGCGTTTCAACAGACCGCACGCTTCGTGTGCGTCAACGAACCGCACGGCGCCCCCCACCTCGTTCACGAAGCGCTCGAGTTCGTCGAGACGCGATTTCGGAGCGCAGATTCTGTAGATTCCCTCCGACTCGAGTCCTGAAAGCATTTATGTCGGTGGACTTTGCCTTCAGCACCGGAACTGACCGTTTTCCTCGACGAAATCGATGCACTGGCGGACGACCACGGGAATTGGAACTCCGTCGTGGCTTTTGTTGTTCTTTACCGCATCATCTGAACAATTTCTGATTGCACAAGATGTTCCAATCGAAACTCACCCAGGGGAACGCCGAAAACATAGCGAAGAGGCTTCAGATCGGCCGTAGAAACGCTGCTTCCGCGCTCGGAATCCTCGCGATCGACCCCCGGCGACTTCTCCTTTTCCTTCTTCTTCTCTTTACCGCGTTTCCCGAACACTTTGCTCGACATACTGCAAAGTCTTCTCTGACCGATTTCGGAGCACGCAAAGCGCTTAAACGCGCCGTCACGAGGCGCAACTTCGCGTATGCGCCTCGGTAAACAGTGCTCACAAAAGACGCTTCAAAAGCAGGGCTCCTAAGTGGAACGCTCTGCATATTCACTGGCATACGGTCGTTTGCGCACCGCGAATCGGAAGGTTTCAAAATCGGAGTTTCCCTTCGTCCGGAGCTCTCGGAAATTGTGGATTTATGTGCTGGATTCGACTCTATCCGAAATCATCGTGGTTTCAGCGATCTTCGCTTCATTATTCGCCTATCAGTTAGGAGTTTTTGCTACCGAACCTTTGCAATTGCCATCGCTGTTTCCATAGTGGGGAATGTGATTGCTGTTAGCATATTCGCTTTATACTCGTGTTTCGTTGAACGGAAATGAACCAAGTATCTCTTTTTCAGAATGGAGTTCGCTCGGGAGCAGATAAATTCTTTCCGTTCGGCCGATCCGAACATGATTCCGGGAATGAACCAAGGCTACGGTAGTTACGGAGACCCTGGGGAGGTGACTCTGCGCGCGTTGGAATCGCTGTTCACTCGACGCGACGTCTACGACCTCGCCGAAGGCAAGGCTTTTGCTCGGCAGTTCATTGCCACAGTCTTCATGAACCGCGACGTCGATCTGGTCACTTTACTTGTATCTTCAACCGCAGGACGAATCGCTTTCGAGCAGATTTGCCTTCTGATTGGACCACACACAAGTCCATTCAAGGTGAGTCGAGTCTCCCTCCAACGGCGTAATTATCGCGTTAATTTAGGCGATGTGCGCTGACAGGCAAACCTTCTTTGAATTCTTCACTGCTCTCTGCGAGCACTTGAAAGGAATTGATGTGGACTTTCAACGCGCTGAAGGCAGCGTTGCATTGGAACTTATAACGGAATACACGCTTTACTTCTTCCCTGAAGACGACAAGGTGTTGAACAACCACCCGTCTATTAACACCCTGTACGTCGGGCAAGCACATCCTAGCCGTAGCCAGATGTTCGACAGCACGTACCATGATGAATCCCAATTGGGAACTCCATCACCAATCTACGAAAACGACGTCACTCTGCAGAGCGCCGCCTATGTGAACTACTTCCAGTGCATGGTAATGTCTTTGACGTCGATGCGTCGATGGCCAACATCGCTTCAAATCATTGTTCTGCGATTTGTAATCAAGGAGTTTTACAAATTCATCCTTACGCCGCCATCCAGTAGCTTCGACCAGCGTAACAGAGCAAGAGTATTGAACGATCCCCCTATGGTCGATGAAGTACAGGATTTCTGTGAAAGTTTGTTCGAGCGTTGGCCGTTGGACGAAACTTTCCGAAGTGTCATGGGTAAAATCATCTTCTTGTCTTCAGAATCAGTCGCCTTGTTTCAGATGTGTGGATTACGTTCACGCGACCTTGGCGGTACTCGGCCGCTTACGCACAAGGCATCGAAATTACGGAGTACACACATTTTATTGCGCAGTCCCGCGGAGCGCTTTTGTACCCTTGCCAGGCTTTGATCAAACGCTTCCAAGATGCCGATCTCTGCAGGCTTCACACCGCTGCTTCGTTAACGCTTCTTGCGGAAGTTTTAACGAAACCATGGATGAACGAAGTGTTCACTATATTGGATTATAATGTCGATAACATACTGGACGTTCTGAAAAAAACCGCCGGTTCTGGGATCGGTTCCATCAAGCGACGGGAAGCTTATTTGGAAATGAAGTGTGAAGCGATGGGTTGGAAGAAGTTCCTGTTCGATGACACTGCACTCGAACGACAGCGTCTGAAGGAAGCTGCAAGCTATTACTACAAATTGATTCCAACGAATGAGCCGATTCCCCTTCCAAGTGACTTCGACGATAGTCAGATGTTCTCCGAGAAAGAAGATATTGCTGAACCAGACCACCGGATCAATCCCGCCACCGGGATTAAGACGCTGACGGCTTTGGGGCAACAACAGGTGAATAATGTGCGTTGTGATGTAATATACGCTTTTGTGCTTAAGGTTTTGCGAAGACGAAAACAATTCAATTTCTCCAAGGCCGTAAAGTCGATGCCTCGCATTTTGTCACCACCTGCTTGGTACGAAAGCCCAACTGCAGTTCATCTTGCTTTACGTCTAAGTGAAAACTTGCAAACTCTTTCTTATACACAAAAACTGGCAGCTGCGTATGGACAGTGGACGTTGCTAGGATTGCTCGCTTTCATCCTCATGGAGCCGCCGTTTCCTCGTGGAGGTGTTCCAGCGTTTACCTGCAACATAGAGAGGAGAGATGCATCGCCAAATATTCGTTTTATGGCATCGTATCCGTTTATATTGCTATGCTTGTACTTTCTTTTGCGATTGTTGCTTCTGATTTTGTTCTGAATCGTCGTTGATTGTTCTTATGTAAATACCGGTGTTGTATAACAGTGCCTTTACATTTAAAGGGAACAATAAATTACACTTTACTGACACGGTAATCAGATTCGCTTGTACTTGATGCGCTCCTTCTTTTTTAGCTTCTTTTCGTCGACTTCCTCTGATGGCGCCTCTGCAAAGAACCATGGAGCTAGCACCTTCGTCCAGAGTTTGAACAACCCGTAAATTGGAATCACGGCGAGCAGGAAGAAGATTTTGGTCCAGAAACAAGCCACAAACTGGACAAAAGCGCTAACGATAATTACATCCTTGCAACTTCTAAATCGGTGTACTTTAGATTGACATATGCGGCGATTTTTCACTAACTCTCCAAAACTGCCTGGATCATTCAAATCCATACCAGCATCTACCACCTGATTCTTTTGATTTCGGACATCCTTCCGCATCGATTGCATCACAAACAGGGCGATAGCCTGAGCTGCAACGGCCATGAACCAACCGAACTAAGCAACGTTCAGCACAAATTAAGGAACAAACAAAAATTACCCATTCATATGTCGTAGCTGCGTAAACAACTAGATTCAGTATAACAAAGAGGCCCGAGGTGAGAACAGAGGCAGCCGAATAGTAAAAGATAGTCTCGTGGTTCTCGGAATCGATTAGCTTCTGGCCACGAGTGGCCTGTTTACCCTTCGACGATGCCAAATTCATCGCCTAAATCATCGTTTGGTCTAACACAAACAAGTACAATGAACTTTCAGATATTCAATCGAAGAATCAACATACCAATCGAAAACTGAAACTGGAAGCGAGAACCGGTATTTAATCAAAAAATCTAATATCGAACCAACAGCACATAATAATACAGGTAACAAAATTTAAAAGCGCTATTTTGGGCATTTACATATCATGGAGGACGAGACGGAAAATCTCATTGGCAATGTAGAAGGACGCGCCGTTTGGCTTTAGAATAAAGAATTGATTATATGACTGAACAGGGTCCTCATCGGTCTGAAAGAAAAGTGCAGTTAGTAAAGTAAATGCGGCATCGACATACTTTGAGCTGACCAAACACTGCGACGACAATAGATCCATCAGCGAGAGGTTGGCAGTCGGTCTTTGTAACAGCTCGCTGAATCGCTTTAAACGTAAGGTTCTGAATCAACGTTCGACAAATTATTGAAAAGCAATTACACAAGTTGACATACCGAGAACTTTTGCAAAATCTGCTCGCGTCCACGGACTTGGTTCCCTTCGAAAGTTAAATACGAATTCAGGGGATCGTAGAGATCGGATAAACCCTGGGAGCGAATGTTAATGTCGCACACATCAAACTTGCTATAATAATGCTGCACAAAGGCGGTACCGATTTCTTCGAAGTTGGGATTGAAGCTCATGGTACAGGTCGTCCGCGAAGACCTTCTGAAGTAAAAACAATCCACGTGTACAAAAGAAAATAAAAAAGTAAATACACGAAACACGCGGGAAGAGCTCAAAAAGCGCTAAAGAAATAGTTTTTTTCGCACATTCCAATCACACGTGATCTATCACAAATTCTGCTATCACAAAATGAAATTGAATCAAGCATAACAAGACCGAGAAACTTCTCTTCCGACATGGCGAGAGAGATTCGCTCTCTTCGATACACTTTTTGAGTCCAATGCACCTAATGATACCAAATTCTCACTGGATGATGTTTGTAGCAGAATAAATCGTTAATCCGTCAAAATGTCATCAGAGAAACTAAAGCTCTTAGAATGCAATTTTAAGATTGAAAAGGATAAGAAAAGTGCAACGAAACCGAGAGGACCGCAATTGTATCATAATTCAAAAAGCAACACTCAAACATAAAAACTGAAACGATCATGGCGCCGATTCAGACCTCAGGCAGTCGGTTCAAGACCATTTGGAGCTTTCCACAAAGGCTTGTCTTCGTCGTTCATGAAAAACGGCGACGAGATGTCCGATTCATTTGCATAACAACGCGGTGAATACGAACAAAACAAATTAAGCCCGTGGTTGCAGCTCGCAATTTGTCAATTTAGAGCGAAGCTCTAAGGCATTAGGACTGTCCAACCAAAACCTTGCCGCTCCGCGTGGATGCCGGCAACGTTGGAACCGCGGAAAATGTCCGGATCCGGACGGCACTGGCGATGGAAGGCGCACGAGTTGTGGAGGCGACTGGACCGCTGGTTTCGTCGAGAATCCGTCCATCGGAGATTCTTCCTCGTCATGTCCATCATATCCGCCATTGGACTCTTCGCTTATGTTCTCTGCACTCTCGATTATTTGAACCACGCCAGTCCAGTACGTTCGCTTTATAAGCTACGAGGTTTTTCAATGCAACCATAAGCAAATACGTCACAATTTCAAGGAAACTCGTTTCAGCTTCAAGAATTCAACGAGCTGCAACATCAGATCAGAAGCAAGAACATACAGGCAAGGATAAAGCAGCGTCTTACTTCTCGCGACAACGGTTACGGTGGGTGGAAATCGTTTCGTTGAGTTTCGTTTTATGCCCTAATCTGCAGAAGCACGATGTTCTTCCCGGGAATTTTTGGAAAACGTGAATTATCCCGAATGCGCGGAGAAAGTAGAATGGATGAACAAATTCTGGAAGACGGAACCGTGCTATGCCGAGAGCGGTGTCGACGGAACCGATTGCTCTTTTCTGATCTTCCTTTCTGAGGAGCAACACTTCTGTCCTCCGCTTCCCTGGAGAAACGCCACCAAAACGGATGGAAAGCACCAGAACAGCGTGTACACGGTTTCTTCACTCTGACCCTACTTTCATTTAATCAGTTGTTTTAGAATCAGACCGATGTGAACAGTCTGTTCGAGTTGATGACAGATAGTCCCTTCAACTTTGAGTGGATTAAGAACAGGTATGCGGTAGATGTTCAAATGGCTTTCATTGAACATTTTGATTTTAGGATTTCCCGAATGTGGGTGACATGGCTGGATGCGTTAAAGTTTCTGAAGAAAGAAGATCCTCGTGCATTCGAAAATCGAAGATTAACGGTAATGAACCTTCTTTACCAGCCTATTCAATTCAATGCATTCAGATATTGCTTCATCTTGGATTCCTCAGCAAGGAGACAGGATTGAATTTCGGGAAAAAGTCAGCGCATGGCGGTCCGCTTGGCGAACTTGTCCAGTGGTCAGATCTAATCGCGTCGACATATCTTCTTGGCCACACGGTCCGAATTTCCACTGAATTTGCCACTTTCAAAAGGTTGTTATCGTGCGCTCATACAGACGAAAAAACTGAATTTCAGAAATGTGATGGAGTTGGCTTATAACATGAACGCCTGTAATTCCCAAGGTGAGAGTGCAATCGACATCATCTTTACTGATATCATGGGGTTGCGGATGATGCGAAGAAAAATGAAGAATCAGTATCCCTACTTATCGTTAGTCGCCGCTTATTTTTCCTCTTTATGTTCGTTATTTTTAGGTGCCGCACCAGGATACTCGACAGTTTCGGAACCCATGCGGAGTTCAATTCAAATGATTATTTTAAGAAACATCGCTCAGAACTAGGTGGAAAGCCAACTAACGTTTGGGGAGGCCATCAGCTCAAACTCGGCCAGTTTCTGACGATGTACCCTCACACTGATGACAACACTTTTCTCGGTTTTGTTGTGGAAGTGTACAATCGAGTGACCACAGCACCAGTGAAACGGGGGAATTTCTCCCTCGTCTACGGAAAAGAAGTTTACATGTGGAAGGGAGCGGAGAGCGCACTAAATGTGCTGAAAGAGTTCACACCTATTCACGCAACCGTCGCTGACAACGACGACTTTTTAAAGACGTGGAATGTGTTGAATCATCATTTGCTTGAAGGTCCAGAATTCCACGATCTTTTGAAGAGATCAAAAATCTTCTTTGGCCTCGGCTTTCCTCTTGAAGGGCCCGCTCCCCTGGAAGCTATTGCAAACGGTGCTGTGTTCATAAATCCGAAATTTTCTCCTACAAAGTCAAGACGTTCGTACAAATTCTTTGCAGATAAACCCACGCTTCGGGAGGTAGGAACCCTTTTGTGATACTTTAAAGTGTAAACAATCACAGTTAACAAGTCAAAATCCGTACGTCGAGCGTTTCATTGGAGAACCTCACGTGTACACCGTCGATTGTGCAAATGAGACTGCTCTTCGTGGAGCTATCGCTCTTGCTTTGAACACCTCAGTCCATCCCTACCTTCCATTTGAATTCACAGCGGCTGGAATGCTGCAAAGAGTTCACATTCTCACCTCACATCACAATTTCTGCACCGAAAAGCCCGTTTGGCCCCCATTCTCGTCCGCAAGCATTATTCACGGACCAGCGGGCTTGTCGTGCCAAGAGGCATGCGCTGAAAAAGGTTCCCCAACGTCTGATCAGTTTACTTATTGCTTATTTCATGCCTTCAGATCTTCTCTGTGAACGAACATTCTTCTGGAGAATCAACAACGCCTACGAACTTGCAAAGATCGCCCACTGTGAGGGTGTTCTCCAGAATACAACGCTCACTTACAGCCCTACCTCATGTTTGCTGCAGCAGAACGCGCTTCTCTTCAGCTGCGCGTCGAAACCCCCACCCCTTGTCCGAAGAATCTGTCCGTGCAGGACGTTTAAGAAGGGCCAGAGCATATTGTGCAAAGACTGCGTCTAGTCGTTCTTTCGAGCGTCAAAATGTATCTCACTTCTTCATCTCAAAAGGGTCTGCGGTGCTACTTTTCTGTCCTCCATGAATTCGCTCAAATTTGTTGCCATTAGACCAAAGTAAATTATTTATTCTACCGGCAGTCAATGTTTTGTGCTGTTTGCAATGAGAACGCGTCGAGACCTAATGATTTCATACTTAACCAGCTTGTTTACGTGAAAGATGCGCGTTTCTTATTAATCGTTCAGTTTGCACGACTTTGTTGATATTTGCAGATTATTCGAAGAGGACATGTAATGTGGAAACGGACGTCATCGCCTCCGCTGATCTTGCGACGCGGAATGCGCTCGAGAAGTAGCACGGATGCTCAGTTAAGGGCGCACGAAAGAAGCTGCATTCTATTTGAAGATGCCATCGCACGGATCGACGTCTGTCAATTGGCTGCAAATCGCCCTATAGAAGATTATTTTTCTGCTGCCAAGTGTTTGTCATCAAACGCCTTCCTTTTCGGTATGAACTTGAAGATCTTTTAAATTCTTCTGCGCGGTTAGACAATTATATACAACATTAATTTAGGCGTTTATGATGGTCATGGCGGTGCGAGCTGTTCGCGTCATGTTTCCACTCGACTCTACGACTACGTCTGCGCTTCTGTCCTATCAAAGCACACCGTTGCTGAAATACCGCTCACCGAACGCTTGCAATGGTTGTTCTCCAGTGCCGACTTTCGACTTCCTGCTCCTTTCAAGACAGCTCACGAGAAGAACATTCGTAGTTTTCACAACAAATTCGGTTCGAATTCGGAGCTGTGCACTGTACGGAAGGCCATGCAAGCTGCATTTACCACGATGGACAATGACATCGCCAACGGCGCTTTGCCGGACGCGACTGGACGAGTCTGCAGGTGGGATGGACTTGTTCAGAGTGCCCTTTTCATATCATTTGTTCTTCCAGGATGAGTGCAAGCGTAGCGACATCTGGGTCTTGTGCGACTGTTGCGCACATCCGACATGGTCATCTTCACGTAGCCAACTCCGGAGACGGCGCAGCTGTACTTGGAGTTAACAATCACGGAATGATTACAGCGAGACAGCTTTCGAAAGCTCATACAATCGAAAATGCAGACGAAGTGAAACGAATCAGGACTGGTCATCCAGCTTCGGAGCTTAGTACAATTTTAAGAGGTAAAGTTGAACTTTGAGTACAACTAAAAAAATCTTCAGGGGGTCGTTTACTTGGAGAGCTCTATCCGCTAAGGGCATTTGGTGATGTGAGGTATAAATGGCCAGCTCAACTACAACGGGTTGTTATGGAACCACTTGGAGATTCGTTGCCACAATTTTTGTTTACTCCGCCTTATCTAACTGCGGTCCCTGAGGTGTTTTACCACCAGTTGACTCCAAATGATAGTTTTTTGGTGATTGCTAGCGACGGCTTGTGGGATTGGCTGGATCCAGATACTGTTGTGCGGTTGGTAAACGATCACAACTTGGGAACTCAAACATTAACCCCTTTTGTTCCGAAATTAGGTTCCAATCTAAAACAGGTAAAAGCATAGACTGGAAAAAGAGAAATGACTAGAACTCATTTAAGGTTATGCAAGAGCTGAAGGAAAGGCAAGCTGGCGAAAGCAAGAAGCCTCTTGACGATAACAGTGCGACGCATATAATTAGACACGCATTAGGCGGTGTCACCGGAGGTACGGACCTGCAATATGAGCGTTTGCGCGATTCTCTGCAGCTGCCACCGGGAATGGCTCGGAGTCATCGTGATGACATTACAGTAATTGTAATCCATTTCAACAGTGAATACTTGAGCAATCCGCCGGAGCGATCGGATGCAGGAATTTGAATTATTGAACGCATTGCTCTGTACACATCAGTGTATATCGTAGTAGAATTAGATGTTTATTTCATAGTTGTAATTATACAGGTAAATTTAAACTAATAAACGTGCTTGTAGGTCGGAACACCCGTTTCTCGTTAAGATCGAACAGATTTGTGGCAAAATGCATTAATGTACGTGGGAGCTGATTACATTGATCTCGGTGGGGGCTGTTGAGGAATCTGCATTGTCATCTGAGGATGCATATGATGTTGTTGCTGCATTTGATGAGCATGAGGGTGTTGATAATGCATCTGGTCATTCATTGGAACGGGATAGCCTTGATATGCTCCGGGAGGTGGGGCTTGCTGTTGATGGACTGCAACTTGAGGAGACATGTGCATTCCTGGAGGAGGAGGACCAGCATGTGGCGAAACCCTCTGATCTCCCGGATATTGGACAGGCGGACCACTGGGATATTGATGAGTGGGTTGCTGCTGGGGCGGTGGCACTTGCAGCTGACCAGGTGGGGTGGGCCCTTGATCTTGAGAATGATGGGAACCTGGTTGGCTGGGTGAAGACTAGGTAATTGAGCTCTAAGAAATAAATCCAACTCCGAAACAAACCTGCGCTTCTCCAGATAGTTCTCTTGCCAAAGATCGATCAGCTACGTTAGCGAGGAAGTACAGATTTCTATGAAGCAGTTTCTGATATTTCACTGCTTCCGCTGCTCTTCCACAGCTTTGGTACTCCTTGATCGTTCTAATCAGCAAACTGTTTTCTTCCAGCATTCGCGATATGGTAACGGCGTCCGGAGGTGTATTGTCATCGTCTTTATTGAAGAGTACGGACATCGTGCCTGCAAACCTCGTCATCAACAATAAAACTTGGAAAACCAGCATTAGGGATGCACGATGGTTCGACACCAATCAAAACACATCTGTATGAGCACAAAGAGGAACTAATTTACTCTCCTCGAGCAAAACTCTATGATTTATACAATGTTAGTCATTATTTCGTGCCAACACGAGTTCGCTTGTTCCACGAGAAGTTTACGCCATAGCTCTTCGCTTTAATCTGACGCTCTTTCGGTTGTTCTACTTCATACACCCAACGATTTTTTTCGCAAAAAGCGATCGCATCTTCAGAAGAAGCGAAGTCCAAGTTCATGGAAATATTGCTCAGGGGATCAGAACTAAAAAAAATGGCACAGTAACGTTGCTCCGTTGCTTAAAACCATACTTGCTGCTCCAGCCCATCAAAGGATTCTCCCAGCGTGCCCGGTTGTCGAGCTCAATCTTCCAAACATTTGTATTGTTCCATGCAGTCTGAGTTGCTTCACGCGCTGGCTTGAAAATGCGGGCAGTACGCTGTTCCATGTGGTCTTCTGGAATTCCAGCGATCTCCATGGTCTCATCGATGTTGTTTGAAACCTACAACTTACAGTCTATAAGCATATAGGAAAAATAAATACCGCAATAGGAGTCTTCTGCTCGGCAGATCCAAGAATTTCATCGAGAGACTTGCGTT
This sequence comes from Steinernema feltiae, assembly GCA_007213375.1. NCBI lineage: Eukaryota > Metazoa > Nematoda > Chromadorea > Rhabditida > Steinernematidae > Steinernema > Steinernema feltiae. The sequence continues at coordinate 51,587 of MQUG01000023.1, forward strand.
TGGCGTCGTTGAGGCGAGTAACCGGCACAGATGCTTTGTCGGCGAAGGAGCGCACAGCGCCGCATGCACGGATGGATTGAGAGATGCCCAAACGAAGCATAACTAGAACAAAAACAAGTAAGAAACAGAAGAAGAAGAACGGCACCCGCGTCTCCAGACCCCGATTCAACTTTAGTTGGAGCACAATGGAACGGTATCGTACGACATCCCGAAGATATCAGGGAATTCCGTGCAAGTTACCAAAGTATACTTGGGAGGGAAAAAGAAGACCTCTGATACGTATTTGCGTTCTTGTCAAATAGCATGTTTTACATATGCCAAGTAAAAATAACGAAAAGTTACAAGAAACTTCCGGTACATTGAACACACTCAAACTATACATCAAATATCAATGACATTGTCCTGCCACACGTGTGAGTACTGCATCTGTATGATTCGGCCTCTTTCCGTATTACGCTGCTCGACAAAGTAGTGGTGATGCAACTGTCAAGTGACAAATGCCACACAGAGGATGCACTTTGTCTTTATCAGCAGTTTTTCGCTTCTTCCCCTTTATTACACTCTCGTGGCTTTCACAACTGCAGCACCGCCAACACTCCGGCAACCGATGATAGTCTTATGCACGCTTCTTTTGAAAATGCAACAAGTTCCTTCTAATCTTAATTTTAAGACCGTGGAAGTGATGCAACTGCGGCATCAATGAAGTTATCACCATTTTGTGTACGCATGTGCGAAAGCAGTGTTTGATATATTTATTCAATCTGTTCACCAAAAGGACATTGCAAAATGATAAAGAGCGAATCTAGAGAGCAAATCTAGAAATTGACTTGGTAGACGATGCTTTGAAGGCTGGAATTCGGATTCTCAAGTTTGCAAACCATAAACGCAGGATTCTAGATTCTGGAAATCTATGCGTTTACGGGTCGCACGCTTGAAAATTCCACGCCAGAGAGGACCATTGGTGGTGGGACAACGCAACGGCGGTTTTGGAAGAAAATTGGACAGAGGCGAGGAGACCGCATCGGGGAGAATGAAGCGATGAAGTGATGGACGCGCTCCTTTATGCACCACCACGTTACACTCTCCCCTTTCCTTTATTGATCGTTTTCGGCCTGCAAAAGCGTGCGCGCTCGGGAAAGTCGTCTCGAGAGCCCCCTTCAACACGGGTCACTTCTACAGAGACCGAAGCTCGGAGAGAAATGAGTAATCGGTTAGGCATCGCGCTTCCCTCCGACGCCATCTTCTAAAATAATCTCCGCATTGACACCAATGGCATCTCGAGCACATGAGCGCCGTCATCTCACCTGAAATGCACTCCACGACTGATTCAGAGGATCCCTCTCTCCGCTAATCGTGTTCGTTGTTTCAACTTCAAACACTTTCTCTCGCGCGTTTCTTTTTTCGCTTAGCAAACACGACCGTCAGCCAGCCAGCGCATGACGAAACAGTAGCAGTGGAGAAGTACAAACGATCGACTTAACTGCCGACAACGGCGAACCGCACTTCCGCCGACGTATGTTGGTTGCACCATCGGATTTCACTTCAGGTCGGCGAGGAGCACAGTATTCTCCAATGCACCCCATGTAGTTTTGCCCGCTTGCGACATTCCGTCACCCCCTAGATTCATGAAACATCCCTTTATAAATTTATTTGTTGCTCGTGATTGAAAATATTCCGTCCTTCTGTAGCCGACAGTTATGGAATGCCGTCGATCGATACGTCGCCGTTGCCTTCTTCTGACGCGAGCTATCGAATTAATTGGCAGCGGAACGGATATTTGAATCGCGTGTGTTTTTGTCTCTTGTCTCTTGGGCGTCTGCTAGATGGCGGCGCATGCGCTTATACTTCTGCCGCCACTTCACTGTGAGACATTATGCTCGACGAGCAGATCCTCATTGAGCTCATATTTGTTGGTAAACGAAACTTGTTTTTCTCTGGTTTCGAAGCACTTCGGTGATCGACGTTGCGTCGTTGCTGATAAGCATCGAGCGGTCATTGGGAGGACGTGCTGTTGGTGCCTGTCGGGTTGTTTTATTCAAATGAGATGCGTGTGTGATTGAATTTAGCCTCAGGCGCGAGACTTCATGCACAGTGTTTGTCCCTTGACTTTGGAATGCTTTTAACTTCTAGTAGAGAGCGACCACTTCGACCAATGTCGCGGACGTGTTTGCTTCGAGTGCTCCACTGGCCATTCGCTCGCAACTGAGTATTTTTTAGTGATTGTTGTAGCTATTTTTAACGTCATGACACGTGAATCGATTGGGATTTCAGAGTTCGCGGCAGTCAATGTTTGTTTTTCTTTCAGAGGGCTGTTCATCCCCTGATGGAGGGTCCTTTATCAAAATGGACCAATGTGCTCCACGGATGGCAATATCGGTAAGTCAATAAATCAAGTTTACGAAATTGTTTCACAGCTTCAAAGCTTGTTTTCTAAATCTTGGTCGTCTTTAAAACGATATCCGAAAATTGGTCTAACGGTGATTTTGTAGGTGGTTCGTGTTAGGCGAGGAAGCGTTGAGCTACTACACCTCGCGTGAAAAAATGTTGCGACGACAGCAACGTGGATGCATCCGACTACGTGGGGCTCAGATTGGAATCGATGGAGAGAACAATTCTCTGTTTACAGTCACAGTGGATGGGAAAGTTTTCCACCTTCAAGTACCCGTGAAGCCTCAAAATTTGTTTAAAACTAATTATTCAGGGACGTGATCAGAATGAACGCGATCAATGGGTAAAGGCGCTCGAAAAAGTAATTCACTCCAAATGCGGTTATTATAAACCGGTCGCGGATCCGCCTAGCGTTGCCCTCAAAAATAACATCACCGATGCAGAGAAGCAGTTGAGCGTATTAATTGAAGAGGTAATCATTATGAAGAGGGATAAACCAAATGTTATCTCCCATGTTTAGGTTCGTGTTCTCGAAAAATCGGAACCTTCACCAAGCGGAGATAGGAAAGAGGTGCAAGCGTTGCTAGGAAGTGCCAACCGTCTTTTGGACATCGTCAAGCATTCCGTAATAATCCTGCAGATGGCTCACAAGAGAGTGGAAGGAATAGCCTACGAGGACGACGATGACGACAAACATGAAGACGATAAGGATGATGATGAAGTGAGCGATGGTCGTAAGGTGCGTTGGTAGCTGAAAATGCCTTATCGCGCTACCAACCAAATACTTGTTTTTCCTATATTCCAACGCCTTTCAACTATTGATCAGTCGGCAACGTTCAGTAATTTATTTGAACATCGAATTCTTGCGTTGCCGATGGTGAAATTTCGCTGTCTATTAGACACAATTCCGTTTAGGGGTCTGCGTCAAACATGGTCGTCCCTCCATTGTCGTACTCGAGTAGTGAAGACGAGTTCTTCGATGCCGAATCAATGACCGGAGAGAAGTCACCCGAGTTTCGTCGCACCTCTGCGCGTCGTCAGCAGTCCGAAGATGCTCAAACCCTGCACGAAGAAAATGGAGCCGGCGGTGCTTCCAAATCCGAGCCGGATTGGGGCGACAATGGCGAAGACTTTGACGCTATTTACGATAACAACCAGGAATCGGAGTTGGGCAATGTGCAGCAGCAGCACGGTAGTGTGCTTATGCATCTTCTGTCGCAGGTTATCAATTAATTTATTTATCATTAGCTCATATTTGTTTCCCATTTTAGGTTAGCGTAGGAATGGACCTGACCAAAGTTACGCTACCAACTTTTATTTTGGAACGAAGATCGTTATTGGAAATGTACGCAGACTTCTTCGCTCATCCTGACGACTTCATCGTATCAACACAACTGTCGACTCCAGAAGAACGCTTTATCTCGGTGGTGCGTTACTACCTAAACGCTTTCTATGCTGCACGGAAAAGTGGCGTCGCCAAAAAGCCGTATAATCCTATTCTTGGAGAGACTTTCCGATGCAGATGGAAAGTTCCTGGTCTTTCATCCTCTGGTGTCAAAACTACGAGCGGTCCGCTTCCTGGAAGCGATGTGAACGAGCTAACGTTTATAGCTGAACAAGTCAGCCATCACCCTCCAATTTCCGCTTTTTACGCTGAAGTACCAGGTCGAAAAATTTCATTCAACGCTCACATTTGGACAAAATCCTCCTTCCTGGGATTGTCGATTGGTATGAAATGCAATTTCTGATCTATTTTGATTGTTAAACCGATTGAAGGTGTTGCGAATATTGGGCAGGGAACAGTCAAGCTACATGAATTTGATGAAGAATATACGGTATCATTCCCGAGTGGTTATGGCCGCTCGATCATGAGCACTCCGTGGGTTGAACTAGGAGGAAAAGTAAGCTTCTTCGATGTTTGTGCAATTCAACAACAAATATGCTTAGGTTGAGATTAAATGTGAGAAGACCGGATACCACGCCGAAATTGACTTCTTGACGAAACCTTTCTTTGGAGGCAAAGCACATCGCATATCCGGAAGCGTTTTCAAAGATGGTGCCAAAAGACCATTACTGACTATTAAAGGTGAATGGAATGGTGTGATGATGGCGAAGCCGGCGAACGGCGAAGAATACGTGTTCATTGATGTTAAATCAAAAGAGGAGGTTCGAAAAGTAGGAGTTTTATATTTTTGTATCGAACCTATTGTTCTGTTGTTTTCAGGAATGCGAATCAGTCAACAGTCAGGGCGATCGTGAAAGCAGACGGCTGTGGAGGCATGTTACAGCGGCGTTATTTCACAACAGGATTTCGGCCGCAACAAACTCTAAACGATGGATTGAGCAAAGGCAACGTGACGAGGCCAAGGAGCGCAAAGAACGGGGCACCGAATGGACATCGCACATTTTCCAAAACTCTAATCAGCATTGGCACTACATGCATTCGTTCGCTGACCGTCAGGCTGTTTGAGCGTTCTATTCAGATATTAATATATAAAATTGACCTTGTAATAAATAAAAGAGTTTTTGTACTTAAGTTCTGTTGCTGATATCGGCGACGGCAACTGAGGAATGAGGGTCCGCTGTGTTCAATTGTGTCTGAGTGTTTAATCTTTGGCAACTCTCGGCGATCGATTGTTCTGAGGCGAATGAGGGGGAATCGGAAGAAACAGGGACGCCCACTCCTCCGTGCGAGCAGCTGAAACTCCCCGAGAACTCTCCGTCTTGATCGCTTTGTTTGCGCCGAGTTTCCCTCCGCTGATCAAAACAACGATTTCAGATCGCAGCGGAAATTCCGAAATGTATGACGACGGCTACCGAACCACCACCACTACTACCACGCAGTATGTCTACAGTAGCCCCGTGGCGGAGCCGATCGTTTTCGGCACGCCATCACTCGATACGTCCTACTTGAAGACCCTCGGAGGAATGGTGAAATGCGTCGCGCTGGTGAGTACTTCGCGCGCTACGAATCTTGAAACGGACCGTAACATTCAGGTCTTCTGTCTGCTCACGTTCCTCTGCGTCGTGGGCGGCGGTCCCGGCTACTTTTCAGGCGCGGGATTCGCCACTTTCGTGTCTATTTTCGGCTTCATCGTCACTCTCTCTCTCCTCCTTTTGTACCTCTTCCGCGTTGTCGACCAACTTCACCAGGTGCCGTGGATCGTCGGCGAGATGATCTTCTGCTTTGTTTGGATGATCTTCTTCTTCGTCGCCGGGTCGATGCTCGCAATCGCCGCAATTCGGTTCTCCGGCGTGTTCGGTTGGGGAATTGCTTCGGTAGGTGAGGTGCGCGCACCTCCCGAACCGCCATTCCACCTCTCCCCAATCTCTTTTCAGTTCTTCGCTTTCGGTGCGATGTGCACGTACGGATTCGCGTGCTACCTGCTCTTCCTCAGCTGGAGGTCGAACGAAGTCGCCCACGGAGGGATGCACGTTGCTACTGCGAACGGACGTCAGCAGCAGCAACAGCAGAGCAATGTCAAGCGAGTCACAATCAACGAGCCGTTCAATGTCTAGACGAATTCACGATGTTTACTCATAAACGCCTTTGTACAGTACTCTTAACACATCACTGCGGTAATCGGTCATGACCGCGACCGTTGGGGACATTCGGGTTAGGGTGCCACGTGTAGCGACGATACTCCTTGAACTGGACGAAGGTGTCCGCCATGAAGACGAGCGCGCAGACGAGAAGAGTCCCCGAGGCGATTGCGGGGAGTCTCTGCCAGTGAGGATTCGAGACCGCCCAGTGCCCGGCGTTCAGATAAGCCATCAGGAAGGCGGCAATGATGAAGCAGAGGGTCATCATCAGGTTGAAGATCAACTCCTGAAACGAATGAGTGAGGGTTAAGGCGCGGAAGGTTAACCGTTAGAAAGATGGCCATGTGCGAGCAGTGGAGATGGAGAGTCAGCATCTTGGCGACCAGAATGACGAACGAAGTGAAGAAGGCGGCGAAGCAGACGAGAAGCGCGAGGCTTCGCTCGCCGTAGACGCCGTAGGAGTTCGCGACGAAGAGAATTGCGAGGAAAGAGAGTACCTGAAGGCATGCGAGGTTGAAACGCAAAGAAAAGAGAACTGACGATTTCGAGGATCTTCAGGAATCCCTGCAATGTCCTGTAGTAGCCCGAGTCGACGTTCATCACGCGCCCCATCAACTGAAACTCCTTCCGCTTCTGCGTTTCGCTCCGAAGACGATTCTCATAGTGGTAGAAGCGCTGCGGTCGAGCGTCGGCTGGAGGCATCTGCGGTCGCTGAGGGTGTTGCATCCGGAAAGAATCGCGAAGAAAACAGCTGATCAGGGGCAAACAGGGAGGAAGGAGTGCGAGGAGGGCGACACAATCCGCGCGCGGGATGATTCCAGAACAAACAGGAGAACCTCGCCCGAACATCCGGTTTACCGACGCCGCTCCGAGGTCACATAATCGGTGGTCGTTTTCGGTCGATCCCACAACGGTTCATCCGGCAGCGGATCCCGTAATCGCCGCCGACCTTGGCAGCGCACAGGGAAAGCGGAAGCCAACGTACTCGTAAACTTGGCGCATAACGGCAACGGCAGAAAACAGCGGTCGAGGATACTGTAGGCGCTTCGGGGGAGAGATCCTCGCAAGTGACTGTTGAGAAGACGACATCGGGACCGCCAAGACCATCAGCTACCGTATGCCGCACGATTGGATTAAATGGTTAAGTTAGCGACACCGTTGGCGTCCTGCGAACCTCTCGGGCGAAGTTTAGCGCCCACCGTAATTCTGAAGTAGCGCCGACTGAATCGATTCTCATTGTTTACAAGTCGCCCCCTCACAACTCCGGCACTCAAGCCACCCGACGGGCGAAGGACGCGAGTGCTCTCGCAACGATGGTCCTGAAGAGAACTGACTCGTGGGTCGGCGCTTAGAAATATCGGATTTTTCGCCGTCGGCCCCATTGCGAAGAGCGCATCGCGACGGTTCCGCCGCCCACGCTCGCGAAGCCGCTCGCGATTTTGGAGTCACGACTCCGCTGGATCGGAGTCGCAGCCAATGAGCGAAACGCCCAACGTTGCCGAGTTGCCTCTCCCAGAATCCGCCAAGTCTTCCGAACATCACCGCTCGGAAGCTCCGAATTCGTCATCGGATCCTAGAAGTGCACAGGAGAAGCCGTCGACCTCGTCGTCCGGCTCGCCCAAGTTCTTCCCCGCAGATCAGCCTTCCACTTCGGGGCTCTCGAGAGCTCCGATAGCCGTGACTATTACGAAACCGTCGACTTCGGGAGCCAGGATGCCCGAAAACGTCGCTCAACCAGTCCTCTCCGACGCAAGTGCGAGGTTCGTTTGCTGTTTTCATTCTGCTGCCGAGCTTTCGTCCTCTTTTTTTGCCGGACAGTGCTGCTCTGAACACTTTTGAGTTTTAAGTAAAGCGTCGAAGAGTCGCTTCCCTAATTAACTTAATTAACATCTCAGGAACGTCGATACAATCGATCTGCTCGTGCGCGAAGCGGAGGACCTGAAGAAGAAACTCGACTTGGAGCGTCAGAAACTGAACGATGTGCCAAGTGAGTCCGAAGGCCTTTTGCTCGTACTCTATGGTTCTCCTCTATGTTCAGTCCAACAAGCTGCTGAACGACTTGATTCGATTTCTCACTTGAGCATCAAACAGCGCCGCATCCTTAAGGGACACGCGGGAAAGGTTCTCTGTATGGATTGGTCGCTGGACAAACGCCACATCGTGAGCTCTTCACAGGACGGCAAGGTGATCGTTTGGGATGGATTCACGACGAACAAAGAGCACGCGCTGACGATGCCGACCACTTGGGTAATGGCGTGCGCCTATTCGCCGAGCGCGCAGATGATCGCTTGTGGGTTCGTGCCGCCTCTCGGATCCTCACATTGAATACCCCATTCAGAGGTCTCGACAACAAGTGTTCTGTCGTTCCTCTCAGCTTCGAGGACGACATACTGCAGAAGAAGCGGTCTGTGGCCACGCACACGAGTTACATGAGCTGCTGCATGTTTCTCCGTTCGGACAATTTGGTATTTCGCCCCAGTAGCGTCCTTCCGGAGTAACCTCCTCGTTTAGCTCCTCACCGGCAGTGGAGATTCCACTTGTGCCATCTGGGACGTCGAGAGCGGTCAGATGGTGCAGAACTTTCACGGTCACACAGGCGATGTCTTCGCGATCGACATACCGAAGTGTGACACCGGAAACATCTTTATCTCTGCTGTAAGTTGCGTTACCTCCACCACCGTAATTCATCCTCTGATGTACAGGGAGCCGACAAGCACGCTCTCGTGTGGGACATTCGAACGGGTCAGTGCGTTCAAAGCTTCGAGGGCCACGAAGCCGACATCAACACCCTCCGATTCCATCCGAACGGCGATGCGTTTGCCACCGGATCTGACGACGCCAGCGTACGTTGTTTTCCGTTCGTTTGTCATTCTGATCGCCTGCTTCAGTGTCGTCTCTTCGACCTTCGCGCCGATCGCCAGGTGTGCGTTTACGAAAAGGAATCCGCTCTTTTCCCCGTCAACGGCGTGGACTTCAGCGTCAGTGGTAAGTGCCTTAGTTCGTCTCTTTCGCGCCTCATCATCTTGCTGTTTCAGGGCGAATTCTCTTCGCCGGCTACGGAGATCATCGCGTCGGTGTGTGGGACTCATTGAAGTGCGTCCGTCAGTCCGTTCTCTACGGCCACGAGAACCGAATCTCCTGCCTGCGCACCAGTCCCGATGGAACAGCGATTTGCACCGCTTCCTGGGATTGCACAATCCGAATCTGGGCCTGAGGGCGATTGATCCCTCAAAGGCAAAATTATCATCGTTCTCAGCTTTAACACTTCCGCCGGCGAATATTAGCTTTTCTCCACTCGTTTCTAGTCAATCGTTCACGTTACTCCTCCTCACTTATCTATTTCCCTCTTCCGATCGTTTTTGCGACTTGTATATACATCTTCTGACTTTAGCATAGATTCCTCAGATTTCTTAGTGTATGTCTCCCTCCTTCTCTGATTCTCTCTCTCTCTTTCTCTCTCATTCTTTATCCGCATAATTCTCTTCGCATTGCATAATACAAAGACCCTATAGGCGAGATCAAGAAAACCCATGAAGCGCTGTAAATAGCTTTTCAGTGGCACTGTGGTCTTAATTTGAAATGAATGTATTGATCTAAAATCGGATTATCCGTTCAATTCGTTAGCGGAGACGCGCTTCGCGAGGTTATATTTGTAGCTGGCTCCCCGTGAGGGATTACTTGCATCGAGAGGATCAATGATGCACTAAAAGTGGAAAAAGGCTAGGAAAAGAGAGTTATAAGGAACTCGTGGACAATGCAGGACGACTGACTGACTCATCGAGTTGCCCGCGCGCAAAAGTGCGCGGGGCAGATCGATCGAGTGACCCATTTAAACCCCAAAGACGCATCGAATGCACAAAGCAAACATCAGTGATTAGTGGCCCTCGCGGTGCTGCACGTTCTCAGCATCGTTCCTAAAACGGAAATCGCTGACGAAACGCGTCGCCGCTTCCTCGTTGAAGCTGGTCGCAGGGCGTCTGCAGTTCTCGCGCGCTTACCGTCAGCCACGGCGGCAACTGAAAGACGATTCCTCCGCTCGCTAAGCAACCGATGCACCCAGCGGCAGCGGGTAAAGCAGCAGGCTGTTTTCGTGGTCGTCGGTGCACTCGGATGATCGTTCGTTCGTTCTTCGGCGCGCCGCGTGTCAGGCGAACACTTCTGTCTGTGTTACTGATTCCGGCGATTTGCTCTGGCGCGTTTTCATTTCGCTTCGTGGCTTCTTTTCGCATATTTCGTGGTCGGTGTGGCGCGCGTTCCGCTAGAACCGCATCAAGTATGTAATCCGTCACTGCGTGGCCAGCGCGGCGATTCGATTTCGCGCTCCTGAACAATTTACTGTCCACGTTTCAGTCGCCGTCTGACCGCGACCTCCATTTCTCCCCGCAATCGCCTCCGACCGCCGGTGGTAATCATTTCAAGCCCCGCTTCACTTCTTATCATCGACTAATGAGCCAAAGCAACGGCTCGCACTCGCCGAAGATTTATGGACTTCCGGACGTGAATCCGGTGAGTTTGGTTCCTTTTTTTGTTTGCAAGTTACGAATATTGTTGTTATCTCGTTTGAAAATTAATCGTCGCGTTGTTTGGTTATAGGAAGCTGAATTACTTCGCGTGAAGATCGTTAGAGCCGAAGGATTGGCAAAAAAGGACATTTTTGGGACCTCGGATCCCTATGTCATTGTTTCGCTCAGAGATTCGGAAATTGAAGTCGACAGAGCGCAAACAAAAACCATTCGAAAGGTTGTTGCGCCATTACCCGCTTATTGACAACGTTATTCAGAATCGAAATCCGATCTGGAGCGAAGAATTCACTTTTCGTACGACTCGCAGTTGCAAGCTGTTTATCATTGTTTTCGACGCCAACAGGATCGTCAGTCAAAGCTTTTAGCTGCGATGATTCAATTGGCATGTTTTCAGACCAGGGATGATTTTCTCGGGCAGTTGGAGTTCGATCTTTCTAAACACAATATCGTCCGGGAAACACCGAATATGACAGAAGTGATGGAGCGCTCGTGTGTTTTGACTCCACGATCGCGGAAGAGTCGCGTTTGTGGATCGTTGCGGATCGCGCTTTCCTACATAAGAGTTCCGGAAGAAGGCGGAATTCCTTCGTCAACTTCGGCTGCGAGTCCGGCGAGAACGACTCCTCAAAGAACTCAGAGTCAGTCACATCTTGCGCCATCGACCACTGCCGACGTTTTGCCAGAAGGATGGGAGGAACGCCAAGATGCCAACGGCCGCACATTTTACGTGAATCACGTCCTTCGGACCACCCAGTGGCAACGTCCTGATGAGTGGGTCTAGCCTTCGCATTCATTTGCAAATATCATTTTTTTTAGAAGCGAAGCTCCGAGTGATACGGTAGAACAGTCAGTTCGCGAAGATCAGATACGGCGTCATCAACTGGAACAGCGATATGTTACTACTTCAGAGGATTCGCCCACAAACATTCGAGATCACATCTACGCGGTGCGTTCTTGCTTTTGATAATTAATTCATAAGTCACGATTCTAGATTGACAACGGAATGCGTGCGCTGTTTTTGGGACAGACTAATGAAAGTGCGAGTTCGACAAACGTACCAATTCCTTCAGCTGCATCGAGTAGGAGTCTCGACTCATCGGCTACCGAACGGCTACCTGATGGATGGGAGATGCAAGTGGCTCCGAACGGACGTCGCTTCTTCATCGACCATAAGAACAGGAAGACAACTTGGACGGATCCCCGGAGCGGACGGGATTCTGATAAGATCTCTGCAGCGCAATCGGCCCGAAATGTCGATGACTTGGGGCCACTGCCGCCGGGCTGGGAAGAACGGATTCACACCGACGGTCGGGTATTCTTTATCGATCACAACAAGAAGCGCACGCAATGGGACGACCCTCGGTTTGACAACGAGAATCTTGCCGGACCGGCAATTCCCTACTCTCGCGACTTCAAATGCAAGCACGAGTATCTTCGTTCGCACATTCCGAAGCCGGTCTCCTCCTCCGCAAAATGCGAGATGATGATTCGTCGCGCTCACGTCTTTGAAGATTCCTACCGGCAGATTAGCCAAATCTCCGCTTCAGACTTGCGCTCCAAGCTGTGGATCGAATTGGAAGGCGAAACTGGACTTGACTACGGTGGAATCACTCGCGAATGGCTGTATCTTCTCTCACGTCAGATGTTCAACCCTTACTACGGACTCTTTGAATATTCTGCCACGTAAGCTTTCACGCAGTTTAGTCTAGAACGTGCGAGATTATTTCAGAGATAACTACACCTTGCAGGTTAACCCGCATTCTGGCACTTGTAACCCCGACCACCTACAGTACTATCACTTCATCGGGCGAATCATCGGAGTTGCAATCTACCACGGCAAACTTCTCGACGCGTTCTTTATCCGTCCGTTCTATAAGATGCTGTTGGGAAAGTCAATCACGTTGTTTGACATGGAATCCGTTGACAACGAATACTTCAATTCGCTGGTTTACATCAAAGATAACGACCCTGAAGATCTAAACTTGCAATTCTGTGTCGATGAAGACGTCTTCGGAGAGACGAAGACGAGTGATCTGAAGCCGAACGGCCGGAACCTCTCAGTCACCGAAGCGAACAAGGACGAGTACATCGACCTTATCATCAAGTGGCGGTTCGTTTCACGAGTCGAGTCGCAGACTCAGGCGATCGTGCGTGGAATTCACGAATTGATTCCTCCGAATCTGATGCAGATCTTCGATTCAAACGAACTTGAGTTGCTAATGTGTGGAATTCAAAAGATCGACGTCCGTGATTGGAGGGATAATACGCAGTACAAGGGTGGATATACGGCTAACAATCAGGTACTCCGCACAATGAGTTTGTGAAGAAACATCGTTTTGTTCAGGTTGTACACAATTTCTGGAAGTGTATTTTGTCTTTCAACAATGAGATGCGCGCTCGGGTATTGCAGTTTGTGACGGGTACTTCTCGTGTGCCAATGAATGGATTTGCGGAACTCTATGGCTCGAACGGGCCACAGAAATTCACAATTGAACAATGGGGCAATCCCGACATGCTCCCTCGTGCGCACACATGGTAGAGAGATGGCGAATGCATAATGCCATTAATCAACGTAATCCTTTTAGCTTCAATCGCATTGATCTGCCGCCATACCAAACATATCAAGATTTGAAGGAGAAGCTTTGCTTTGCCATCGAGAACTCAGGAGTCTTTGCAGGTGTTGATTAAAGTACAGTCCAGTCGGATGCGACGGATGATCATAAATACCGAAATAAACAAACTTTTATCAAGAATGTACAGGTTTGCAGAGCATGAGAAGAATTGACAATTGTATGGCAATGTCGGTGAATGCACATAGAAGGGTCTTTAAAGCATGGAAAACTGCAATACAGCGCGCAAAATCAATCAGAACTCGTCATGAATGAAATCCGTCAAGTGCTCACCGAAGTTAGTAGCCTCGGATCCAACGAAAAGAGCGTGTTCGTCCACAATTTCTTGGACCGACAGCAGGTTATCCTGAAAGTACTTCATGTTAAGAAAGCCGTCTACACATCAAAAATCACCCCGTTCTTGTCAGACGACGAAAGCAAATGATTTGCCTCTTCTGCCGCAGTTTCTTGCAAATCGGGAATCAGCCACTGTCGCACTTCGGTTCTGTCCAGAAATCCGTCCTTATCCACGTCATAGTCTTCCTTGAAACGACTCTTCTCTACTGCGTACCATTCCGAATCTTCGTTTGCGGCAATATCCCCGAGAAACTCTTTTAGGTCGATTTTTCCGTCTTTGTTGGTGTCTTTTTCCGAAAGCGTGATCTCGATTAGAGTTTCATGCATGTGTGGGTAATGTTCAGGATTTTGGAAAGCACTGAACTCGTCCATGCTGAGTTTTCCGTCTCCATCGAGATCCGCAGCCTTAAAGTATTTCCTGTCTTCCTCCATCAGTTTTTGATCCTCGGGCTCAAGTGGAAGATCGTCGGAGTCGGTGCCGAAAGATTCGCGAAGATACTCCTCCCAAGTTATGAAATCGTTCCTATCCGCATCGATGTCATCAAATCGCTCATCAGTTTCCTCTTTGTCCAAAGCTATCATCGACTTGTAAATCCAATCGGTGAGCTCAACAATAGTGATGAAACCATCTCCATCGACGTCCATTTTTCTAGCGATCACTGCTAGACGGTTCTGAGATTCCTCCGGTGACAACTCGTCAAACTTGTCGGCCAGTTTCCGCGAACCTAAATACGAAATGAGATTCAGAAAACGAATACACGAGGCTTCGTTTTACCCAAAACAGCTTGATGATCCATGTGCCGGTCGTGTCCATTCTCCTGGTGTTGTCTTTGGAACTTGGAGCTCACAGCGCCGTGTCGCTCATCTTCTTTCTCCGCCATCACCGAAGTCACCAACACAAAAAAACAAACGAGCAACATGGAAGAACTCCTGATTGCCATAAACCTGAAAACAATGTACGTCGCTGATTGCGAGAAAATAAGTCAATGACAAGCGATCGCGATAAGCAACGTTTCAACGGGGATTTGCGAAAGACTTCGTATCGAATTACCCCGAAATCCGGACGTTTGACACCAGGCGCATCATACACACTCACCGCAGCGTCTCGGTGACGCCAATCAATTCCGTGCAGGGCCGAGCATTCCTTTATTCGCTGGTCACTTCCCTGAGGTCCCAAAGACGGCGAGTCTTCGGGGGTCACTTCGGTTCGACCAACAAATTGTACTGCTCCTATGGATCCGGCATTTCGTGTCGGGATATCAGCTGGTCGTCTGTGAAAAGCGACGTTTTCGCTTTCGGCATTGCAATCTGCGCGTTTCGTATTTCTTTTCTTTCCTATTTACGCGTTGTCCCAACGTATCGTTCATGTAATTATCTGACTACGATTCGTTCCAGATCCGAACATGGAAGTCGACAGCGTTAACTTCGACGGAGTGTCCGCCTCGTCTGCTCCCAATTTCGCCGACGTTTCTTGTGCCGAATCCGCGTGTAAGTTCATCTGCGATGTCATCGAAGCACCCGGCGTCTACCTCTTTGACAAATTTCTATCAAACGCGCACATCCAAGCGTTGGCGAACGACTCCGCAAAAGAAGTTTATTTGCGTCTGCTCAAGTTGTTCGCCTTTGGAGTCTACGCGGACTACAACAACGCGCGCCAGCAGTTTCCTCCTCTCTCCGAAGTGGCTTTGCTTAAGCTCCGTCAGCTGACTTTAGCCACGTTGGCTTCGCAGAAGAGCATCGTTCCGTACGCGGCGCTGAAGGAGGAGTTGGGGTTGGATTCTGATCGGGCTGTCGAGGAAGTCTTCGTCGCTTCGAAGTATGCAGAGATTTGCAATGGACGCCTCAACTGTCGTGAAGGAACCGTCGAATTCTCCGAATGGCTGACTCGTGGTGTGGGCGAAATGGAGGTTGTAGAAATCAAAGAACTACTAGATGATTGGATCTCTCGGTGTGCGTCTGTCCACGCCAGCCTGCTTCATCAACTCAACAAGTAATTTGAAGCGTTTGGTTCAATGTCTAATGGTTTACTTCAGGTCTGAAGCCGAGTTCAAGGAGCAGAAGGAACGCGAAGCCGGTGTGCAGGTCGAAATTGAAAAGACGAAGAAGAAAATTGAATCCGGACCAGTATTGCGCGACCGTTCTCCATCGTCGTCTACTTCCTTCTTCCGAGAGCCAAAACGCGATAATATGAAACGACCCCGTGGTCTCACACGTGGTTTTAAACGCCACTGATTGTATGGTGTTCTCATTCTCCGGTGCGTTTCTGGTTTCTCTCATGTTAATAGATATGATTATCTTCTTATCGATGTTTCTGTAAATCTGTCAAAGACGGGTAAAACGTCTTTTTATCCATTCAATAAATTAAATCGTAAGTTACAGTTTGTATCACAGGGTGATCACGAATCGCTATTGTTGGTTGGTTATGGGTACCCGAAGTCTTTAGAAATCTGTGCATGTGTTGTGAGAATAGGCAGAAGTGCGGCGATCGATTTGCTCTGCGCGACGAGCGGACTCCCCTTCATCTTCTTACGGTACTCGGAGCAAATATCGTGGAATTGTCCCAGAAGGCCCCACTGGTGTAGAAGCGTGTTGATGCCGATTGTGAGTGGTACGAGGTCGCAGAATTCATTGCGCTTCGCGTTCAGCGCTGTTTTGGGGGCGACGAAGAGGAGCGACAGGAAGCAGAAGACTTCCAGATTCCGTGGACACTCAGTACGACTGTAGATCTTCACAAGCGGATCCTCGATGCCAAACTTCTGCAGAGCCTTTGAAAGGTCTCCAAGAAGTGATTTGTCAGAATTGAGGGCGATTCGGCTCTCCCACAAATCGAGTAGCACCGAGTCGTTCAGATTCCGGAGAGCATCGGTCGCTTCCGTGTGAACGACGGCATTCTCGTGAAGACTACAGACGAAGTGCTTCCTGAGGAGTTGGAGGTGACCGATCTGAATTGATCAACCATCAGCGTGAGCTTCTGAAGCGCAGTTTACCCTAGCAAAGGCCGTTGTGACATCATGTAGAGAAGTTTTTGCGGTCGAGAATTTCTGGAGAAGATCCTCGAGGTTTCTGAAGAACACCGGTCGCGCAAAGGGAGCGTCGTCGCTGAACGCCGGATTCGCAGAGATGATCCGCGCGATCTGTTTGGAGACCTTCTGGATGGTGTGAATCAGAGAGAAGGCGGCGATGCGATCGAGCGATGAGAGCGCCATGATAGGAAGAAACGTCTGAAAAGAAGCGCATCTTCACAGAAGTTCGGTGATGAAAACCGACTTCGAGGGTGCGGAAGAGTCGGTCGCTCAGAAGCGCTTTCTTCGACTTCACGTCGTACCACGTGTCCGTGGCTTTGATGTAGTATGACGTTCGCGGATTCGAAATCGAGATAATGATCTCGAGAAGTCTTCCGAATGGCGTCGTGGAGTTCTGAACCGCTTGCGGAGGTGGAATCGGGATCACTCGTGACTGGTAGAGACTGTCATCGTCGCCAATCTGAATTGTCTCGCCAGTTACCGTGCCCGGGAAGTGAAAACGCACCTTGTGTCGGAGGAATCCATTCGTCTCAAGTTCGGTCCAGTAGAACACGATTCTGCGCATCTCGTGCTGCCAAAGGAGACTTCCGTTCACGCCGACATGTTCGCACATGTAAATGAAGACGGAGCGGAGGCCGCGCAGATGTTTTCCGACGGATTCCAAGGTTGCGCTCAACGTGGCGCCCTGCGCGTTCGTCATCGCAGTTTGCACGACGGAAGCCACGTGCACAAGGAGTTCGCGACGTAGTCCGTCGTTCAAAAGCTTCTTCGGGTCGATCTTCAGCGAGCCAACCCACGTGAGATTCATGTTGAGGATCCCGTAAGAAAGCTTCGACATCGTGTAGGTGAGTTCTGCGAGCTGAAAGCGTCGGTCGAGGTCCGCTACTTGACGAATGTGCGTTTTGTCGATCGTCGCGCTGCTCGGCACCGCCGAGAGCTCCATAATCTTCTTAGCGTACACGAAGAGGTCTCGTGGAATCGCCTGACATTGCTCAGTGAGGCTACAGTATCCTAGCGTTGAGACCGTACCTGAATAACATTGCGGAGGCGTTGCTCGAGTTGTCGCGAGTAGCAGAGCGAAATCGCAGCAATCTGATTCTGGTCGTCGGTGGCGACGAGGAAATTGGCGACGCAATCGGACAGCTTGACGAAAAGACTTCGGATCGGAAGGACGTCCTTCCTGATCAGCTGCTCCATGTCGCCGCTCCACTGATCGACGATCGTCCACGCGTAGGAGAAGTCGCATTTTGATTCGATACGCGCGAGAAAGTCCTCGTGAACCTGACACGAATGCCGAAGTTCGTCTAGGACGGCGACGAGGCGGTAGACGAGCTGATTCACCACGACGTTCTCCTCGAGGCTGTGAATCTCGCACACCTGCAACGATTAGGAGTTGACGGTCCGTTCAAAAGGCGACCATTACCAGCTTGATCTTTTTCTTCAGGTAGTGAATGGTGCTCAGCGCGTCGACGTCGTTCATCTCGAGATTCTCGACGGCGCCGCGGACGCTTTGGAACCACTCTGCGAGTTTCTCTGAACACAATTTTCCATTGAGCATTTGCAGCGGAACGGAGCAACAAACCGTTTTTCGTTAGGCGGTGAGGAACGTCTTGGGAAAAACACGATGAAATCTGATTCAGAACGGTGGCGATCTCCTCTCTGAGCGAAGCGCACTTCGCGGACTTTTCGACAACGCTCTTAAGGTAGAACTGCTTGAATTTGTACTCGAAATTCGCGATTCGCAAAAGGAGCATCAGCTGATCGGCCACGGAGAGGGCGCACGTGTTCTGAGTCAGAGAGGCTAGTTGCGTCGCCTTCTTCCCTCCCTTCTGATCTGAAAAACAACGTTCTGAGGCTGATGTGTGGTCGCGCCTTACAGCAGTGCAAAATGATCCATCGGAGTAAGAAGTTGTAGCGGTAGATCAGTTTCCCGTATTTGGCGAACATCTTCAGCACGATGGGACCGTGTGGGAGATCGATTTCACGTAGGAGCGCCATCTTCGACTGCGCGATCTCCCGAACCCGCAGGGTTTCAGTGGTGCGCGAGATAGCCGCTTGAGCCGCTTTGAATCCTTCCCAGCACTCGGCCACGTTGAAGACGAGTCCCAAGTGGACACTCACAACCTGAAAGACAGGGTTCAGGAAGGAAGCGTTGTTCCTGAACGAACCCAAGATTCTGAAAAAAATCTGTCGACGATCGAGCGCATGAGCGGAGCGTTTGATCGGAGCGTTTCGGGTTGAAAGAAGAGGCAAACGAAGAGGAATCCCGCCTGAACAGAGTTGTCGGGTCCGAGGTCGTGCTGCGACGCATCTTCCTGCAAGAATCTTTTGTTAGTTGGGAGCAAAACTGGCGAGAATCCTACTTCTTCACGTAACGTGTCCGTTCGGAGAGTTGCGATGACGTCGGAGACGAATTGTGGGCTCATTTTGAGTCTTCTGAAACAACAAAACGGAGAATTCTACGATTCGAAATGGCGGAACGCACTTGAATTGATTGTCAAAGTTTCCATCGCACATCCGGAACAATTCCACGAGCAGATCGAAGCGATCGTGATTGCATTCGACGCTGAAACGCGTTGCTAAACAGAGAATGTGGGAGAAACTCACTTTGTCCTGTAGTACGCGACGAAGAGCCGCTCCCTGATCGGCCCGGGCATCTTCTCCCCGAGCACCATGAGAACGAGGCCGACCAGATACAGACATTCGCAGTGGATCTGCCGGTCGGCAACAGAATCGCCGAACAAGGAGTCGGGCGCTCCGTACTCGTAGTGCTGCTCGATCGCGCTAAGAATCGATTTCATTCAAGTGAGGAATGAAGAGGAGATTACTCTTTGAATTCGGAGATGAAAACGCAGATTTTGTCGAAGAGTTTGAAGAACTGCTGGATGAGAGAGCCGAACTCGAAGTAGAACTGCTCGTCAAGCAGTTTCCCTTCCTGAAATCGCGGAATCAGCGGAATACGAGTAGCATGCGCACCCACCTCCGTGTCATCGACGAAGGAATCGAGGATCGATCGTTTCTCGAAGTACTTGAAGTCAAAGAGGAGACGGCGGTACTTGCTGGTGGTCGGAGTCGCAAAATCTCGAGGCATGTAGTCACCAAGCCGGTAGATTTCCGCCAGAATCGCGTATCCCCCGGAAGCGATGCCGTGGAAGCGATTCGTCGCGAACTTCTTTGACGACTTCTTCTTCCGCGCGCTTCGTGTCGTTGCCGACGACATTGCCGACTGCCTTCCGTCCATTTCCGAGCATAAAAGGCGTTGGAAGGACGATTGACAGCGGAAGTAGCGTTTCGGTGATACGAGCAGTTGGACTTGTTTGTTTCTCTTAAATCTCGCGGTCTCGCCGCGAATTTGTCAATTCTGTAAGAGGTCTCTTTTTGGCGGTGTGATGTTGTAATTAGTTACCGTATACTCCATGTGAAACGAGCTAAAAACGAAGTAAGGATTTGAGTAAAGTCGCGGATTCGCGTCGTCCACGGGGCCAAGCGGTCAACGTAAATTTGTATCACAACGCGTTGCGGCGCAGTGCCAGCGCTGGACTCCTCCCCGCGTCCCTCCAATCGCCGTTTTTCTGTTCTGCGCCAACCAACAACGCGAGTATTTGGTCCGCTTTTGTCGCGCTGTGTCGCGTTACACACAAATAAGAGCGCGTGTGGTCACCGAAGGGCCGCGGATCGACGGACAAATTGATTCTTCTCCTTCTTCACACCGTTCCTCCGCGAGGATCGATTTGTTTTCGTCACGCGTCACTTTATCGCTCCTTCGAATGATAAGAGGGAGATAACGCTTTGTTTATTCAGAAGGTGTTGTTCCATGGGTCGAAGAACGAACGCGTGAACGAGGATTTTGCAGCCGTACACACACGATGAACAGAAGCATGCTGGAGATGTTCTCCGGCGGCGACTCCGGCGGCGCATTTCGGAGCAAAACGCTCGATCGCGCCTCGATGCGCTCAACACAAACGGCGATCGTCGGACGGAAATCATTCGACGCTTCCGCCACCAACAGAATCTCCAATCCCTACAAGGGATTTCCACCTCCACGCGTTCAGCAGCAGGAGGAACTCTTGGTCCCTCCGGTCGTCGAGGAGCAGGTTAGTCGTTGGAAACAGTGAACGAACGGCGGTCACAAGGCGTTTCTGGGGAAAGTCCATTCGTTGTTACCGACTGCAAACGGGGCGAATTGCTGTTTGAGTGACTAACGTGTCCACTTCACTCCACTTCACAGAAATTCCTTCGCTCCCTTGTCGATCGCTCGATTCCTGGCGCTCGTCGTCGATGTCTTCCCGTTTTGATTGCTGTCCAAATGCCTCAACTCATTATTATTTCAGGTCTCGACCGAAGGTGTCAGCTGGCAGCTGTTCTCCGTAACGTTGCACAGGGTAAGGAAAAGCGATTTTTCTTCTTTTTCCGTGGCCAATTTGTCGTCGGAGCGAGCGGGTGTCGATTCCTCTGTCATTTCCACGTTTTTCGTCGTGGTTGGCGACTCTGCCAATGACATAAAGTTTATTGAGGTTTTTTCGCTTGTAACGGTGTCCGCTTTGTCTCCCACTGCCTCCGCGTCCTTTTCTTTGACCCTCATCTTCCCGTTGGCCCCCTTTGTTCTGTCCATCGGCTCGCAACTGTTGCCCGCGGGGCGCTCCGCTTGAACTTCGCGAGAACAGCTGTTGTTGCTCCCTAATCCTCTCCTTCCCCCGACGCCTTCCTCCCAGAGTCCCAATCCTGTGCAGTGAGTGGACAGACCGCGTGTTTCCGCTCCGTTTTGCGTCCCGATCTCCGTTGTTTATTGCCTCTCACTTTCCTCTTCGTGTATCTATGAGCGTTGCCGCGAGTAATTGCTCTCCCTCCTTCGTTTTAATTAATTTGCGCTTGAAATAGCGCGAAATCGTGCGCTCCCAACGCCCACCAGAATCCAGAAATTCTTAGCGAGCGCGCGCCTTCTGAACAGCGCGTCACCCTCTGCGCATCAAAAACTCCCACTTCCGGTCGTTCGCCCCGAATTTTGCGTTCTTCTTCGGAAGGAAGAGTCGGCGCCTTGCGGACTCCTCCACTTTATGATAATGCTGTTGTTGTTCGAAGAGTCGAGTAAGGGGAGATCAATAAAAAGTCAAAATTCGCTCAGAGCGAAGACAACGACCTCGCTTGCAAGTCGCGCGCACTAATGTTTTCGCTGGACAATTAGAGTCCGTTTGTGTCCCGAGGGCATTGTTTAGTTCTGCGTGCTTTCAGGTCGACGCTCTCGGCTTCGGAATCGCGGTTTCTGGAGGTCGCGACAATCCCCACTTTGTTTCGGGAGACCATTCGGTGGTGGTGAGCGACGTGATTCCATCCGGTCCTGCTTCTGGTCTCGTGCAGTAAGCGGATTCTCACTTTGCCTCTTGCAACTATCGATCTTTAGGGTTAATGACCGCATTGTCTCCGCGAACGGCGTGAACCTGGAGAACGCGGACTACTCGACCGCTGTGACCATCATGAAAGAGTCGCAGCAGCTGAATATGGTAGAATCGCACGGATTCTGAACACGTACTCACGAAAGTCACTTTCAGATCGTCAAACGACGCGTTCCTCTGCCGATGATCGAGTACGAGCAGCGAACACTCAAGTTCACCTTGTCCAAATCGCGCAAAAAAGACGGTCAGTCGCCCTCTCCACACGGGTTTTAATCGCTGCATTCAGACTTCGGAATCGTGCTCGGCTGCAAGTTCTACATCAAGGAGATCACGAATCGCAAGCTGGCGGAGAAGGATCCCGGTCTCCGCGAGGGAGACGTCGTTCTGCGCGTGAACGGCCAGTCACTCGACGGAGTATCCTACGATGAGGCGACCAAGTGGCTCCAGAGGTCCCGCGAACGCCTCTCGCTCGTGGTGCAGAGGGATGTGCGGAGAAATGCTTCCGCAAACGGCAGATCGCGGTGGCCGAGTCAGAATACCGTATATGAGCACCTCGGCAGCGTGACCGGCACTCCACGCCACAGTCCTTCGCCGATGCTCGGAGATCACGCGCCGATGTACGGTAGCCATCAGTCACAGGCTCTGTATCAGCAGCCGCCTCCGCAGATGATCTCTTCGACGCAGCATATCAACGACTACGGCAACAACAGAAGGTGGATGCACTGCTTGAGCTACCGTATGACATGCGCTGCGTTTAGGTATTCCGAGAACGGTGACCCGGTGCAGCGAACTTCGAGCAACGGCTCCGAGAGGGAGTACCGCGTCTCCTCCACCAACGGTCGCGTCGTCTCTCCGAGCGGCCACTCGAATCACAATGCTTACTCCGGCTACGCGCCTCCGAATCCGGCGGCACTGCAGCAGCCGCCGCAGCAGATGCAGCACGCTGTGCCAGCGTCGCCAAGACGCGACGTGCGCGTCGTGCGGTTCAGGAAGATGGGAAGCCTCGGAATCCGCGTGATCGGGGGCAATCAGGTCGGCATCTTCGTCTCCGCGGTGCAGGAGGAGTCGCCGGCGGCGATCCATGGAATCAGGTAGGAAAGGGCATCTTCTATCTGGGAAATCAATCTTTTTTTGCCAATTTGCACCACTGGTCGCTAATAAACAGGCGCGTCGGCGGTGCTGAGGGTGACAGCGTCCTTGGTTCGATGTCTTTAATTAATCAATGCGGACGGCGAAGCGCCCACCGCCTTCGCCCTTTTGTCGGCGCCGCATTCCGCCACACCGCCTCCCGTGACTCCTCTTTCGGACGGAGATTCGCCATTCGATGATAAATGAAACGGACGAGCCGATCGCCCGCGGCGTCTCCGTTGGGAGATGCACCGCACGATAAGACATCAATCGCCGCTGGAGCGTCGGTCAACGGAGGCGCGGGTGGAGGACGCTTGAGGGGCCAGAAGCGTCCTCAACCACGTCAAGTGCCCGCGAACACTTTTTGCGCGCAGAAATTGAATCAGCGGGGAAAATAGGAAATCAGGGAGTCTGGAGAGGGAAAATGGAATTCCGAAAGTGAATTATCCGAGAGGAACTCGTGCTAAAGGTGTGTTGACTCGAAGATGAAAATTTCAGACTCGGAGATCGGATTTTGTCGGTGAACGATCGGCCGATGCGCGGAGTGACGAGGGAGCAGGCGGTAGAGTTTCTGCTAAGCGTCGACGACGACGTGAACATCTGTGTGGAGCAAGCGAGAGCGGAGTACGAGCACGTCAAACTCAACCAGCTCGGCGACAGTTTCTACATCAAGTAGGCCGAAACGTCGGAAACTCGGTTTCGCAAATGGAATGCTTTTAGAACGCACTTCCACTACTCTCCGAAGTCGGGAAATCGACTCGAACTCGCCTTCAACAGCGGCGATATTTTCCATGTCACTGATACGCTTTTCGGAGGTACTGTAGGACTTTGGCAGGCCACGAAAGTGTACACCGCGGTGGAGAGCTCTGCGAACAAGGGAGTCGACAACAACGGAGTGATTCCGAACGCCAAGATGGCAGAGACGTACATGAAGAATGCTTCATCGAAGGCGGACTACTCGACACTCGGACGCTCGACGCTCTTCCGGAAGAAGCTGCAGATCCGGAGGACGAAATCGTTGACTAAAAATGGACTCGAGGAAGCCATAATGAACGACCTGAATGGCGGGGAAATCACCTCTCCCGCGTACGAACGAGTTACACTCCGGAGTCCCCCTTTCCAGCGACCTGTGGTAATTTATGGAGCGCTAGCCGATGTTGCCCGACAGCTGCTTCTGACAAACTTCGCTCTCCGCTTCGGCGCCGTTCTCGACGAGCGGATGGTTCGCCTGAGCGCCATCGACGCGATGATCGCCAACAACAAGCACTGCGTACTCGACGTCAGTCCACCGTCCGTGGAGAAACTCCAACTCGCGCAGTACGCTCCCATCGTGGTTCTCATCGACGTAGACGGCAAAAGTCGCGTCAGAGATCTCCGGAATCGCGCCGGAGCGCCGTCACTGTCAACCCGGAAGCTCCTCGAGGAGAGCGCACACATCAAGAAGCACTACTCGCACTTGCTAACAGGTTTGCACGCGTTTCACATGGCGATTCTCAGCGATTTCTTCAGCGACGCTCGACGCAACTAAGGAGGACGGATGGTTCGACGCTCTGCGGCATCTCATCGCGCATCTGCAGGATCGTCGCGTGTGGATGCCCGAGTTCCGTCCCACGCACCCTCTGGACGACATCGTGTTGGTGCCGTCGGGCAACGGCTGCAAAGGGGACCCGGAAACGGATTCACTGAGAGGCGACTACTCTTCCTCGAGCGACTACCTCTCGCGTCGTCAATTGGCGGTTGAGAACTATGGCCCCGACAGTCGTTCGCCGTCCTCCTCTTACGGAGCATACGGTAGGCAGCTACCAATGGAAGCGAACGGAAGTGACTACTTCTACGGAGGCATTCAGCAGGGAAATCGCTTCAGGTTTCCAGGTGGGAAATCGTTTGGCTTCAAATCAATGAACGTTTCGGTTTAGAGCCGCGGGACAGCGAGAACATGTACATGAGGTACAACCCCTTGCAGAACGCGCAGAAACCGATTTCGCCGGGCTACTACGACGTCAAGCAGATCCTCGCTGATCAGTGCGACTACTACGGTAGCGACGGTCGCGTTGCTTCGTACAGTGCATCGCCCCACGCAATCCCCGTTCCCGCTCCGCGCCAACATCTCGCGCCGCTGGAACCGCCCGGACCCAAACCTCACTATTCCCCGAGGAGATTCGACGACGAATCCGGCGGGAAACTCTTCACCGACCACTTCGCGAACGCCCAAAGGTGCGCGATCCTCCGCGCCCACCCCTCACAACGTGTTTTGCAGAGTCGCAAAATGGCAGGAGAACACGGACAAGTTGACCGCGTCACTGGAGCCCACGAATCGCACCTCCGACTACCAGCAATCGCCGTCGCCGAGTGCCGCCACCAACAACGATCTCACCTCGGTTACCACCGACAGCGTTTCGTCCGCTACTAACGGGCTTACGGTAATCGAACATGTCTCGGACGTCGTGGACCGTAAAGGCGCAACCGTGCGATGCCCTGAATCAGGCGTAGTTCTTATCGTACCCGAAGGTGCTATAGACGATTCGAACCAAGAAATTTCCGTCAAGGTGTGCAAATCGAATTCTTCGGATTCTCCCAGTGAAGAAGCTCTGATGAGTCCGCTGATTATGTGTGGTCCACAGGGTCTTCGTTTCGAGAAACCCGTGCAGCTGCGAATACCGCGGAAGCCGGGCGTCGACGACTCTTCGGTTGTCCTGAAGTCAGGAACGGGGACCGAATGGAAGAGGCTGGAGCACGTGTCGGTGGCATCGAACGGCTGCTCGCAGAACGAAGACTTCATCACTTTCCACATCGAACAATTCTAGTCGCCTCCGTTAATTTATTTATTTTCTCTCCGCATAATTTCCACTGCGCTTTAACCTTCTAGATGCTCATTTCCCGCATAATCGAAATCTGTTTTCCGCATTGCCACTTGGATGTAAATATTTCGTCTTCTTTCCATCGACTGCCGCACAGATGCAGGTGCACGCTTCCAGGAAGCCGATACGACCCGATTTCCGCAGTTGTTTCAATTGTTTATGCGGATTTTCTGTTTGAAATAAAATAAAATGTTGTATTCGTTGTGCGTCTTTCGTCCGATTCCGTAAAATCTGATCGTGCATACCGTGCTCTCGCCGTGATCTGCTGTTTTCTATACGACTTTCAGAAAATGGCGACTTGTTTTGAGATTCAAGTGGGCAAGGAGACGTTGCAGGGACGACGGATCGACCTCGAGAAGAGCGTAATGCTGTGGGTTGGCCAGAATCGGCACGAAATGATTTCGCTTGCGTGCGGTCCACGCGCCACGATGGTGCAAAGCGGAACGAGCACTTCGACTATCTTCATCCAGAACGTCACCGTTCGTCTCTCCAAGTTGTTCCCGGACAAGCAGGTGATTTTATCTATCATCGCAGCATTTCATTTCACATTTCAGGTCTTCTTTTCAACTGACATGCACAAGGAGGATGACAGCGATTTTTGGTCGGAACTCTACGTGAATCTGCGCGAACATTTGGTCAGCGAGTTGTGATCTGATTCTCCGTCGAGTGCATTTTTGCAAATTTTCACTTAAATATTTATTGGCTCTGTGCGTCTATTTCATATTAGGGTAATTCTATATCGCAAAGTACTTTTAGAGATCATTCGAAGCCTTTTCTTAGCCGTGGGTCGTTTAGTTCACGGATTCCGATTTTGCATTGTTGTGATAGGGCGAGCGAGAGTTCGGGTCGCCTTGTTCGTAGAGATTCAACGCGAAACCATTTGGATCCTCGGTCGAGCGACCGAGTTCAAGAATGTAAACGTCGCCGTTGCAGTAGAAGCGAATCATGTCATCGTCGAATCTCACAGTCACTCCTCTCTTACAGTGCTTGAATACGGAAACCACCTTGTCCGAAGCGACACCGAGTCGCTCGGCGACGGCGTGGGCCAAGGCAACAACCGAAGGCGGAGTAACGATAATCGGCGTAAAAACGGGGTCTTCGCGACGTTTTCCATAAATGATCACTGAAATCTGCTGTTGCTAATGTGCCTTCTACGATCTGCGGTTACCTCGGTCGGTGGAGACTACACTCGGCGGCTTCATGCATGGTTCCATCGACTCGACGACTGCGACGGGTCTGCGAGTGCTTTCGATGTCGTCAGTGGTACCCGGGTACAACGCCGCAGGTTTGTCCAGGTCGCTCATGTGGTAGAATTCGGATTTATCGCACGGTTCGTGGTATTCGAAGTCACTTTTGCGCGGGCGATCTGCTATTCGGATCGGTCAGATTCGGTGTCAGAGAAGTGGGGGACTTACTTATTTGTTTCCGTTTTTGCGCTCTTCGATATTCGTCGCGGAGCTTCCGTTCGGCGCCTTTGTCGCAGAACACTTTGATCTGACAGACCCAAAAATTTTCATGTGATTCTCGTCATTCATACCTGACAGTAGCCACGGTGGAAGGGAAGCGTCTCGCTGACGTTTTCATCGTAGGTGTCGATCTGAACGTTCATTGGGAGACCTTTCACTCCCTTTTGGAGGCTGAATTCGGTCGAGAGGCAATGCACTGCCATGCTTAGCTGAATCCACGCAATTATCGCATGCCAATTCGCGCTCCCTACCTTCGCTCCCTGTTCCGGATTCCAGTAGAATTGCACTCCGTTCATTGCAACCGAATCGATTGGCCCGATGACACCAGAGCAGTTCTTCGGCTCGATGCCGAGGATTTTGGGAGGTCCACCGCCCGTCTGACGGCGCTGCCACTCCCTCCACGTCCCCATTTCGTCAGCGAAACTTTTATTGTCTCCGAAAACGACCATAATCTGACTCTGAACGGATTGTTGAGTCGTTTATCACCTCGTGGGAGACTTACCTTCACAGTCAAACTCTTGATGGGTTTCAGAGGGTCCGGGAAGTAGGAAAGTGAGATTGAGTAGAATTGGTCCTTGTTCACGTAGGTGATGCGGTCTTCGTCCAGGCGAATCGACGTTGAAATCGGCGCGTCGAGGACGTACTGGAATCCGAGGGTGTTGTAAACTTTGGGAATCACGATCGGAGACCCTCGGATGCTGTGCGCCTTCTCGGGACTCTCGCTCTCCCTCTTCGGCACAACGACCGACGATGCTTCGCTAGCGACGATAGTCGGTGCGGCTGCCGCCAAAAGCGCCAAATCCCCTCCGAGTACGGTAGACTCGATTCCACTGGCCACGAGTTCTGCGCCCGCATTACAGTACGCGTCGCTTGTTTGCTGCTGCTGTATGTGGTACTGGATGGTGGAGGCCGTCGGATAGCCGCCGTAGTGCTCCAGCGGACGGCTCCAGTCGTTGTTGGAGGTGTTTACGGGCACCATCGCTGGCACCTGATAGTAGATGGGCGGCGGGGCCGAAGTCTGCAGAAGGGTCGGAGTGCCGACGGCGAGCGTGTACTCCTGGTAGCCGGCGGTCGGGTAGGCCGAGTAGTTGAGCTGATGCATTGCGTTAAGCTCCTGGAGACTCTGCTGCTGCGCCTCAAAGTCGATCTGCTGCGAGCGGTCGCCTGGAGGCGCCATGCGAATCACGGAGTGGACCTCCGGCTGCGCTTCCGAGGTCGACGTATCCATTGGCGCGAACATCGAGGCTGATTCTGGAAGAAAGAAGTCGATAGCGTCTCCGATCAGCTGATTCTCCGTTCGGCACCGACAGAACCAGTCGCCGTGGAGGACAACTCACCTTCGAAGCGATTCCCCTTCCGAGGTTCTTCGTCTCTCGGTCGTCTTCGGTCGACTGCGGACTGCCGGGCGGAGTTCGAATGCACAAAGGGATCTTCTCGCGCGCGTTATGCCTCGAGGCGATTCGAGAGCGGCGATCGATGGGAGAACTGTGGCGACGACGAAGTCCTCGGGGGAACGCGGCCGCCGACTGTCAAACGAACGTCACGTTGCAACTGTGCATGCGCGACCGAGGTGCGAGCGACCGACGAATTGGGCGAAGCGGGGAACCCAGCGCCGACCGACGCCGCGGGCTCGGACCCTCCGCAACTTCCAGCACTCTGCAACCGTCGCTCACCATACAATTATTCCAAACGCTCCTCTCCGCGTTGTTTACACTCGCTGTTGCGCGCCACCGAATCGCCCCAGGCGGGTTCGATCGATTCGAATTACGAGCGCACGACCGCCGAGTGGATGAGTGCGATTACCGCCGCCGGTTCTAACAAAACGGAAGGTGAAGGGATCACGCGGATACTGTACGACTCAACATGCGCGGATTTGAGCGACTGCAGCGCGCCTGTTGCCTTCATTCGAAGAGAATGCGAGTGGCGTTTTTGCACCCAATTCGTACAGCGGAGATGCTTTTCTCCTCTCCCCTTAGAAGGCAAAATCATTTCGGTAGATTACTGTAGCCTGAAGCATTTGATCAAACCATCCAATCGCCAATTCTGATTTATCTGAGAGCAGCTTGCCTGCAACGGTTCGCATAAAAGATGGCGAGATTTTACGGTATTTGTGTACAGAAGCCATCACATTGTTTTACAAAAGAAATCTCCCAAAAGGTCTTACAAAGATTCTCTGTTTCATTGACGTACAATTACGATACAGACAGACCCTAGCAACGAGCAGCTGACTTCTTCGACTTTCCTTGCAAACATCGTTCTTTCCATCGTTTGATTTCAGATGCTGCGTTCCTTCTTTTCCTCCCGACTTCCGTCCGCGTCTACGCGCGCCTTCTTGTGCACCAGCGCTCCGAAGAAGCCACAGAATGCTGAGCAGCCGAAGATCAAGCCCGCCAAAGAGCTTCCCAAATCCGTATTGGGCAAGCACGATGCTGATCCCACTCCAAGACGCTTTGTGAATCCCGAAACAGGTGAACAGGGTGGTCCAGCGGGGCCCGAACCAACACGTTACGGCGATTGGGAACGTAAGGGTCGTGTTTCGGATTTTTAGTTGAATTGTGAGTGTATAGATGTTATAAAGTTATTTAACAACAATTCATTCTCCAACAACTCAAAACAACTGAACGATAACAGTAAAAATCCAGTACAGCAGACTGGCAACAGCGGAAAACAACAACACTTTACGGATGAGCTCTGAGTTCCCAAGATGTAGGGACCTGTTGCCGGTTTCCTCCACTACATCCACAGCAGTAGATTCCAACTCGACAGCTTTCATGTGGAACTTGGACACTTCCGTTATGCGGACACGAACTGTGGTGCCAAGGAGACCAGGACGATTCGGGACTAGAATGTGCTCATAACTCTTGTTGTGGCCGACGAGGTTCACTTTGTCGGATGCCGTCTCGCATACGAGAACGTCGTATTCCTTTCCTATTCGGTCTTCGCCGTAACGGCTGTAAGAGCGGAAAAGTACGGTCATTTCATTTGTTCGTCTTCGAGCCTAAATAATGAGATTGAGAAGAGAGAAGAGTGCATCGGCTAACCTCATCAGTGGCGATGCGTTTCAGTCTAGCCGCAGGAGTTCCTGAACGCGGATA
Source organism: Steinernema feltiae (assembly GCA_007213375.1). Lineage (NCBI taxonomy): Eukaryota > Metazoa > Nematoda > Chromadorea > Rhabditida > Steinernematidae > Steinernema > Steinernema feltiae. Next base: position 81,967 of record MQUG01000023.1, read on the forward strand.
GAACTGATTGATGTACAAGGAAGGAAATTTGTAATCCCGCACTAATTCCATACTTTCCTCAAAATCTTCCTTTGATTCTGTAGGGAAGGCGCAAATGAAATCTGTAGCGATGTACACATCAGGGACGCTTAAATGTTTTGGTTTTCTTAACAATTTGCGGTAGCAAACTTACTACTCGATCATGTGATCAACGATTGTGCGGAACTGGCGATTATCATATTCACGCTTCATATCTTTCAAAACAGCGTCACTGCCAGCTTGCACCGGAATGTGCAGAAACGAGTAAACTCGTGGATGATTCAAGATTTCTGCGATTTCTTGCAAGAAGTCCAAGATATACGGTGGATTCGTCATTCCCAAACGCATCATACAACCGTCAGGAATTACTTTTACGAGTTCAGTGAGCAGATCGGGCAGGACCTAAACTGACAGAACTCCAACGCGCTCCTTGTCTCAACTCACCTACCTTTCCGATATCACGTCCCCATGCTCCGAGATCTTCGGAAGTTAACCACAGCTCGCGACAACCGTCGTCTTCAAAAGCAGATCGCGCTTGTTCAACGAGCTGTTCCAGTGGATAACTCTTCAGGTCTCCGCGTGCGAGCTTCGTTTTGCAATAAGTGCAATGATTCAAACATCCGCTGTTGATCGCCAATACCTCGATCAACTCGTTTCGACGCATCTTCGGTAGATTCAACACAGCATCGCTCCGTTTCTGAGAGAGAAGACGAACGGTGTTTCCCTTCAGAGTCTCCTCTACAACTTCAACAACTCGGTCGATCTGCTTCACTCCGACAATAGAAATGTCCTTCAACCACGGTTCATTCGGAGCAGCTTGGGAAACACAACCAGCAACGACAACGCGAACACCGGACTTCTGAGCTTGGTTTATGTTGTTCTCGACTTGCTGTTCCGAAGGCGTCTTCACCGTGCAGCTGTTCAACAGCCAGAGGTCGGCACTATCTTTGTCCTCGCGTGTGATCTTGTATCCAGCCTGTTCCAAAAGTCCGGCCATGTACTCCGAGTCGCTGTTGTTGTGTGAGCATCCCCAAGTTCGAACATAAATCTTTCTCGTTCCGGGCACAAAACTGTCTCCCGAAAACTGTTCTTCGTTCGCTGTTTTTGGAGCACGCCTCTTCACCATCACATTGACACCGCTTCCATTTGCAGCGGGCGCGCGCACGTTGAATGCGTCTTCTATGTCACCCATCGTTCTGAAAATACGAAAAAGCGATAAGCTGACAAACCCACTCGATGAACAATATTAATTTGCGAGAAAACACAGAAATTGCACTTTTAAAACTAGCGGACATGCATGCCTATTCTTTATTTACATTGCAAAGTTGGATGCGTTTTTCGCAGAAAAACGCCACGACAAAGAACAATTTTATATAACTAATTATATGCGAGTGAGATGTTGCAGAAAAGACGCTAAAAGCGAAATCGAATAGAAAGCTGACTAGAAAAGCAGGTAAACGAGAGATACATTGAAGGAGAAGAATGTTAGAAGTGACCATCGCCAAGTCTGGAGAGGAGAAAACGCCCGACCAGAGAAACTACCGTTCAAATCGAGTTTCCTTCATACCCTGGCAGTGCATGAAAGGGATCGAAAATCGCGAGTGGTTACAGACATAACTCTTTGTTTAGAGTACTCTTAAATTACGGAATTAATGAAGCTGCAGTCGAAATGGGTGATTAGGCTTCGAAGGAAAACCATTTCCTTCCGTGTATTCTGGAAGATGACGTGTGGATCTTCACTTTTGCACCTCAGGATGTTCGGGGCCAATACCATCGCCAAATTAGACACGTCCATCTTTGTGTGCCGGACGTTTTCTTCCTGTGCAAGCAGCTGCAGAAGTCCGATCAGTTTGGCAAGCACCATTTTGTGTGTTTGAGGCAGCAGATCGACCGTCTTGATGCACTCTTCAGGCTGATCGCAGATCGTGAGACATCGCTGGTAGATGCTGTCGGGGATCAAAGGAGTGGGAAGTTGCCGAAGCCACATCTTCAACAATCCGGCTGGCACATGCGCGTCTCGAACAACAGGTAGCAGCCACCTGTCCAAACGTAGGCGTGCTGAAGCGGACGAAGCTACAGTAAACCACGACCAGCTTGCCGTACTCACCTGTTTGCAGCTGTTCCGGATCCGCGGGGACGCGGAAGAGACCTTCAGTTTGTGGTCCCCCCGAAGCGATAATCAAATCGATGAGAGTCGTCTCAATCCAAGGCACTTGTCGCTCGGCCCATCGGTCCGCCTGAAGATCCATCAATTCGTCGATCGACGCAGAGAATTGAGGAGGACTGAAGATGTGAATGCGCGACTCTTGCACGAGTTCGGTCGTCGGCTTCGGTCGCGCTCCGCTGGTCGGAGGCACTCGTTGGAGACGTTTCAAACACTGTTGTGCAAATTGAGAGACGGCGACTTCGGGAGAATCCAACAACGAATCGGAATGCATTTCCACGAAGGAGTGCAGCGCTAACCGCGTTTCTTCGGCTTTCGGCGATACAAATGAGAGAGTGATTGCCAGAAGTTCCCAACCCTTCCGCAAGGAATCCGCGCGTTCGTTCTCAGTCAATTGCTTCGTGAGCTGTGCGAAGAGCTCGTCGCCCAACTCTCCTTTCTGCATTGCCTGCTCGCATATGGACACCGCAGTCTAAACAGTGAAAAAAGATTACGAAAACAGCGAAGTGGGCTATCTCTACCTTATCCGCAGAGGCCTTCGCTTTTCGATCTCCCATGTATGCCTGCACCAGTTTGAAAAGGGACAAAGCATCTTTTTTGAGGTTTTTATCCAAGTGTTTAGAGAGAGGGTGCTTGATGGAGTCTTTGGTCCATGAGTCCAACGGAATATCGCCGTTCCCTATGCCTGACTGAAAGGAGGTGTTATGAACGTCGTGCTCGGGATGCGCGACGACTGGAAAGTGCCGTTGTTCGGAGGAGGAACTTGTGGAACGACCGCGTGCAGAAGGCATCGTGTGAGAGGAAGAAGGAGACGGGAAACACTGAGGAATGGAAGGTCGCATGGTGCCCATCAACTGAATGGGGGAAGCTGACAGTTCGGAGGAGAGATCGAAGTTGGAGTATATGTTGCTGGAAGGCAGTGTAGATGGATTTGAGTGCGAATAATGAGGCTGCTTCTTCGTAATCACTCCGGATTCCGGTCCGATCTCTTGAGCGAACACCGTTCCTTCATCAAGTGCATCAACGGACACAGAGGGACGAGAGCCGCTTAGTTTCAAATCCTCTAAGCGCCTCCGGAGACGGGAGGGAGAAGTCTGTGTTTCGCTGCTTACTTTAGAAGAGCGAGATTGGCTGTAGAATTCCATCTCAGTGTTCTCTTTCAGCAACTACAACATGTTTCTGTTTCGAATATTTACTGAAGTTCATTTGTTTACTTGAAGCTTCGCGAGCGGAATGATGTCGCAATTTATCGGCTTCTGCCACACTGTAGTCAAGGTCGCCGCGTTGTAATAGTAGAATCGTTTTGATTTTGAGTCGAACAGTTCCCACCATTGATTTTCCTTCATACGCTTTCTAAAAAAAGAGTTTGGTATTGCATGTACAAAAGTAAAATAAAAACGAACACTGGAACACCAGGTGGCGCCTCCCAAGCGCATTCGCCAGTGGTGAGATTTGCGAACATTCTATCCTTCGTCTGGGGTTCCTCAATCTCAACCCATTCCATCGAGGGGTCAGTGGACTGTTCGCTTTCGTCGCACTCCACTCGGATCTGCGCCGAAGAAGATGAAGCGGTGTCCTCTAATTCGTCCTTCATCGTGATTGATGCGTCGATAATGCAATAATCCTTAAATCGAGACAACCGCGGATTTTAGCAAAGACGCCGCCGCGGCATCATGGAGCACCCTGATCGTGTTATGGCAGTGAGCGAATCTGAATGAACCAGGAATTGTTGCTACAAGAACATAGGCACGCGTTCAAAGGTTAGACTTAAGTACAACACGAGCGTGCACAATGGTTGGTGCGCGCGACGCATGCATGCAACCCTCACGACAATTATTGATCGAAGTGAATCGGGACTCGAGCAACTCGCACAGATTTCTGCGTCCCACAAAAGTGCGCTCGCACAATTAGGTCTGAACGAGTGACTTAAACTGATGAGAGCCTATAACGGACAGCACAGCGACATCTGGCAGCAATTCGCGAGGAAAACTAAAACCGAAAACAAAAGAAACATTAGCGCTCTCGCGGTATTGCATAGCAAAGTGAAGACCGCCCGCCACTCTCCACCATAAATCACTTCTTGGACACTGCTAGCTGACCACAACGTATCGGATGTCCCATGGGAGGCCGACGGACCGTCGAATCAATTCATTTGCGCTTCGGCAATCATTCCAAAAAGCTGATAAACGAGTCGAACGAGTTTTTTCTGTAAAGTCCCGTTGGCTTCGGGACTCCAGAAGACGACAACGAAATGAAGAAGTGTCCTTATCGGAAGAGGAGTTTGGCTTGTTGACAAGGCAATCGAATTGGGCAAATTGACTTTTAATCCCTTCGCGCCCCTCACACGAGAAAATCGATTCTCCGTGAATCGCGCAACAGTCCGGCGCACCGCAAACGATCACGAGCAAATGTGACTCGCCGAACGGGCGACAATTGGTTCAAAGCCCAGGATTTCTGCACAAGACGCGACCGGCGCGATTGAGCGCGAAAACGTTGCGATCAAAAGCAATCCCTCTTCTCTTCAGACTCCTGGATTGCAAAGGAGTTCAATTGAAATCCACTGCAAGCGCGTTCTATTCTGTGTCAGCAGGTCGCGTGTATTTCCGCGTCTCTACGTTATCCCGCCGCTAGTGTTTCAATTCAATTCAGAAACACAGTTTCGGCATGTCTTCCCAGCATTCCAATTCTACGGGAGGACGGGGATCGCAGCATTCGAATTCTACCGGAGGACGGGGATCGCTGCGTCCACTCCCCAACCTGGACAGTCCATCGCGATCGGTTGCTCCTGAATCGGCAGCGCGCCTCAGAAGCGGTGAGTCCTTCTTGATTGATTTCGATGAATAAATCTCTTTCAGAGGGTTCGAGCGTTATGCGTTATGGGTCTGAGGTCGGCTTGCTCAGTTCGGCTGCCAGTGCCACAAGCGGTCGTAGCAGTTCGCGAATGCGGGCCGATCTCCGTGTGATCCCCTCGCATCATCGCACGATTCGTATCGATGCACGTGACGATGCTTTGCAACCAGAGAACCAGCAGAACGGCGATGGAGCTCGCATTTATATCTGGGGAACTCGAATTTGCGTCGCGGACGTGCAGAGAACTTTCCGCGCTTTCATCGAACAGTTCCGCACACAGGAACTGGAGGAAGATGAAACGGCCATGGAGGTTGAATCGCACCTGCGCACCGAGATCAACACAAGTCACGCGTACTACTTGGAACGCCTCTCCGAAGTCTACAGTAGCGAGAACATCTACTTTAACGTCAATCTGAAACACATCCAAACGTTTAGTGATGAATTGTACCGACAAATCATCGCCTATCCTTCGGTACTTCTGTCAGATGTAGCTCTAAATTAACATCGGTATTTTCAGGAAGTCATTCCTTACCTCGACATGACCGTAAACGAGATCTACAGAGAACGCTACGACAAGGAGCTGCCTCCCATCGAAATCCGCCCTTTCAATGCCGAAAAGACTCGCAATATGCGCAGTTTGAATCCTTCGGATATCGATCAGCTGATAACCATTAACGGAATGGTTATTCGTACTTCCACATTGATTCCCGAAGCCAGCAACGGATTCTTCCAGTGCTCCATTTGTCGTTATACGGTATTTAGAGAGGTGGAGTGCTGGAGTCATCGCGCTTTTTAGGTTGAAAACGAAGTTGACCGTGGACGCATTGAAGAACAAACGCTTTGTCGCAACTGCAACAATGGTCATTGCTTCAAAATGATCTACAATCGTTCGTTCTACATGGACAAGCAGATCATCAAACTCCAAGAGATTCCCGGTGACATGCCTGCTGGTCAAACGCCCCACACAGTCACGCTCTTCGCACACGGATCGCTGGTCGAGAACGTCCAACCTGGTGACCGCATCTCGGTCACGGGAATCTACAGAGCTCAGGCAACACGTGCGAACCCTCGGCAGAGAAATCTTAATGCAGTGTACAGGACGAACGTGGACGTTCTGCACTTCCGCAAGATCGATACTTCTCGTCTTCATCAGCGTGGAGACGGGTTAGTAGAACTGTTTCCTGTTCGATTTCTTACCGTAGGTTTTTCAGAAGCTTCTTGAGTGATGAACGAATTGCCACTATTCTGGAACTTTCGAAGCGGCCTGACATTGTCGAACGTCTTGCGCAAGCGGTAGCTCCGAGCATTTATGGACATGAAGATGTGAAGAAGGGGATCTTGTGTTTGTTGTTTGGAGGTGCGCGCAAAGATGACGAATCAGGAAACAAAACGAAGTTGAGAAGCGAAATCAATATCCTGCTTTGTGGTGATCCAGGCACATCAAAGTCTCAGTTGCTGCAATACGTCTACCGCCTTGTGCCTCGTGGGCAGTACACTTCCGGAAAAGGAAGTTCGGCTGTTGGTCTCACGGCTTCGATTACTCGTGATCCCGATACCCGTGGCGCTGTTCTTCAAACGGGTGCTCTTGTTTTGGCGGACAACGGGGTTTGCTGCATCGATGAATTCGACAAGATGACTGATAGCACTCGATCGGTGCTTCATGAAGTTATGGAGCAGCAGACGCTCTCCATCGCTAAAGCTGGAATCATCTGTCAGCTGAATGCCCGTACTTCGATTCTGGCTGGCGCGAATCCGATCGACAGTAAATGGAATCGCAACAAGACGATCATCGACAACATTCAGTTACCGCACACCCTCCTTTCTCGATTTGATCTCATCTTCCTTGTTCTTGATCCCCAAAACGAAACTTATGATCGTCAGCTGGGAAACCACTTGGTTTCGTTGTACTTCAAAACTAAAGAAGATTGCGCGAACGAAGAAGTTGACATGGCGCTTCTGAGGTAGAGTCCTTCGTTCTTTACACCCGTGAACCGTCGACCGCTTTTCAGAGACTACATTGCGTACGCGAAAGAAAACGTTCATCCGAAGTTGGATGACATCTCTCAGAGCGCACTCATCGATAAGTACTTGAAGATGCGCGAGTTCGGAGCAAAGACTGGTCAAGTCAGTGCGTACCCTCGTCAGCTCGAATCTCTCATTCGTCTATCGGAGGCTTTCGCCAAAATACGCCTTTCGAACTCCGTTTCATGCGATGACGTGGAGGACGCTTACAGGTGATTGTTCCAATCGGTAACTCATTTCGATGTCGTTTTTTCAGTTTGCATCGCGAAGCCATGCGTCAGTCTCTTACAGATCCGAACACGGGTCGCATTGATATGGGCATCATCAGCGGAGGATTGAGCACTTCTTCAAAGCAGATTGTCAGCGACGTCGTTGAGATGATTCGCAACGAACTCAAGAACAAGAAGTCTGTCACGATCCTTCAGAAGAAACTTCTCTACCAGATCCGCCAGAATAACACTAAAGTGAGTCCTCCCTCGATTCGATTAATCGCTTAACTTTGAATTTCAGCATTTTGATGCGAACCACTTCACTGAAGCTCTGCGTGAGCTGGGTAAGAAGGAAGAAATCGTTATCACCGGTGACAAGATCCGCTATGTAGCGGACAACAACGTCCTCAATTAATTTTATTCTTCTTTGACATCTTTCATTTTGTATATTGTTTGATCCCAATGAACGGTTATAAGATTTATTCGACCAGCTTAAAGCGACACCAGATACAACAAATGGGCTCACTCAGATCTTGCGAATCTTTCGTAATTGCGAAACTGGTCGTCCACCAGAATCGAAAATGAGCTAAGCGCATCACGAATTACCCGATGTACGGCATCGATTTGATCATAAGTCATTTCGCCAATCTGTTGCTCTTCTCCTTCTTGAGAAAGGGCATCCCGGACATTTTCATTGAAGTCGGCGAGTGTTCCGCCCATGCGCATGGAATCAAAGCCTACGGCCAAGGCATAATCGACGATTTTTATGGCGGCGTTGAGGTCATTGGTTTGCGAAGATCCAATATTATTGATGGCCAAATGTTCGGGATCAGCCTCATATCCAGGAGCCTCGGGTTCAGCATCACATCCGGGATGAACCTCGGTTTCGGTTTCGGGATAAACCTCGGGTTCCTCATGAACTTCGGGTTCGCGATAATCTTCGGGTTCGCGATGGTGTACTAGTTCTGACGGATTGGCCAATCGCATATCGTGCTCCTGTAATCAACAAAAATAAACCTGTTATGTATAAACCACGTACAGGTGGATCGCTCATCAATTCCTCCATGACAACATGCAGCTTCTCCCATAGGGTTTCGATTTCTGGCGCCCGGAAGGGCAATTTTTTGATTTCACCTCTGCTCAGCCGTGCCAGATCAGCGATGGTTTTGATCTTCTTACCAGTAAGGTAAACCTGCTTCATCAAACTACTAAATCCGCAACTTCCAATTAGTTCACAAAAAATCCCAATTAACGTACGCAGACGGATCCCTGATCGCCTTCAACACATCAGCCGCTGATTTGGTGCACTCCATTAGTTCGGGATATATGTGCTTGAAGTCCCGCTCTCCACGCTTCGGAGATTTCGCAATCATCGCTCTTCCATCACCGCCACCGTCTTCAGAGTTTGTGTGTGCGCTTCTTGCATCGAACGATGCCATAAGTGACTGACGGGAGCGGGTTTTTCTAACTGGATAGGGAGTGCTTGCACCGTGCATGTTCGGCCCGGGTTCATCGTCGATGTTCCAACAATCAAAATGAACACGTCGACCGCTGTTAGACTAAAGCACCGATGCTCATTTGAACTAATATAGCTGCCTACCCGTGGCGAAAACACCACGTCGCCTTCACGTCGTTTAAGAATGCTTCCAGGTGTTCCAATTCCCACTTGCTCCTGAGAAGAAGTTTGACCGCTGTTCCCTGGAGTCCCAGGAACAATTACGTCTGGAGTAAATGAAGGGACCGGGGCAGGGTCGGATTGACTGTTGCTGTTGGCATCAATACCTTCCTCATTTTTTTCCGGGGTGGAGAGAGCATTTCTCTTCGCAGAAAGTCGCGCACTGCAAACAATTGTACAAACAAGGATTATTCATCGTGTGAAAACTACTTACGCGGATCGGCTTCTAGTTCTCTTCATGACGTTGTTATTAAGTAGAACTGAAAAACAAAACAATGTGTCCAGAAGGCGAAGAAAGACAATGGAAAGAGCGCGGCAATCACGACAAAGAAGCTCACAGCAAAGATGAGCGCGGTTTGCCGCAAAATACGATGTCGGCGCCTACTGGAATGAAGGAGACGTCAAGGATCCAGAATTCAGCTCCGCTGGGATGTTGCAGAAGTTGCAACTTCTCGAAATCTAACTTGTTTGGAATCTCGAGTTTAGCGCCGTTATGACATTTTCGTTTCGAGACCATGTATAGTTGTCGCAAACGTTACTTTTCGAAAAACCACCGACCTACGGTAGTCCAATGACGATCAAGGTGTCAATCGCACAGCGCAGTCGCCTGCGATGACGTTTTTTAGTCGTGTGGAGGTGCGAAGTTCGTTGGTCACTCTGTGAATGCAACGTTCTCTCCTGCGAAACCTGTTTATTAGAAGTCATTTGAAAATCACACATCAGAACACAGTATGATCCGCAAAAGCAACCGAACTAAGGCACTCCGAGGGAATGGGCAGATGGAAAGTGAATGAAGCGAGGGAGGTACGGACTTTGAGAGTTTGAGAGGCTACGCACGACAGTCGCTTCCCGCCGTCTGCGCGGGGTTCCGCTGTTCGCGTTCCCACAGACGTTCTGAGTCGTCGTGGAGTGAGTAGTTGCGTATCTGCCAGTTGCGGCTGTTCAGCCAGATGCGCGTGAAGAGGCGGAAGACGGAGGCTTCTGCGCGGTACTGCGTGAAGACGGCGATGAAGAAAGCGGCGAAGAAGAGCACCGAGGAGATGATTACGGTGATGTCGTTGTTGCTCAACGAGGTCGAACTCACACGGTAGGTCCTGCAACGAGCGGCTTTAGAGGGTGATCGCTGATCTCCCGCTTTAGGTATCCTCCACTAGCCGCAAAAACCCCCATACGGGGGTTTTAGCGTCCAGTGTGCTTTTGATTTTGATTTTGCTTTATGCATTTTGATTTTGCTTTGTGCAGAGAGCGCAGAGAGTGATAGATGATCTCCGCACTTGCAACAGCGCCCCTGACACGCGACAATTGCGCTTGCAAAATGCAAAATTGAGATTTGAGATTGTCTGGTTGATTTGAGACTGTCTGATGTCTAGACTACTTGATGTATAGACTGTCTAGATATCTGGACTGTCTGCTGCCAGCCCCTATGTGACGGCGCCATCTCTGTGCAGCTGCGATGGCGCCATCCCTGTGCTTCCATGCGACGGCGCTGTCACGGCGCTCCTGTGCGACGCCGCCATCTCCGTGCAGCTGCGACGGCGCCATCCCTGTGCTTCCCCGTGAACCGCGCCATCTCTGTGCAGCTGCGACGGCGCCATCCCTGTGCTTCCATGCGACGGCGCTGTCACGGCGCTCCTGTGCGACGCCGCCATCTCTGTGCAGCTGCGATGGCGCCATCCCTGTGCTTCCATGCGACGGCGCTGTCACGGCGCTCCTGTGCGACGCCGCCATCTCTGTGCAGCTGCGACGGCGCCATCCCTGTGCTTCCCCGTGAACCGCGCCATCTCTGTGCAGCTGCGACGGCGCCATCCCTGTGCTTCCATGCGACGGCGCTGTCACGGCGCTCCTGTGCGACGCCGCCATCTCTGTGCAGCTGCGACGGCGCCATCCCTGTGCTTCCCCGTGAACCGCGCCATCTCTGTGCAGCTGCGACGGCGCCATCCCTGTGCTTCCATGCGACGGCGCTGTCACGGCGCTCCTGTGCGACGCCGCCATCTCTGTGCAGCTGCGACGGCGCCATCCCTGTGCTTCCCCGTGAACCGCGCCATCTCTGTGCAGCTGCGACGGCGCCATCCCTGTGCTTCCATGCGACGGCGCTGTCACGGCGCTCCTGTGCGACGCCGCCATCTCTGTGCAGCTGCGACGGCGCCAACCCTGTGCTTCCATGCGACGGCGCTGTCACGGCGCTCCTGTGCGACGCCGCCATCTCTGTGCAACTGCGATGGCGCCATCCATGTGCTTCCATGCGACGGCGCCATCCCTGTGCTTCCTGTGCCTCTGATTACCCCCGCTCCCTGCAACTTTGCCGTCTGCGCTCGCACACGTGACCGCTTGACCACGCGCGCGCACGCGAGACACGATTCCGACCGCTCTCACTGCGCGCGCATGCGTGTCCATGAGCACACGCGTACACACACACAGACACACAGATAAACCCCTTTGTAGCGAATTAGAGGGGGAGGGAATGTGTTCGGTAAGCAATTTGGGATTCAAGGGTTGTCGCGCGCCCACTTCCCTCACTTTGCGTTTGTCGTCTTCAATTAGCGACTCCGTCACTTCGTTTGTCACTCCTGCGGACGTTTTCCTTCCCGAAAGTGTTTTCTACGATCCAGCCTCTCGCGCGCCCTCCGCTTCGATCTCCTTCTACCCAATTGCGCACATAAAAGCGCGTGAACGCATCTGCCGGCAATCAGGCATGAAGATCTTAATAGACCCCAGAAGTGGCCTAACCCCACTCACGTGTTGGCCAACTAGAGTGTCAACTAATTTGAATCTGACGAGAACGATCTCATTCGTTTGGGTTTCTTACCCTTTGACCAGGCGATAGGGCGTGAACTGCACTTGCTGGGATTTGCGGAGATAGTGGATGCAGACGACTCCGCACAGAATCATGATCGACATGACGAAGAGGAACACCGCGTTGAGGATTTTGTCGCGGCAGTCAACGTGCGGGAGATGCACGCGACGAGGCTGCAAGTCGAAACACGCGTGGCGCTTGTAACGGTAACCGCATAACTCGCACAGTGGATCGGAACACATCTTGCGAGTGGAGATTTCGAGCCAGTGCTGAAACGAGTCCTGAAGCGATTGATTCCGCCGACTCTTACCACGAGACACGCCGTGTGCACATTCTGCATCGTGCCCGCGCATCGACACGGCGAAATCATCGGATTTCGCGAGGATTCCGTCGCGAGATGACAAATTCTGCAGAAGCGGCGATCGCCCGACGCCGTCGACGTTGTAAGGAGCGAGGCTTAAGGTTGTCGGTTACTGTAGATTACGGTAGCACTCCTTACTTTTACTGGCCATAAGCTCGTTCTCTTTCAGTTTCACATTCGGATGCCACGCGTGCGGACTCGTGGCCATCGAAAGCGTCGCATCGGCATTCGCTAAAAGCCCCTGACGCTCGGTATCCTCTTCTTCGCAACGTGACGCCATCGTGGTGGGAGACGATGTCGATGAATCTGCGCCAATACCGCTGTCGGCGCTCCGGCGCAACTCGCAGTTTTGGAACTGGTCCTGCAACGAACGGAAATAGTCCCCAGTGTGTCTCGGCTGACCACCCACGTTGTCCTTCGTAACTTGGAGCGCGGATGTGCTGGCGACTGACCACGCCCTCGGGCGATTCTCAGACGTCTCGACGTCCACGGCGACGCAACTCATCTCGCTGTCAACAGATGTCGGCGACGGAAAACGAAGGTCGCATAGGGAGTTCGGGAAGGCTGAAACGATAACGGAGGGTCAGAGGGAGCGGAATTCACACGCCGCCAAACCACGTTGTAAGTGATTTGGGGTATCGCAAGATCTCCTTCGACACGCAGTAAAACTCAAATGAGAGTCCGACTTCAATGAGGCGCCCGCTTTCCGTTTAATTTGAATTCACAAACAGAAATAAGAAGACGCAGGAAGTCGCAATGAGTGAAATGTCCTTATTGTTCAGCTGATTATACGTATAGCATAGAAGGGGAGGGCCAAGTGGCTGGAGGGCCTCGACCTCTGCGCGACAGCGCTAATTACGTATTAATAAGCTCACGAACAAGAGAGCAACGAAGAAGAGAAAAGAGACCGCGGAGAAGTGCGCTTGAAAGCGCTCGGGAGCAAAATACAGACGAAAGGCGAGCAAACAAAGTGCGAATTAATTAGCGAAGTCGCCAAATCTCAATTGCCCGGGGCGATGCGTTGGCACAACAAGGAAATCACACACACGGTGACCATTGCTGCGCCTCGGAGGTTAATCAAAACGGTCGATTAGTGTTGAAGGACGAATTGGAGGCGCCTGTTTGTTGTCGGGAGGTCAAACGGCAGCGAAACAGATGGGTAAACGGTGAATTTCGAGAAATTCGAAGCGACGTTTGCGGAAAGCACGATCGGATGATTTAAGGTCGTTTGGACTTTCGGTTGACGTCGGATTCGTTCACTTGAAAGGAGAATTTGATTTTGAACTCGCATTCACGGAGTGAGAGGGCGAAAAACGCGCAAATGGGAGCGAAGGACTCCGCAAAGTGGTTTCGAAAGGTCTGAAAACAAAAACGGCTCCTTGATTGCACTTTTCGGATTAAAGAATGCAGTGAACGAACGTGCGCCGCGCCTGAAAAGGAACAAACAATCGTTTGCCGTCCAGGCGGCGACTTCAATTCTAAAACAGTCGAATTGAATAAACACGGCAATTACTAGAGAGCGTTCGACTCCTCCGAGTCGCAGGAAGACGGCGGATTAGAGGCAGATCGGCAGAGAATCGGATTCTACCGCGCATCAAGCTAATTATTTTCCGTAATCTGCAGAATTAGGAAATCATTCCCGAGCTTCCTCCTCCTCCTCCTCCTCCTCGTCAGAATAATCCTTTTTGTACTCGAATCGAACAATTGGTTTCGCAATTACGCGAGTCTTTGGACTCATCCAAAGCCAATTACAATCAGCGCGCAGCGCTCCGAACAGAATCAATGCGATTCGCGGACAGCTGGCTGCAAAGCAACTCGCTGCCCTCCTCGGACCCATCATAAAGACGAATCAAATGGCCGCTATCTCGCGACAACATCATCATCATGACCAGCTGACTCCTCCGATGGTCATTCGAATGACCGCCGCACGCTCCTCAGATGACTAATTGCCCTTCTCGTTTCCTTCCCTTCCAGGCCCCTCAGGGCCGCGTGGCCACGCGACCGCCGCCAAATAAGGAAGTGCCCCCATCACGCAATCGGCGCCAATTGATACAATTATGCAAATATTTGCGCTTCGTTGAGGTGCGCCTTGGTCGGCCGCAATCCCGAATGGACGCGCGGATTACGCGCGGCTTATCGCGGCTTCTCCGTCTTCTAATCCGTGGCAACAAGTCGCCTCGTCTTCTTGACGACCGCGCCAGCGGCAATTAACGAATCGCGTTCCCTCGGAACTCGCGCATACTTTTCCTGCGCTCAAAACAGCGAAAGGAAGATTTGCAGAGAATGCAGATAAGCGGACAAGACACACACGTCGTAAACATCAGAAAGCGCCTTCGGACCGCCGGCTGCTGGACACCGAGGGGCACTAGGCGCTCCCGGCCCTTCAGCATGAACGCAAACACTGACCGCCACGCACGATTCCAATTCGGAATGTCAATCGAACAGCGACTGTACAGGTGGGGGAGTGGCAGTCGGCGGAGGCTGCGGTCGTGGAAAACACCGGAATTGCAGATTTGCGACAAATCCGCGCGACGGTTTCTGGTTTCATTTGCAAAATCCCGCGACCTTTGAGGGATCGCGCGCATATTAACCGCTTCCGTCGTCGTCCATTTGCAGAAGAGATCGAGTTGCCCGAGGGGAAACGAAGAGGAGAGGTTCTGCAAAGGGCATCGGCGGTCGATCTCCAATTACCCCATCGCTCCATTAGCGCCACTCGAGTCAGTCTGCAACCCCACAATTAGGGGTTCCTCCTGCGCACCTTCGGAAGATGGATTATGCAAACAGAAGTCGCCGTCTGTCGCCGCCGCCGCCGACCCGTCGAAGGAGCGCAAAAAAGGGAAAACGGCGACTGTTTTGAAGTTCTCCCTGGCGACCTTCGATCGTTTGGCTCGATTGAAATGTTTTCGATAACATCGTTTTTCTCGTTCGCGCGCGCGCGAAAAACGATTGCGGCGAAGGGAAATACATTTGGAATGAAACAAGCGTTGCTACAACAGCTGTTCGACGCGAGGATCGCCCCGAGGAGGCCGCCGTGGTTGGAATGAGAAGAACACTCGGGTGGATTTGCGGAATTGGGGATTCAGAGGAGGATTTCCCCTTCCGCGATGATTTACGAGAGCGGAGATTTGTTTATTTGAAGTGACCTCCTCGGAAGGTTACGGAAAGCACGCGAAGGGAGGGAGAACCCGCGGTTACAAGCAGAAGTCGAACAGATGTTCGATCGATGCGCTGCAAACGGCGTTCGATTTGTTTTCTCGTTTGACGCCATCACCGAGTGATCAGATTACATTCGTCCCCTCAGCGAGTCTTCTCACAACTGGCGCTTGTGACCGATTGGTTCACTCCAATTTCGTGTTTGCGCCTCTCTCTCCGTGGAAACACCTCGCCTTCGAATTGACTTTGAGAATCCGCCAGCTTCCCCGCTATCTTTATCGGGGTTTCACCTCTCAAAAGTCATGTTCGTTGTCAACAGAGTCGTTAACGATCTGAATAGCGGAGCTGGAAAATAACCAACATTTCCAGTCCCCTTTGAAAGGAAATATAAATAGATAACGAGTCTCGAAAGGAGAGAATTAGAGGTGTCAAATACATAAACAACACGATTATTACGTCGTCAATCGTTTGTTTGCGCGTTGAAAGCGGCGGCAGCGGCTACGCAGCTCAAAGATCAACGAAAAGAAGCCCAAAATAAGGTCCGCGCCCCTCCGGAACGTTCCGCGCAGTGATAACGGCGCTCGTAATCACATTAACACGTCGCGGGAGTTCATTCCCTGTGGCGATTATGATAAACTGCGACACGGCGACCGATCAGAGGCCGAGAGTCGCGTGAGCGTCGCGATAATCTCCTTGCAATCTGCCGCTGATCGACACTTGCGGTACGCAGCTGATTCGGAGAATCCACGACTCGCGCGTTCCAATTACAATCGATGCGCACTCGACAGTCCGCCGGTTCGTTCTCCCTTAGGCGACCGACCCACACTCGCGCGCTCGCAATTTCCCTCATTTCGGGCAACTAGTCGCGTCGTCGCGGTGCTTCAGTGGCCGCGTATCGCCTTAAGAGGTTGTTTATTGTTCGCGCGTCAACCGCATTCGAAAAGGAAACATTTCGGAACGCGTTAATGTCTTCGCGCGCACTGTCCGACACACAAAAGGGAAAACAATGATGTAGAGTCGCATTTATACGGTGCAACTATGGAACTGCAGAACCGAGACCAAATGGACACGACAATCTAGCGTCAGTTTGACACACTCTGGGACGTGCAATCACCGAATGCAACGATATTCGACGCTATAAATACTGAAGACCGCGGGCATCGATCCCACGACCACTCGCGTAAGAGACGGAGGCGCTAGCCACTCACCCGCGCCAACAACTTGTGAATGACGGCTACTCACCGCTACAAGCTGCACGACACAATTGAGGTGACCGGTTTGGGTGTTTCGGAGCAGAAGAGTGCACCAATTTGTTATTTCGAGGCGAAGCGCATCGCGATTCGCTTCTGTCCTGCTGATTGATGGCGACTACACGCGGATGTGAAAGGCGCACAGTCGAAAATAGAATCCGCGCGAAGAAAACGACATTTTATTCACAAAAATCACTTCTTCACTTCAACGCCGTGGTGCTTTCGATGACTCGAGGGTTTGTGGTGATTTCGGGTTTGAGGATGAGCGGCTGGAGATGGGGTGTTAGGCGACGAGCCGTTGTTCTGAGGACTGTAGACGGGAGCGGTGCCTGAAATAGTCGTGGGATAACGTGGCGAATCGTGGGAATTTCCCTCGAAACTCACTGTAGATGGAGGTCGTCTGCTGGTCGATCTCCTTCTCCCGGATTTTCGGCTTCCTCTCCGACTTGTCGTCGTTCCTGTGGCGTCCGAGATGCAGAAACTCCGCGCCTCGGAGGAGAAGCGCGGAAGTTCCTTCTTTCACTCTCGCCTTCACCTTGTGCAGCTTCCTCGACCGCGTGCTCTTCTCGCTCACGTCGCTGTTCGGCTGACTCGTCGGTGCCGTGAAATAGGGCGATGAGGGACTCGTCACAGGCGACAACACTTCGCGGCTCTGGTGGCACAGCTCCGCTTCCTTCGGTTTCAAAGTCTTCGGCTCCGGCTCCACCTCGATGGTCTTGCATTGCTCCTTCTCCACAACTCGCTCCGCCTTCTCCTCTTTCGTTTCCTTTGGCGTTTCCGGCTTCTGGTGCGGTTTCTTCTCGCGAACGCTCGCTATCGAAGATTGCGTCGGTGACGATCCTTCCTGAACCGGGATTCCGCCTTACACGAAGCAACCAGCGTGCCTACCTTTTTGTTCGACTCTTCGAGTCCGAAGTGCGACATGAAACTCAGGTCGGAGAGCGTCATCTTGCTCCTCTTCGACTTGTTCCGTTTGTATTTCTTCTGAAAAATTGAAATTCAGAGAAATCTGCGAAACACCAACGCACTCGAATGTGTTCGATCTCCTTTTTGTTTTTCGTTTCCCAGCGATTCGGCATCGTCACCACCGCCGGCCGCAAAGGGGTCGACAGCTTCTCGAAAACGGTCTCTTCGAAGGTGTCCGAGTGCCTCTCGCTCTTCACCCTCTGCGACTTCTCGTCGTCGTCCACATGCGCGCCTGGTTCCGCTCCTGTTTGCGTCTGAAAACATCCAATATTCATAGGAAAAGCCTCGCTGCTCACCTTTTCTCTCGTTTCCCTCTTCGAACGCGTCGACCTTTCCACTTCACCGTTGGAGATTCTCTCGCGAACGTCGACGGCGCCTTCGGATGCACCCGGTTTCATTTTGGAATCCGCCAACCGCGAAGAAGAGAAAATGCTCCGTCGATCGACCGATCGAAAGAGTGAATCGAACGCAAATTGCGAGAATTGTCGCCGAATCGGCTTCGATGCTTTGCAGGATAGATGACACGGTGAAAGGAGACTCAAACGCACATTGAAGCATTGGAGGTGGCGGTAAAGCATCGACAAAAACACGATCTGAACGATCTGAATTGACTCTCCTCGACTGACTGAGGCGCCCTGTAGGCTCCTATGCTCTGTATCACACCACAGTTGTGGATGTTGCAGAAGCAACTGATTTTCGTGTGAGATAAATCAACCGTAAACTTCTTCACCGCGGTGAATGACAACCGGCTGTGAGTGAAATTGCGACCATGCCAATATCACCATACTTCCAGTTGATGAACGAGGATTCGACGTTTACGAGAGCGGCCACTTTGCTGACCGCCAGAAAAGTGAAATCATGAGGAAAGCGAGAGTTGTGCGAAACGATGTTCGGAGTTCGCACATTGAAAGCGATATTCACACCGTCAAAAGACATTCTTTCGCGTGATTCTCGCTTTTCTCATGATTTCACCTTTCTGGCGGTCAGCAAAGAGGCCGCTCTTTCCCAAAAATGAGCATCTCTGAGAAGACCGGTAGCTGAAGCTGATCACTGACAGCGAGCTTCTTAAAAGCCTCCATTTAGCTCATTTAGAAATTAGCTGAAGCGTCGTCTCACTTCAAGAACGCTGCAGCAGAGAATAATTTAAAATATACTCGTAGCGCTCAGCACGCGCCCCTCCGTGCGTGTTTTGGCGTGGCTCTGGTCACTGGGCAGTCGATTCTGTAATTCATTGTCACGCGGCACGAATTGTTCATAAAAAATTATGAGAAAATCACAGATTTGTTGAGAATTTGGGCGTTTGCACAAAACGCGGTGTGATGAGAAAGCGCGGTTGTTGGTGACCGGAAGCAACTGCGACGTGTGAAGTTCCCGGAAACACATGTGGGAGGAGTTAAGGTCCTTAAGCCTCAATTGCTCTTGGATGAGCTCACTTTGAACTTGTTGGGAGAGCAGATTCACGATGAACGGAACCAACCGCAGTGAAAAGAAGAAGAAAAATGAAACCGAACGGCGAAACTCGATGAAAGAGGCGACGGAGCGTCTTCGTGAGGCTTTGCGTTCTGTGCCCGACGCGCTGTCCGGTTTGATCAAGTAAGTGACTTCTGTGATTTGCGGTTTCATGAAATAATTCCAGAAAAACGAATTCATCCGTCAGGGCGGACGTCTACAAGAATGCGATCGACTCGCTCACTGCTTTGTGGCAACGAAGTTGCGCTCACAAGCGAGAAGATGGTTGGTTTCTGTTGCGTTCGACCGAATTTATCTGAATTTTCCAGATGGTCTTCAGTCCCTCTCCACTGTGAATCTCGAGAGGCAGTTTGTGGAGAGCAAAGACAACTGCGGGCAGCACGGAGGACGCAAACGTCGCTTGCAAAAGGAGAAGAAGCGCCGCGCCAAAGAGAAGCTCTGCATCGACTATCTAAAGAAACTCATTGTGGCCATCCGTCCCCAACTCTCTGTGCGGTAGGAAGGAGATTTGGATGCACCGCAGGCAATCTCGTCCTTTCCAGATCCACCCTTCAGCAGGCTACAGTGATTGACAAGACCGCAGAGCTAATTCAAGAACTTTGCGAGTCGACAGCGAGCATTCGCGCCGCATCTGAAAGTTCCTACTCCGCTGTCCCGCCTTCTCTTTCGCTCCCACAAAGATTCGTGATGCTGGCGCCGCCAACTCCGATTCCTTCACAATTTGTGTACTTGCCGTTCTACTCCCCATACCGCTACATGACCACCCTTCAAGTGTCACCCAGTGACAGTGGTTATGGTAGCACTCCAGATACTCCATCACCGGAATGCTTTATCTCATCGAGAGGACAGAAAAGAAGAGCTGAGTCTCCCTTTGAAGAAGTCAGTCCATCACGATCACCGAAACAGGCGAAGATTTCAGCCAATGTTCCCCGCATTCACCGTCCCTATCTCGATTAGCTTCATTTCTTTGCAGCTCCAGTTTAGTTTGTTCGCACACAGAAATTCCCACAAATGTTTGTACATACGCACAAGGCGATCTTCCTAGAGGCAATCCACGCAAATCCACTTCGCACTTCCGTTGCTTTCACACTTTTAGTTATATTTATCGTATTAATAAACTTACCGGATAACTCAACGGCGGTATCTGAACATCCCATATGACCTCAACGGTCTTTACATCCTCGAAATTGAGTCGTTCGAGGGTTTCGGTGAACGATTTTCGCGCTGCGTTGACAGAATCCGTTCTGATCGCGCTTGCGGAAAACAGTCGCTTCGCACTGCGACGCATTCCGCCATCGCACGAATCGCCTTGAAAACATTGCTTCGCCGCAATCATCGAGTTGTAGAGCTAAAAACAGAATTCTGCGCTACTGAGGAGGAAGACGAAAAATCTCGGAAGACTTTACGAAGAAGCGCCTGCAAATTCCGCTAGATCGATGTATTAGGACGTCGCTGACCTACTTTCACCGGTTCCGAGCGAGCGCCTCCTGATGGCTTCTCGCTCGCTTCTCTTGATTTGTCGCCTTCGTCGCGATGTTCGCCACCGCCAAAGGTACCGTAACCCTCAACTTCTTTTCCTCATTTACGCGTTTTTTTAGTTATTGGTGGAAACGGTGGCTACGGTTACACGTCGTACCGCGCACGGTCATGGATTTCCCGGGGCATACGAGGGATATGAAGGATACGGTAAAGCTCCGCTCGCGGGCTACGGCCTGGGACTGCCCGCCCACGGTGGATACGGTGGTCACAGTGATGGAAACGGTTAAATGGATACTAAATGCTCAAATCCCGAATAAATTCTCTCTGCCATCCGAAAACGTGCCACTCGACGCCTTCGTGCTCCTCGTTTACGCGATTGTCATTTTCAGCACGCTCCGTGACGGTGAAGAGAAAGACCAAGACGTTTTGCAGATTGTAGGGTGCCACGACACAGCGCCTGCTGATCTATTTTGGATAAACACGAGAGCATCAAACAGCGGAGCCTCTTTACCTCTAAATTCTCCCATTTCCGATTGGCAATCGATTGCTACTTTGAGTTCAACTGTTGGCGGTCAAGTGTGATCAAGTGAAATCAAAGACTGAAACTAGTAGAGAAAACAGGTGTTTAATCGGAAAATCCACTATCGGACCAACAGTAATACGGGTAACAAAATTTAAAAGCGCTATTTTCGGCATTTACATATCATGGAGGACGAGACGGAAAATCTCATTGGCAATGTAGAAGGACGCGCCGTTTGGCTTTAGAATAAAGAATTGATTATATGACTGAACAGGGTCCTCATCGGTCTGAAAGAAAAGTGCAGTTAGTAAAGTAAATGCGGCATCGACATACTTTGAGCTGACCAAGCACCGAAACGGCAATAGATCCATCAGCGAGAGGTTGACAATCGGTCTTCGTAACAGCTCGTTGAATAGCTTTAAACGTAAGATTCTGAATAAATGTTCGATAAACTACTGAAAAGCAATTACACAAGTTGACATACCGAGAACTTTTGCAAAATCTGGTCGCGTCCGCGGACTTGGTTCCCTTCGAAAGTCATATACGAATTCTGGGGATCATAGAGATCGGATAAACCCTGGGTGCGAACATTAATGTCGCTAACATCAAACTTGCTATAATAATGCCGCACTAAAGCGGTACCAATTTCTTCGTAGTTTGCATTTATCATGATTCAGGTCGTCCACGAAGACCTTCTGAAGTAAAAAGAATCCACGTGTACAAGAGAAGTAAATTTACACGAAATACGCGCGAAAACATCATAACGCGCAGAAATTGCATTTTTCGCACATTCCAATCACATGTGATCATAGCTTCTGCCATGTATCACAAAGCAGAGGTGCTCGCGAACGATGAAACTGATTGAAGCATAACAAAAAGCGAGAAACTTCTACTGCGATATGGACCAGAGAGATTATTTCGCATCTTGAGAACACTAAAGACGACTTCCCCGTACAGCGGGCTGGAATGAAGGGAATATCAAGCGCTAATTACAAGAACGAACGCGGGGAAATGGCTCGCCTTCTCAATCGAGAAAAAATGCAAATTTATAGTAGTTTTGTTCGCGCCTTAACAAACCACAAATAGGAAAATGGTAGAATACAAAGGCATTTCGCTCCAGGAACCCAAAAACATTCAGGAACCCAGCGTCTACTGTGCTTCAAACTTTCAGAATTTCACCCGTTGCCTCCTCGATTTCCACTGGATTGACTCTCAACATCTCGACAGTGGGTCCGCGCTCGCGGAAGGCGAAGGGACATTCAAGATCGTAGTTCGGTCTAAAAGCGGGCGCAATCATCCAGATCGCGGGAGAAGTGGTGAAGGACTTTCACAACTGAAAAGCATTCAGATTTGGAATTTGATTCTAGGCAGCCTGCGAACTTTCATCCTGTCGCTTCCCGCGCGTTCAAACAACGTGCGTCATGTTTCCGGCAAAGGCGTTTGGCGCGGAAGACGCGCGTTTCCGTGTTTTTGGATTCGCCTCGCTCATTCACGACTGGAAAACTACGCGACAGCGCGGATGATTCAGCATCCGCGGAATATCTCTCCGTGCGGCGAATAGTAACACAGAAACTGTCCTTTGAGTCATCTGCTCGCCGCTTCGATTTGCAGATTGAATGTTTCCTTTTGCGGTGGGCCTCTTTTCGAAACGAAGTCGATGGCCGCAATCCAGCTTTGGGACCGGAACTGCGCATCGGGTCCAACGATCAGAACTTGCAAACTGTAAACTGCGTTCGTTCTCTCCAAATCCCGTATTACGATCGTTGTGGAAAGTTCGATGGTGGATGAGTCGAGATAACGACCCTCACCGCTCGCTCGCCTCCAAAAATAGAACTGCAGGGCAACCGGTAAATCCGAACCCTCGGTCATTCGCGTCTGTTCTGCGGGACTCTGAAGTCATCTCAACTGTGCGCGAACTCTCTACGTGTCAACATTTCTGTTTTCTATTGGAAAATCACGAAAAGGGCGAAATTCTGCCAGAGAAGATCGTTTGTTGTGCGAGTGACGAGCGAATTGCTTTGAACTTTGGTGCTTCGGAAGGAAAACACTCGAAGGACGTCGGAGACGCGAAGGTTCTGTTTTCATTGAATGTACCCGAGAAAGGAGCGATAAACGCGAGAGAAGTGCTCGAGGAGGTCGTCTGCCTTCCCGACGTTCCGATCGGTCGGTCGTAAACGGCGATCAGAAGCGTCGATCCAGAGTTGCGAAATCGAAACGCATTTTGCGGTTGAATAAACAAAAGAGGTCACGTGCTGCATTTATTAGGAGGATTTTGTGCTCCATCGAAAACCAGAAATCGCCTCAATCAAAGCAAATCCGTTGTCCAGAACACACATCCGCTGAATTATGCAACAGAGGTCGTCGTGATCGTCGTTTTCTCGGAGTTTTCACCTTTGGTACTCTGCTGGAGCGTCATGGACAGGAGAGAGAGGTAGAATGGCGCCCACGGGTCCCTGCGACGACGCGAAGATGGAAGGCTTGCAGCAGCTCTTCTTCGCGTCTCGGCATCCGCCGATCCTCGACTTTGTCGTTTCAACTGCATCAAGAACTGGTCTTCCTCCTCTGTTCGACCTCGCGACCTCTCGCGCTGCTCCTCACTGCAAACAACGAAATCTCTTATCGGAGTTTCCGTGCGAACAAAACGATTTTGAGAGTCGCTCCGCTGCATCCCCGCGACCCCCAACCTCTCGGCTCTTCGAATAAACAACCGACAGACACAAATATTTGTGAAAAAAGCTTTGCGGATCGAAAACTGAAAATCTGGATGTTTTGGACGCCGCGCGGACGATTCCGCGCTCCAGGCGCTGCAGAAATGATCTGCGCTCGGAGGGGGGAAGTTGCAGGCGTCCTTTGTTTTCGCGCATTCGTGTGGCGCTTTGTTTTGGAGGACACACAGAACCAGAATCCCCGCGATTTGGATTTGCGCGTTTGTTTCGGCGGAAGGAAAGAACGCTTTGCAGACGACGTTCGACGAATCAACGATCACTTTGCAAGAAGCAACAAATCGCAGATGTTCTCGTTTTTCGGCCATTCATAACCTTCTTATCGGCGGCCTCTCAAGCGCCACTGACTGCAGAAGAGTCTCTCGCCGCAGCAGAAAAACTGTTTTCTAATGCCATCGATTCCCTTTTGCGATGAATTGGCGAAGGCAATCAAGTGGATCTCCGGATTCTTCACCTGGCAGAGTGTCAAAGAGGCCCTCAATCATTCCCGCTTCCCCGTTACAATCATCGCTGCACTCACTTCCTCCTCTCCCTCGCCTCTTTGCCGCATTTCCCTCCGAACAACCACAGATCAGCGTAAGTGCGCCCTGCACTTTGCATTCGGCAATCGATCGGAAGCGAACGAGTTTCGTAGCGGCGCTTTTCGTCGAAATTTTGCGATTTTCGCGGAGGGAATTAGGCGCAATTTGGATCCCCCGATCGCGACGAATCCGCCGATGCGCAGAGCAGTTTTTGCATAAAATGCGCTGTTTTGGCGACTGTGGCGGCGTTTATTCGCATCGTTTGGAGCGATGAAAACAGCGCGTTTCGAGTGTTGTTGGAGCATCAGCAGAGGCGAATGGCGATTTGCGGTGAAGTGGAGTAAGCAATCCAAGCGAAATCGGACGGAAAACGGCGATTTCGGATTTTCCGGCGCATTCCGAGAAGAAAACGCATGAAAAGTAAGCTCACTGAACGGGAAATGCCCTTAGAGGACGAAGCCGGCGTCTCTAATTGCGTGAAGTCGACGCTCAACGAGTGCGCGAAGAGGAAAAGGTCTTCGAGAGCCTGATTGTTGAGTCGCTGCGGACGAGGGACACGCCGTAAAATAACAAAAATAGAATTTGCAGAGTTGCGTTAACAAGAAAACAAGAGTTTTATGGGAAAAAGAGAGAAAAAGGCGAAAACATCGGAAATGTCGCCGGCTCTCTCAGCTGATTTCGTCCTTCAATGCGAAGATTTGATCGATCTGCGGTAAATGAGTTTTTCGGGAGTTTGGTCGTTGGTTAGCGGAAAGAGAGTGTAATGCAGAGTTCAAAGACGAGTTTTGGCGTTCGATTACGCACCCTGAAGACAAGAAAAGTCGTCAGGCGGAAGAAAGAGAGAACAAAGCGAAGAATCACTTCGTTTCGGTTAAAACCACCAAGTGACGCAGCAGTAAATCTCTGTTCACTCTCAATTAGTCACAACAAAGCAGCAAAGCGTGCAAAAATCTCCGAATTCTGGTTCTCCTCGCCACAAAACAGCGCAGAACAAAGAAAGCAACGCCGCTTCCTTCTTTTCTTCGCTTTGCGATCGACGATCGCTTCCCGACACAAAGAACTCCGCTGTTTCCTTCGCCGCTCGGACGCTTCAGGTCCGCGGCGAAGTCACGTAAACGAAACTCGCCTGAAACGACGCAAACCACGAGCGTCACCTATTTCGTGTTTCAGGCGGTGAGTAATCATCGTGTTTAGGCGCAAGTTCGTGCTCGGAATTCCAGAATTCAACGCGCATGCAAATGTCGGTCGCATCACGTGACCGCAGTCACGATTCGATGAGAAAAAAGGTGAAAACGCTGCGGAAATCGATTCACCGGCTGTTTGCGTTGTTTGTTTCCCACCGCCGCGTTCCCACCAATAAACGTCGACGTCGCAATTTCACAACTCGCGCGATGTTTCTTCACTGTACAACTGAAAACAGTTCCCTTCGCGTTCGCTGCTTCGAAGGAGGATGGACTTCGGTCTGCAGACGCGTCTGAACCGTTTTTTGCTCCCCAAAT
The DNA here is from genome assembly GCA_007213375.1 of Steinernema feltiae. Classification (NCBI taxonomy): domain Eukaryota; kingdom Metazoa; phylum Nematoda; class Chromadorea; order Rhabditida; family Steinernematidae; genus Steinernema; species Steinernema feltiae. Next base: position 107,641 of record MQUG01000023.1, read on the forward strand.
GGTGTTCGCTTCCGATCACTTCGTACCGTCGCGTGTCGTTTGCGATGCGAATTTAACTCAAGAAGCGATAAAACGTCTGCGGAGCAGAAAACGACGAAAATCCAGAGATCCGACGCATTCATGAGGAGGGAACTACACATCGAAACGCCTTTACGTAATCGAAAGCGATCGATTCAGTCAATTAGCGTCGTTTCCAAACGTTTAAACGTTTTTAGAACGCGCGCGGGAACCTGAATCGCGCTGCGGAGTTCCGGAGAAAGCGGAGCGGACGCCCGAGGCGCCGCGCAACCTGTCGAGTGGTGGAGAAGAGGCGGCGAAATGCGAAATATTCTTTATTAGATCTCTGTGAAGAGAATAATTTAAATTAATTACAACAAACAAACTCAACAATTCGACGACGCGTCGAGGGAGAGCAGAGAAGAAAGACACTTTTTTACAATTTCTCGTTTTGTCCGTTTTTTTTGAACATTTTGTACACGTTTTGAGACTGGAGTGGATGAGGAAGTGGGGAATCGATGTACAGAGAGGAGAGGGTGGGCAGGCGTGTAATCGCGCTCAACGCGAGTGGACACTAGGGTTCGCTAGAGAGAGGAACTAGAGAAGGAGACGCCTAGAACAGTATGATACAAGTATTTTTTGAGCAATTTTTGATAGAGGAGAGTTAAAGCTGAGGAAAGAAAACGACGACGTGGGTGGCCGAGAGGCACCGGGCATCGCTCCCTGCTCTGTGGGTGGTCCGGGCCGGATGCGGCAGCGAGAAGCCGCGCTCCAACGCAACGACGAGGTCAATCCATTTGGTCCACCGTATGACCGGAAATCAGTCGTCGTCTTGGAGCGCGAAAAGTCGCACGTTCGATCGCGGCCCCGGGAGTTCAAGAAGAGGATGTGGGGAGGAGGAATGGAGCGGAGACGGAGCGCTCGGCAAAGTCGGTCCTTCGTTCGGTCATCTCGCAGGCGTCTACCGTATGACTGGAGGAGAATCTGAAGAACCATCCCGGCTTTGCGGAGCGGCTTGGTCGGCTTCGTGTGTGGTCGGGCTCGGGCGACACAACAGGAGTGTGTGTGTGTGTGTGGTCGCACAGAGAAGACGATTCGGCGGCATCAGTTTCACTACAGTACACCCCCGGCCTCGTGTCGGTCATCTCACGTTTGTCTACCGTATGACAGGTTGGAGAATCAAAGGGACAGCGTGGGGGTGTACGATAGTCGGTCGGAGTCGGCGATCGTGGCGGGTTCGAGTGTTCAAAAGTCCTTTGACGATTGGAGGATCGGAAGGAGTTCATCCTCACACGGAGGGTCGGGGAGAAGCAGAGGCGATGCCACGGAGGCTTCTGCAGCAACAGAATGGCGGCTGGTCAACAGCGATGGCGGTTGGTCGTCGGACGTGGAGAGGGAGTGCTGAGGAGCGGAGGATTCACCGGCGGGGCGACGATGAGCGCGACGAGATTCATCGGAGTCGGAATACTGAGCAGCGAGGGAGCGGAATCCCGGTGGCGGCTGAGGACGCTGAGTCGACGATTATTAGCGGAGTGACTATGTACAGATAGACGTGGACTGTCAGCGAGCGAGGCGAAGGCGCCAGCCAGCACGGGAGAGGCCGGGAAGAAGGGTCAGGCCGCGAGGCCGACCCTTCGCTGCGGCGAGGAGAAGAAGAGAATCGACAAATGCGACGATGGTCGAGTAGTCGCGGCGCAGCGCTTTATATCGGCGCGGGGAGGTGGGCGGGGCGATCTGTCCCGACTCTGCACACTCCTCGGCTCCTCCGCACGTTCGTCGCCGCCGCAGAGAAACGTTTTCGAAAATATTGACGCGCGGCGCTTCGCGAACATTCGACACGATATGTAAATTCGAAAATCACCCTTCGGACGACCTTTTGGAAGTGCGTTTCGAAAAGATTCCGCTTCCGCCACCGACGATCGCTTCCTCCTCTCGCCTCCTAAGAGCTCAACGATCGGCGCTCGAATGCAAATCGCGGATTTGCATGCCGGAAACGATTTGCCGATCAAATTCTCTCATCTGCATGTCAATCCCCAGTCCTCGCTCACTTCCTGCTCCCACACGACCTGTCTCCCCCACAGTATTCTACAGTAGCTCTCTACACACCTGTTGTCAGTTCCATTTATCAATCGGCCATCTGCTCGTGCGCGATCAAGCGTTTTCCAGGCGCCTTCAGGCGTTTCTGCAGCCTTCTGCGCCATTCAGGTTCCGCACAAAGCTGATCTCCACGCTGACTCACCGCAGCTGAGCACTCAAATCCCAAATTCGGATGTTTACGCCGCTTTCATCACCGTACCATTCGATTAGTCACTTCTGCTCCGCATATGGCGTCCCTCGAGATCCCACCGCCAAATGCATCCCCTCGTGACGTCAAAATCGACGAAAATCAACGCGATTTGTCGACGACAGAGCAATCGTTCTCCGCGTGCACCGCCGTCTTGGAGTGGGTTGCGTTTGTTGGTGCGTCCGTCCGTCGGCGCCCAGAGAGAGGAAACGTCGCGGTTTGTCGTGGACAGATCGCGTGATTTTCGAAACCTTCGCCTCCCCCCGAGTTCACGGCGGCGCGTTTTCGAAAGTCGATTTTCGAAACGATTTCGTTAGATGGACGCTGCTTCTCCGTGCTACAGAGGCAAACGAATCGATCTGCAGCGAAATTGGGCGATTTGCACGGAGGAACGCGAGGGATGATCGCGCGTGCACTCTGCTTGGAGGATTGTGATTCGCGGCTTCGTGTGTGGCGAAGTGCAAACACGTTTTTCGGAATGACCACCCAGCGCTTCTGCGGATTTTGAGCGAGAATCACCGTCATCCGACCGAAGCGCGTCTTCCAAAACAATTCTGATGTAATTGGCCGCTCTTCTGACTCTGCGACATTCCGCTCCTCGCGCGATTGTCCTCCGAGGGACAAAAGAAGATTGCGTGACGACCGCAGAAGGTCACTCATCGGACCGACACCTGTCACTCCCGCGCTGACCGTCTTTGTGCGCCAATTGTTTGTTTTTGCGCGCGACTCACTGCGCGAACTCCGATGTTTGGAGCTCGCGACTCGTGGATTATAACGAGGAAACGAATTGACGCGAGAGGAGCGCGATCGCCCTTTCAGGTTGACGCAAACGAACTTCACGTGTACGCACGTCGCCGGATCGACGCCGCCGCACTTTCGCTCATCGATCGACGCCGGAAAAAGAGGAACGAATGGATGTTTGGCGGATTCGACGCTTTCGGAAGCGCGAATCGTCTTTTCACTTTGTTTTTGAGTTTCCTTCGAGTGCCGACGAACGCGCCTTTGATCACAAACACTCCGCGGTGACGCAATCGATCGCGCTCCTCTCCTCTTCTTCGCTCCTTCGGCGATCGAAGTGATCGAGTGGGCCGCTGGAAGACGTCGTCCTCCTCCGCTCGAAACATTCCACAAAAACAAGCACTCGCGATATACACCGTGGAGCATGAGTCACAAACGCAAATGGCATCTTCGGGGGGACTCTAATGTCATTTGTCTCCGATCCTTCGCTCTCAATGCTCGAAGGTGTTTTCGCGTCGATTAGACAAAATGAAAAATCGTCTTCAAAACAGGCGAAAGTGTCAAAAACAACTCAAAGTCTGTCGGTCGCTCCCACGACGTGGAACGTGAAAACAAAAGACGTCAAACGGTCACAATCATAATCGCCTCCAATCATCGCGAAGTGATTCATCCATCACACAATGGCGATCGCTCCTTCTGCGGATTATCGCCGATTAGCGGATTCGGCCACGCGGGAGCTCGCGATTCTTCCTCAAAGTTTTGTTTTCTCTCCCATCTTATCACTCCGATCGATTCCGATTTGTGGTCCCTAGCGACGGCGTCGTCTCAACGTCTCTTCGCTTCTCTCCTTTCGCACGAAAACAATCAAATTCCGTAGTTTATTCGTCGGTCTTTTGCTTTCTCACCGCCTAACGGAGGAGCGAACGCCAAAGGTCACCTCTAACGGCGAATGTACATAATTAGGCTAATTCCAAATGCACTCGATGAGTAATTAATGCGCTGCGGTGCGTCGCTAATTGCCGCAGCAGGTGGGAGAGCGCAGATCTGCATGTCGAGCAGTTAAGACGTTTGTGACTCCATTTGTAAAGGATCATTCAGCATCAGAGTGTCGTGTGACAAGGAATCATGAAGCGGCAGCGTCTTTTCTGTCAAAAAAGCAAAAGATAGGGCTGAGCCGGTGATCGAAACCGGGACCTCTCGCACCCGAAGCGAGAATCATACCACTAGACCACTCAGCCGTATCTCTACGCTCTCTCCACTTCGTATATGTGCTCCTCAGTGTGAACACTGGACAGCGAAAACACCTGTCCTCTCGCGCGCTCGTTGCGCGCTCTTGACCCAAATGATCAACAGCGACGGGTGCAAATCGGAGTGACAAACACAGCAGGTGTATCATCGGATCGGTGTTTGCTTTTTCGCTTCGCCTGACCGTTTTTCTGTTTACTTTCTTCTCCTCGCGTCCTTTCCCTCGGGGTTCGTTCCAAACAAAGCGCATTGAGAGGATTTAGAACGAGCTGATGATGAGTGAGTTGTATAGTGCGAGTGAGGGACTTCGCAGCGCGCAGGCGCTAATCCGACAGATCTCTGCTGGCACTTTGTTGTGTTTTCGCACTTGACGGACAACGTTTTGTGTTCTTGTTGGCTGCGTCATCGGAGGACGGTCGGATGGATTGTGGCGACACTCCCGATTTGCGACTCATTCTGATGTAACATCGTTTTCGCAATGCAAAACGCAGGACGACGTGACGGACCATGGCGAGTCACGGGATGTCGATCGACGCGTCATGCGACGCGACTCGTGCTCAAGTTTTTCCATAAACAAATCGCTCGTGACTGGCGAGCGGAGGTCTCTTTGTGACCTCTTTTGTTTCTTGCGCGATCGAGGAGGAAGATGCACTCCACTGGATGTCGGAGATGAGGGGAAGACCGCGAGGGAAAGCGAGATGAAATCGCCAGTTTGGAACCAGAATGGAGTTTGAGAGAGCAGCGTTTCAATCATCAAGCGAATCTGCAAATCGCGCATCTTTCTCCCGATTTGCGCTTCCAATCGGCGATTGCTGCGTTCTACGATTGGGAATCGTATTGCCAACGTCCGCAGGTCGATTCGCTGTTGTTGGAGGAGTTTGATTTGCATCGGAGGGAAGGAAGTGCGCGGATGCAAACAGATTTCGTTGGAGCGCAAGCTCCTCGCGCGATTTTCGCTGAGGCGGAGGAGAATAAGCATTGTTTTTCGACTCAAATCGAGGGTTTGAAGTGGGGATGCGTGGCTATATCAGGGATCATTCACTAAACGAGCAAACGTGAAAGTGAGAAACAAAAAGTGGACACACGAGTGATAGAAACACTTTGTTTGCACTCGTGTGAGTGCGGAGCGCAAAGAACGTTCAGAAAACGAGCGATTCGAGTCGAAGAAACACTGGATCGAGCTTTCCGTATTGTAAAGACGCACGCGTGAAGGGGTCTTTCGAGTCCAAAGAAGTCGTCAATCTCGTGCGTTATTCTGACGGTGGTGGCAACCTCCAAGCAAACAGTTCTGTTCTACAAAAACAAACAGATATTTCGCAAGCAACCACACGAGTGCATGTTCCATGTGCACCTGAGTGCGCACCTAACGAGCTCTTTCGCTCGTTCAATTTGTTTTGCTCCAAACGATCGCACCCGGAAGGAATTTCGACTTTGCTCCACTGAAATTGTTGTTTGTCCGTCGAAAAGAGGGATTCGCAGCGAGCAAAATGAAGATCATTTAATGACTCGCGTTCAGAACATCAAGTTCTTTCAGTGCGTCTCGAATTGAGTCCAAATCGGTGATTATCTGCGTGTCCTCGCTGTTTTCCTCGAAATGCGACGCATCCACTCTGCATTGTTACAGCGGTAAAACGTGAGAAAGAGACCTTTGAGTGCCGGCGAGGGAGAGGACGTGCGAAAGTGGCGATGGAAACGTGGAATTTTCATTGCGAGAAGTGAGACTTCAGTGTGCAACGTGGAATTTGAGAGAATCGTCTGTATCCAACATGCGTCTACAAGTCTGAGCTCCAAAGCAGCCGAGCGTCATAAGCGAATTGTCCCTCTTCGTTTGCTTCCTGAAAACACGGAATTCTGATGAAAACTGAACGTAAATTAGGCCGCAATGCGCTCATTTCCTCCATATGACGGGAGAAACGGTCACATCACATGGAATTACGCACTGAATTCCACATATGACTGATGTTCCCGGATTCCCGCGACTGTGTTGGACCAAGAAGATGTGCTGTTGACTCGCCGACGGTCATTCGGCTAGAAGTGAAGCTGGATGTAGGTGGACTAGAGCGTCGCATCTGCGGCAGACTTGGGTGGTGGAACCACTCGGAGCTCTTCGTTGGCTGATGCATCCACGTTTTGTCAGGAAAAGGCCAATCTCGACGTCTTCTTCTCTTCGCATCAAACTACGACCACTTCGCTGTGTGCGTCTAGAACGGAAACGACCCTCTGGAGGGAAGTAAACCGCGATGGTCCTAATTTGGGGCGATTTCGTGTTGTTTTCATCTAGCGCAACAGTTCTCTATTCCGGCAGAATCTTCTCTCTTCTCTCACGGCTTCCCGGAACGTCCCACCAACGGCGATTCATCACTCGACGTTCACGGTCTGTCACTCGGCGACGTCAAACTTTCTGCCTCCAAGGGGAATTACTCCATTTTCCGCACAAACGCGGCGTTTTGGGAGAATCGAAGCGAATAATTTCCCCAAATGCGTTGATATCGATAAGTCACTCCACTTTGCACGCCCCGCTTCCGTCCCTGTGCAACATTTCCCGCGCGATAATTCAATTAACCGACCCGATCCCTCGCTCCTCCGCTTGCTGATCGTAACGCCGTGAATTCCGCTATTTGCTTCTGGGAATCGGGGATTTCGGAGGCTTCTTAATTTCACATTTATGGCGCAGATGTCTCCAGAAGACGAGCGGCAGGTGACGCGAAATTGGATTCGCTGAGTCGTCTCTCGCTGCGCGCGCTCTCCAATCTTCAGGAGGCGCTCTGGGTGATCGCGCCAACCTGGATTTGCATCTGAACGCGCTGAAGCGTTCCTCTCCAGCTGTTGTGCAGTCAAGGCCCAACCCAAGTCCGTTAGGTCCCTCCAGAAAGCGGTCGCTCGCTTCGAAGTTTCTGTTTGCTCCGCAGAATCCAATTTCCGCCAAGCGACAAGAAATGAAAAGTCGCAGTCCGCCTCCCTCGCTCGCGCGCTCGCTCTCTCTTTTCTTATTTATGTGTTTTCGATGATCGCGAGGGTGTTACAGTAACCCGGCATTTAATGTTTTGCATGAAAAATGGATGAAAACGGCGAAGTGAAGACATCGACGGGTCGAAGACCGTTTGAGTTGTGACGCAAACGAGGTTAATGTGTCTGTTAGGAGTGTTTTTGGCTTCGGTCCCCAATGCGCGAGGGAGAGGAGCGGAAGCGGTCTTCATTTGGTGTTATTTCATCTGCACTTTGACGACTCGCCGGATACTGTAGCCCTCTGCACTGCTTAATGAGTTACGCTCTACGTCTTGCTGTAATCAGTCGTCTGATGCATTCGCGATGTTTGACTCAACGAGCGGAGACTTCCGTGCCGACAAGAGTGACGCGGAATGAATGCTGCAACCTGTAAATCTCCACTTATCGTCCTCCGCGGACAATCAGCGCATTTTGAGTTCAACATCCCCAATTGACGTCGTTTATTAGCCAAATCTGAACTTCAGCGCCCCCTCGAATTCTTCAAAACGACCTTTCGAGTGAAAAGCTAATCACTAATTTAGTTTATGACTAAACGACAACTCATTGCTTGGCGCAGATTTCATTTGGAATTGACGAAAGCGTCACTCTGACACCTGTTTCCATCGAAATGGACGCGTGTTTGGACGTTTCCACCAACTCTGGCGCTCTGTTCAGCGCGCTTTAACCACAGAGTTACCACGACTAACCGGTGATGTTTACCGCGATGCTTCTTCCGATGATCAACGATGAATTCCAATTCAATCAGCGATTCGTTTGCCGAAACCCACGCGCTTCAAAGACTTCAAAGTCGCCCAACGTTTCGTGCAAACTTTAAATCGTTCATAGGACGTTCACGGAGATCAAAGTTGATTAGCGGAATTATGAATTGTCACACGTTCGCCCCCTGGAGCGATTTCCAGTTGCGCGTGGTCAATTAGGGTTGCACTCGTACGCAGCGCTGCGAAACGCTACTTCCAGAAGAATTCGTTTGCGGCGACCGATGCGAAAACCAACGGCGATTGTTATTTTGAGGCGACGCGCGCTTCCGCCTACGGTAGAAGTCGCAGCGAGTTCCTCGTAATCATGCGTTCCTCTCCACGTTCCTCGTTTTCACGCATTCGAAATGCACAAAATTTGGCGCCTTCCGGCAATCGAATTCCTCCGATCAGATCCGACGACAAACAACTTTGTTTGTTTATGGGCCGAACGTGATCGAATTAACTTCGAAATCGCGCAGCTCGCACTCGTAAACAAGTAACTCAGTTGGTCAGTTGGCGATGGCGCCTCGGATTAGATTTCAGCGCCGTTTCACGGAAGCTCGAGTGCTGCTTGACGCCCCATGTAGCATTTCTCCCTCCATCTCGCTCCTTGGTTCGTTTGCGTTTCGAGTCGAGGTGATTAGCACCTATTCGCAGCGCTCCACGCATCGAACATGGAGGAGGAAGACCTCTCGCGACGCAAAACAATTGTAAATCAATTGACCTCTTCTAGTCAGTTGGGGTTTCCGCGCGATTGTCCGCGGAATGTTGCCTTGTTGCTACCGTAGTCCGCCATCACTGCAATCTGAATTTCTTGTTTGTTCTTGCAATTCCCGTAAACGCTCTGTTACGCACGTCCTCCCCTCGTTCCGCCGCTTCTCCTCGCGCGACTTCATCTCTCGCAACATCCTTCAATCATCATTTCCGCAAACAAACAAACAATTCTATCATCGCACACGTCATTCGCGAGCGATAAACGAACGTCCGCTTCTTGACTTCTCGGCTCTTCTTGGAAGATGCGATGCGCCGGATTGCCTTCTGCTCTCACTCTCTCTCTCTCGGGGGGAGAGATTGGCGGTTTTCTGCCGGAGACAATGCCGAACTCTCCCAACAGCAGGTGCCTCAACCGAAAAGGGCACAAAACATCTGCTTACACGTGTTCTTTCGAGGTTTGCAGCTGATTAATTACGAGATTTTGAGTGAACTTGGCTGCGTTTGTGCCCGTACGAAGAGTGCACATCGGATGAATATTAATGGAAACGATTTCCACTCGAGAAAACAGCGCGGCGACGTGATCTCCTAGCGCCCACACGACGCCGCAACAGAAACCGAAAAACCGTTTGCAGAACGCAATTCTGCGATGCGATCAATTTTGACGCGAGAATCAGTGCGAATCCGCTGCTGGGCGCTTCAGTTCCGAGCGAAAGAGCTGATCGACTCTTTCATTCTCGCGTTTCGTCACGTTTAATGCGTACGTCGACTATCTTTCATGCATCTAAAAGAGGCTAATTGTTTACCTCAAACGTCTATTTTCGCGTAACGGAATCTTCGAAATCAAATCGCGCGTTTGTTTTCACCGATTTCGACGAAACATTTCAACGCAATTGACTTCCGCTTTGGTTCAGAGGGATTCGGAGAGCCGTTCGGAGCGAGGATTTGGCCAGCAAGTGACCAGCAGACGTTTGCGTGGTCGAAGGAGTCGAATTTCGCAGCGGAGAAACGGCGATTTGTAGATGGAGCTACGAAATCGGAGCCTTTTGCAAAGACGCATTCCCTGCAGAACGCGATCCACCGATGGATCCGCTCTCGTTCTCGGAAAGCTCCAGGTCTGCGGCCTTTCGCGCGTGTGCGATCATCTCTGATACGCGTGAATTACCACAAAACGCAATTTTCGAGATTTTGTTTGTCGTTTCTTCTTCTTTCTACCGTAATCTTCTCCGCAAAAAGTGTTTTTCACAACTTTAAAACTCAAGAAACAAGCGAACGCTCCAGGTGGTCGTTTTCCGTCTCTCATCAGCTCCTTGCGGGTTATTTTTAAGCGTTTCTTGAAGCGAAAGGTGCCGTTGACGCGGGAAAACGTCATTTTATGACTTTGCGTCTTCGGTTGATCGCGCGAGGGAGAGGAGACGTTTAATGAAAAGGTTTATTGGAAGAGACGAAAATAGTGCCCGCGGCTGTTTTACGCCCTGTTGGGGGCGCCGACGCGCGTTTCCCGGATTTTCAGAGAAGAGAGTACTCGGTGCCAGGTTGATTCGCAATTTTCCGACGTTTCGACTCGAATCGCAGATGTTTTCGAGCGGCAGGTGACGCCACCGCAAGGACTACAAACTCGGAACGTTTTCGGCAATCAGAAACCCGCAATTACCGTCTTTGTACCCGATCAGAGGATTCGTCCTTCCCCCTCCGTTGTCGTCCTAATCGTCTTCTCAAAACAATCCAATCATCCCATTAAGCGCTGTTACTCACTGCGAACTAACCGTCTGAAAGTGGAGCTACAGTAACCAGCGACCCCATTTACGATGACGCACTCCACTTTCCGATCAAAGAAAATGTTTTCTGCGATGAGGGGCGGCGTCTACGGTCTATAAGACGTCTATAAAGCGACCAAACGCCACGCACAGTCTCGATTGGATGCGACTGGTCCCACAACGCAAAGTTCTCGTGAAATGCGCGCATTTGGTTTCCTTCTTTCCTAATCGCTCCTCTCGAGCTTCGCCTCTTGATGAGTTTCTTTGCTCGGGGTTGGAGGAGAACGCTTGGAGACGAACTGATCGCTTCGGATGTGTAGAATCGAAGAGATTCGTGAAGATGAACCAAGAGAAACAAAGAGTCGCGCGGATCTCAATTTCCCGCGATGTCATTTCCTGTTTTGCGGATTCAAATCGCGTTCGTCTACTTCCGTTCATTAATTCCGGCGATGAGTCGCCTTCCTCTCCCTCCTCTGCGATTGTTATCAACCCAGCTGATTGACTTCCTCGCGTGAATCTCAATTTCTTCGCGTTTTCCTCGCCATTTCGAAAACTCGCATCACTGTGTCACAACACAAACCAACTTCTAGAGCTTCCGGGCGAAGACGCGGGTCTTCTGCGGCTTCGCAGTCCACGTGGGGCGCGGCGTTGTTCAGAATCTATTTCTATTCGTGTTGTGATTCGTGTTGCACCGAAGGGAAACATCGCCGGCGCCCCGCGACTGCAGTGGAGAAGAAGCGAAGTGGCGATCGCCTCGCGCAAAGTGCAAATCTGATTCAGAGGAGGAATGAAAGACGCGAAAATAGCCGCAAGCGAGAAGCGAGGCTAAATCGAGCCGTTGCAGCATTCCACCGGGCCCCGAATCCCTGGGACTCTTCGGATCCCCGATTCCGGTAATTCGGAGTTCCGTGAGCCCGTAGAGAACACTTCAATTATTCGCTTCGCACTCGGCGCACGCGCCAATGATGGAACGAGAAATGTTTCAGCGATCCCTCGGGATGCGCGCCTCCGGCGACCTTTCGAGTGCGAAGGAATTTCTTTCTCGACAATCGGACGCCGAAAGCGGAATCGGCGGCGCGTCTGCGGCTATTCTGGGCCTTTTGTTTACCTTCGCGCGGTCTCACGGACGATTATTTTAAAGTGATCGCCGTTCGCTCCACTTCCTCCACTTCACTCGCTCCACGCGTTTCGTGGGTGGTCCTGCGGAAGTGCTCCTGATTCGCCGCTTGATCACCACGGTATCTCGTTTGCTCTGCGCGCGAAGTGAGTTTAAGGAGATGTCTTTAGAGATGAGTTTCCGGCGGTCGGGTTACTGTAGATTGGCGACTATAAATAGATTTTCCACGAATTCAGACGTTTTCCTCCACGTTGTGACGTCAGTTGAGTTTGGAGATCTCGAGGGCCTCCGCCCGCCCTTCAGGTGACGCGCGCAAAGTGACCGGCGAGCGAGTGCGCGTGACGTTCGCTCTTCTCAATAATTTGAAATTCAAAATCCAATTTGCAGATGCAACAACAACCTTTCCTGTCGTGTCGGGACGATCTCCTCCCCTGACTCCGCCTCCTTGACGCCTAACGGCCCACTGCCGCCCGTTTCATTGTTTTCCGATTAAACTTTATTCCCAGCGGGCGCCACGCGCTAATTGACGCCGCGCGTGCGCCTAAAATTGCATTAAGCCCCGCATGTTTCTCTTCTGTTTTGATTCGCCCTTCCGACGCTCCTCCATCGTCCCTCGGGGCTCAACGGGTCCCGGCACGAAGGCACCGGCGCAGGTCAGCGTGAGGAGTGACCGCTCCCGTTGAAATTGAACTTTCGGGAAGGACGATTACTTATCGCCTGAGAGGATGTCAACGCGACGATTAATTGGCTTTTGCGTGCCCTCCGCGTGCATCTAATACGTCTGCTCTCCGCCTCTTCAATTCGGTTTTTCGCTTCAGGAATGCGCGCGAACAGCTTGGGACATGTGCTCCTCGCGCTTCTCTCTCTCACCGTAACACTCGCCGCGTCGCTACCGTACGCCCTCGTCCTCTCCTCGCCAGCGTAAGTCTCCTTCAAGCGTGTGCCGCTCAACGACCTTTGCGTTCAGGACGTCGGGACACGTTACTTCGAAACGCGCCTTCGACCGCCTCGACATGTCGCCGTTCGACTTCGGCGCCTACCGTAAGCGCGCGTTCGACCGTCTGGAGCAGTCGGACTTCGGGTTCATGGCGCGGAAACGCAGAGCGTTCGATCGCCTCGACGAATCGGTCTTCGGGCTGATGGCCGCACGGAGACGTCGCGCCTTCGACCGCATCGAGCAGTCCGGCTTCGGTCTTGTGAAGAAGAGGGCGTTCGATCGTCTCGATTCAGGCAACTTTGGATTCGGAATGGGCAAACGATCGGTCGACTACGGTAGGTCCCGCAGCGAATGCATCCGAACATTCACGGTGAGTGATTTCAGTGATTCCGTCGCACTCGCTCTCAAAACGACCTTTCGACCGTTTGGAAAGGTCGGCTTTCGGTCTCAACAAACGATCTCAAGCAATCGCGCTAGGACCCGATCTTGTGGAGCTGCTGGACTCGCGACCTGTCGATCACGCCTGAAGCCCGTAGAATCGTTGTTCTCAGCAGATAAATTATTTTTGTACATAAAGACCGGCAGCTTCGCTCTCCTCGTTTCCCTTCGAGACCAGCGCCCTCAACCGATTCCTCTCGCTCGTTGTTGCATGACGAATAAAGATCAAAAGAAGTTCGTTCAAACGCGTTTTTCGCGCGCGAAGACCGATTGCGTCACGCGGTGACGTCCGCTCCCAAAAGCGGATTTAGCGCGTGGTGGAGGGCCGAGAGGTTCTCGGAGGGATTCACGCCCACCGGCACGGCAAAGTGAGAGGATTCTGGCCGGATGCAATGCAAAGCGGATTGAACGAAAGCTTATAGGCAAAGACAAAGCCAATTAGCGCCGATCGGTGCCTCCCGGATCGGCGTTTCGCGGGTTCCGCGCCTTCTTTTGTGTTAGTTTTCCAAAAACAAGTCGAATTTGGGCGAAATTCACTTCCGACTCACCCGAGACTTCTCGCTCAGTCCGAAAAAACGCGTTTCTGAGTAATCGAAATGCGTTTGAGAATCGAATTTAAAACCAGCGTTTTTCAAGTTGTTTTTGCGAATCCTGTGGGAGAAACACTTGAAGGACGGCGCGCGCGAAGCAAACAATCCACTTGATTGCGTCTCCAACTCAATCAGGCTTCACGCATTTCATTTATCGAATTATCCTCAAATTCTCTATTTACAGACGAACGGACAAACAAACGAGAATTCTCGCAGCGATTGAGCAAAGAGAGCATTCGAGTGACCCAATGGGTCTACCGTAATCCTTCACAGCGAAGGGCTTTACACAGTCGTCACTAAATCGTCGGTTTCTCCAATCGGCGACGGCGTTCCGTTCTCATGGAGCGCGCCTGCGAGTTTCCTGAAATTCGCTGCTTGAGATCTCCGATACCGTAACCCTCCCTCTTACTTCTGCAGTTTGATTCCGTCGACGACGGCGCCTACCGAAGGCAAAAAGAAGTCCGTGGAAATCGTCTTGAAAAATCCGCTCGCTCCGAGCAATTCCTTCACGCAAACTTTGGCTCCCGCAACGAATACCGCGACATCGGTTCCAACCAGTTCTTCCGCAGTCTCCTGCAGCGCTGTCGCGCCCATCACGTCGACGTACGCGATCGCTGAGCAGTCGAACACGAAATATTCGATCTGTCTCTCCTGAACACAGCAACCGATTACCGTTATCATGAGCGTCTCCGAATGCTACCGTATTCTTCATCTTCCACGTGGCGATCGCCTTTCGGAACGACTTTTTGAAGTTTTCAACGTTGGTGAAGAGCAACGGAGACTCGAATCGGAACACGCAGACGTTGTGTGTGGTCGCGGAAGCTGCAAACACGTGCCAACGAGGCCTGAAACACTCAAGTAGGGTACTGTAGTGCCGGTGAGACCGACCATTGGGTTCTGAAGACGACTGTGAGAATCGCGAAGACGATCGAGACGAAAAGACCTTCCATGACGTCGATGAAGGCGGTCGCGGAGAAGGAAACGACCCAGATGAACTGAACGAGTCCATGTAGTTGTGAGAAACGGTAGCGATCACTTACAAAGTCGTATTTCGAGATTCTCCAGAGTCGCGGGAGATCGGAGAACTTGAGGAACATAGAGCGGAGCGCCATGATGATGACTGAAGCCAAGAGACACTGAAAAAGTACGGTATACGGGTACTGTAGGGAGAACGTACCATTGGGAGAGTGCGGAAGAGCGGACCGAGCCAGAGGATGACGACGAGAACGAGTGCAGAAGAGAAGATGGAGGATAACTGGGTGCGCGTGCCGCTCTCCACCATCACCATCGTCCTTCCCAGCGCCGTCGACATCGGGTAAACCGAGAAGAAACTCGAGAAGATCGAGGTGAAACTCAGCGCGTACAGTTCCTGCAAGAGAGTGATCAATCAGGGAGTGCGTGGCGGGAGACACCTGCGAATCGTCGATCTCGTAATTCTTCTTCTTCGCCAGCATCTTCGCCATCGAAATGTGGATCGCGATGGTGACGATGGCGATGCCGATGGAGTTGGTGAGGCAGTCGACGATGATATCCATGCGCGGCAGCATCGGGGCGCAAGTCTGAAGCGTACTGTAGTGGGGAAGGGGAAGGAGAGTTACCCTGTGGGGATCTCTCCGACGATCGGGACGTTGTAGGCGGTGTCGAGGTGGAAAGAGGAGCAGACGACGGTGGCGACGACGGTGACGATCAGTTCGTAGGGAATGGGGATTCTGACGGGAAGAAGACGATTGACGAGCGGCGAGAAGAACTCCTTCCCGAAGTAGAGGATCAGCATCGCGGCCACCGACAGCGCGAGCGTCACGACGTTGGTGTCGGGGACGCGGACGAGGGTGTCGAATACGCGCGTGAAGAGGTAGCCGGGACCCGCGGACTTCGGCAGCGTGATTCCGAGGATGTCGTCGACCTGCGCGGCGAAGACGTGCAGCGCCGCTGCGGTCGTGAACCCCGCGACCAACGCGTCCGAGAAGTAAACCGTCAAGAACTCCAGTCGGAACAGCGCGGTTAACAGCTGAAGGTACTGTAGTAGGGATAGCGATTACGGTAGGTACCTGGCAAAGACCCATGGTGAAGGTGAGCGTGGTGACAACCTCGATTCCGGTGAGTTGCAAAGGTTCGTCCATTGCAGCGTACTGCGTCTGCAGTTTGTCGTTGACGATTCCGGTCATCAGCGCGACCACGGAGAACGACCCTGAATCAAGGGTGAGCGGGGGAGTCAACGAAGAGGGAAACCTATGGAGACGTGGCGCGAAGTGCCGAAGAGCATGTAGAAGAGCGGAGGGAAGAAGGAGGAATAGAGACCGTAGATCGGATGCACGCCTGACAGGATCGCGTAGGCGATTCCTGAATCCCCGTTGAGGCTCTCGAAGGGAATTGCCGAGACTCACCCTGTGGCAGATGCATGACGCCGGTGGTGATTCCGCCCATCACGTCGTAGATGAAGTTCTCCGAGAAGGAGTATCGCGGCAGCCACTTGACGATCGGCACGAAGCCGAGCGCGTTCTCCGCGGCGCTCCGCGCGCTTCCGCACGCTCCGAAGTGTTTCTTCAGATTTCGCCTGAAAATCGCGTTCAATCTTGGAATCCGCGTCGCACTCACTTGACCGTCGTCTCGAAGGAATCGTCGCCGTCGGGTCGGAGATCCTCGAGACTCCGCTCGAACTCCCGGTTGTCCTGCATGGAGTGTTACAGTAATCGAGCAGCACTCATCAGGCGAACTCACGGCGTCGTCGTCGTCGTCGAGCGAGATCGTGAAGTCCATCTTCTTCTCTTCGTCCATTTTCGCTGAAAATCACTCGCAATCGAGGCGAACGAGCGAATCGATCGTTGCGAGACGATTTGGCGCTGAAATAGAGGCGAAACGGTGGGCGGATTCGCAATCTCCGAATCGCTTCACGATCACGTCGGCGGATTACGAGATTCGCGACTCTCGGGGCCGCGGAGACGGCGAGCGAGGGTTCGCTGCGAGGAGAGAGAATAACAACACAGCACAGTTATGCAAATGGCGCTTTCGGTCGCCGTTTGGACGCGAAACGATCGCGATTTGTGCACCGGATATGAACGAAAGTGGGTGAACTCTGATGCCAAAGGATTCCGCCAATCCTCGGCGCTTCCTCTGCTTCCCTCCGACCGCTGGCGGCTATTCCGGGCGGCGATGACATTGTTTTCGCAGTCGGAGTGACGTCACTCGGATCAAAACTGTAAAAGAGCATCCTTGGACTCGTGTTCGACACAAAAAACGCAAAATTTCCCTAAATTAATCGATGAACGTGTTTGTCTCCGCGTCAGGATATGAAAACGATCGATACGAGGCGAGAAAAACACCCGACGCACTTTGGACCTCTCGGACTTTACGACGTCTTATCAGGTCGCGCCGAACTCCTTGATTTCCCCCACGCCGTTGGCCGGCTCGTGCAGAGCGCCTTGCGGTCAGATCGTCGTCGCGTGGATGAGGCGCCTTTCGAAGACGCGAGAATCCGCTGTTTCTGTTTGTTTCTTTCCCCGAAAATGGAAAGTTTGACGCCAAACGCGTTCTGTTGACGTGCACGGAGTGAGATTCGAGCGTCAGTCACAATAATCGAACTCAGAAGACGTTTAATGGGGGAAATCAAGGAAAAGTGGATAAATGGAGGAAAATCCCGGAAAAGGAGCTCAGAAGTGGTTCAGAACGCGTGTTCCTCGCAATTCTCGTCGAAACCCGGGTTGATGATCACCATTTGATCATGCGGACGCAGAGCGCGTTTCCCCTTCTTCTCAGCGCGTTCCGCCTGCTGGACGACGGACTTCTTGTAGAAGCCTGCAAAGGAGGATCTCAGAGCGCGTTGGGCGCAGCGCGCAACTCACGATCGCTGGTCTTCATCTGCGAGAGGAACCACAGTTCGCCGACGATTTCCGCAGCGACGGCGTCGCCGCAGTTGTCGCTGATCAGACGGATTACGGTAAGTCCGTCGGCGCGGAGATACTTGCGGATGAACTTGGTGAGATCTTCCTCTCGGTAGGTCCTGTAGCGCTTGTCAATAGGGTAGTTCTCATCGCAGTAGATCTGCATGTAGGCCTAGAAGGGAGGTTAGAGGCTGAAGGAGCGGCGGTCATCTCACCAGGTGCTGCTTGATGATTCCGTTGACGAAGAAGGGAGTGAAGGAGGAGATCGACCAGTAGAGGAGGTTCGCCAAGTTGAACATCGAGAGGATGAGGAGCCAGAACCAGAAGAAGATGAAGATCTTCTCGTTGAAGAGATTCAGCATCAGAACGCACTGCACGGTGTGCAGATTGCGGCCGAAGTTGACCATTTGCTCGACGTCGCAGAAGGTGATCTGAAGAGAGCGCGTGCGCGGAGCTCAGAGAGTGCGCTGAGCGAGAGTTACCCGAGGAAAGTGGCCGCTTGCGTGCCACTGACGACCGTTGAGGAGATCGTTGAGGACACCGAAGCCCCAGAAGGTGTAGTGGTGACCCAGGAAGACGTTCAGCGCGTAGAGCTGCAAGAGCGAGTTTGCGAGGTTCATCGCCTTGTAGAGAAGGTAGCAATTGGTGACGTAGGAGGTCGCCAGGCGCTGTCGCCAGAAGCCGAGGAATCCGTGGTCGATGGAGCGTCCCTTCTGGATGTTCGCCAGAATCGAGCCGGCGATGTGGCCGGGCAGCCGCATCCGCGCCTCGCAGTGCTTCCGCTCCGCCTTCTCCTCCTCGTTCACCGCCTCCTCCGTCAGACAAGTTCCTTTCTTCACCTTCTTGATGATCCTCGCCGCCTCCACGATCTCCGTGATGCTCAGACCTGAAGTGAACCGCCGTGATCGAGCAGAGCTGCAGCGCAAACAGACCAGAACGCCAGTTGAGGGTTCTCCAGATCTTCCGCGGCAGGTTGAAGGCGAAGACCATGCCGAGGAGGAAGAAGGGGACCCACTGGTAGTACTGTAGCTGGAGCTCCTTGCGTCGATCGATGGAAGTCTTGGTCATGTTGTCCACGGGCAGGAAGTAGGTGTTCTCGACGAAGCAGTAGCTCTCGATGTATTGCTCCCACGGCTTCTGAAACCACGCTTTGTGATCGGAGGACGTCATGTGTGGTCCTACCATGAAGTGCTTGGGCACCCAGCACTGCAGGGACTCGCCGACATACTGCTTGGCGAGCACGAGGAGCGCGGCGATGATCAGCATCCAACTCGTGTAGAGGTAGTTCATGCGGTCGACGACGTCGTCGTCGTGCTTTGTCTTGAGCTTCCCGAGGAAGCTGTCGACGTCGAGCATCTGAAAGCGAATTTATTCGAATTATGCATTACGGGGAGGTTCTCGCGAAACAACACGGGTTACGGTAATAGAAAGAGAGAATGAAAGCAGAGAATCAGTCAAGGTCGACGACTTTCTCGAGCGCGTCTTCGCAGATGTCATCCTGGAGTACGGTAGTCGCGGTGCTCCCATTGGAGTGCGATTCGGTCTCTGAACGCGGAGACGAGGGCGCGGGTGACGCGGCCACAGCGGATTCCTTGCGCTTGCAGTCCTGATTCCAGAGATGAAGGACAAGGTCCGAGGCGACGATATCCCCGCAGTTGTCGGCGAGGAGGCGAAGTACCGTAATACCGTCACGATGCAAAGTGTCCTTGTAGAAGCGCTCGATCGCGCTCCTCTCGGGCAGTCGCTCGCCCAGCATCACATTCACTTTGTAGGCCTGAAGAAGCGCTTTGTGGCGAGGGAGAGACGCGCGACTCACGAGGTGATTGCGGATGAACTCGACGGAGAAGTAGTCGTTGAACATGACGAGCAGCCAATAGCCGAGGTTCATCAAGTTGAGGGCGATGAGGACGGCGAGCCAGAGCCACATGAAGATGAAGATCTTCTCGTTGAACATGTTGACGGGAAGGACGCACTGGAAGGTGTACGGACGGAGATTCTCGTTGCCGAGTGTGCGCGCTGGGATGTCGCAGAAGACGACGCGCGGGAAATTGCCGCTCTGGTGCCATTGGCGGCCGCTGAGGAGGTCGACGAGCACCCCAAAGCCCCACAAACTGTACTCGTCGCCGAGGAATTGATTCAGGAAGTAGAGTTGGCTGGACGTGTTCACGATGTTGAGACACTTGTAGCCGATGTAGAGTACGGTAAGATAGCTCGAGTGGTAGGAACGACTGCGATGGAGGAGGCTGAAGGGCGAAATCTCGCGTTGCCCGACGCGATGCGTGGCGCGGAGCTTCTCGCGCTTCCCGATCGCCTCCCAGAATTGCTGCTGCGCCTCGTGTTTCCCGTCGTCCGCGAGTCCTTTCTTCTTGTGGACGCAATTGGCGATCAGCGATGAGAGATGGTAGCCTGCAAGAGTACTGTAGCGCGAGAGGCGCTCTCCGCACTCACCGGACTTCCAGTTCAGCGAACTCCAGATCTTGCGCGGGAGGAGGAAAAGGAAAATCTGCGCGGCGAGGATGAAGGGAACCCACTGGTAGTAGCCGATCTCGGCCGCCTTCCGCTCCTTCGGGTCGCTCGGCACTCTGCCGTCCATCGACACAAAGTAGGTGTTCTCCACGAAGCAATAGTTCTCCGAGAACTTCTCCCACTGTTTCTGAAATCACCCGATCGTGGCGGGACCCTGGAAAGCACGCGACAGACCAATTCAGCAGGAATCCAGCACTGCAGGGGTTCACCGACATGCTGCTTCAACGCGACCGTCAACGCTACGGTAGCGATGGCGAACGGCGTGTACAGATAGTTGAGGCGATCGACGATGTCATCGTCATACTTCGGTTTGATTTTCTTGAAAACCGCGGAGATCTGCGTCCACATCTCTCTGCAATTCGGGTCGAAGTTCGATGCGAGGGGACGCGCTCGCGTATGACACGCGA
The DNA here is from genome assembly GCA_007213375.1 of Steinernema feltiae. NCBI lineage: Eukaryota > Metazoa > Nematoda > Chromadorea > Rhabditida > Steinernematidae > Steinernema > Steinernema feltiae. Next base: position 128,009 of record MQUG01000023.1, read on the forward strand.
GACAAACGAACGAATCAGCGCGGATTACTGTAGGAGAAATATTCGAGCACTCGCTGTGACCTTCGTTTATGACTGCGCGCCGCCTTTCCGACGAGCGACGCAGACAGAACTACCGTAACCTGCCCGTCGCCAAAGTGCAGACCGAAAAATCAATTTTCTGGCCTGTTTTGTGGAAAAGTGCGTCTGTGTACTTCGCTGTGCCGTCGTCTCCCTCTTGTCCCTCGATTCTCCTCTCCGCCGCAACGACGAAGGAAGGAGAACAGAGCAATTCGCTTATCGGCGCGATCGGCGATCGCCGCGCCGTAAACAGAGCCATCGGCGCGCAACTTTGCGAGGCGCCGTGCAGCCGGTGCACCGCGCGAGTGCGCGCTCCGCCGTGTCATCCTCCAGCTGGGCGTCATTTGAAAACATAACTTAGCAGAGCGGATGCACGTGACTGCAACATTCCGCTGAGCGCTGAAACACGAAAGAGAAAGCAAAGAAGTCATGCGAGTGAGCGAAAGATTCGTGCAAAGCGTTAGTTTATCCGAATGCAATCGGAGTATTTACAGATCGACGTGGGTGGTCCGACTGTGGGCTACAGCAGACGGCTACTCCGTTTTCCCGTTCTCCGCAAATCGATTGTAGAGGGTGGCGACGACGTCCGCCATCTTCACGTATCCGACGTTCGCGTCGAGAAGGCGCAGCAGAAGGACGCCGTCCGCTTCGAGGTACTGGCGCCGGAAGTCGTCAGCGTCGCGGTTGCTGATGAGTTGTCCGTCCGACTGAAAATGCGCGGTGAATCGGGGCGGGGAGGAGAGCGCACCTTGAGGCTGTCCTTGACGAGTCGACGGACCGAGTTGACCGAGTTGATACGGTAGATCCAGTAGATGAGGTTGAAGAGCGAGACGAAGAAGGAGAGGAACATGCAGACCCAGAGGATGATGTACATCTTCTCGATGAACATGTTCATCATCAGGACGCACTGAATCGTGTGCGTGCGCACCTGGCCGACGTCGCGGATGGTGACGTCGCAGAAGGTGACGCGCGGGAAGTGGCCGTTGTCCTGCCAGTGGACGCCGCTGACGAGATTCCACAGGATCTTCCAGCCCCACATGAGGTCGGTGGTGCCGATGAAGTAGTTGAGGAGCACGAGATTCGAGACGATCTCCAGCAGGAAGGCGACCTTCATCGCCATGTAGATCGTCACCAGATAGGACCCCTTGGACCATCCCTTTGGGTTGTGGCGCCGTTTGCGCTGCTGCTCGATGAATTTCTCCGTGATTTCGCCCTTCGTGTCCTCTCCCTTCTTCGTCTTCTTGTACGCCTGATTCAGGAGCTCCTCGAAACGCACATCTGAAAGCGCAACGACGCGTGAGAAGAGCGTTCGCAGGGGAAACTCACCTGAGAACGAGTAGAGAAACTTGTAGAGCGCCTTCGGAGTGTAGCAGATGAATGCTTGCAGAGCGAAGATGAAGGGGATCCACTGGTAGTAGCGCAGTTCGGCGCGTTGCCGGTCCGCTTTGTTGGTCGGGATCGTGCCGTTTGCGTAGTAGGTGTTCTCAATGAAGCAGAGCGTCTCCGAGAACGTCGCCCATGTGCCCTGAACGCCGGGAATGGTCAATTGCTGCAGGCGGGAGGGGACAACCAACCGGAAACTCCGCGGGAATCCAGCAGTGCAGCGGATCGCCGACGTATTGTTTCGCGAGCACGAGGAGCGCGAAGAAGATGAAGAGTTTGACTGCGTAGGAGTAGTTGAAGCGGTCAACGACGTCGTCGTCGTGTTCGCCGGACGCCTTGTCGTAGAGCTTCTTCAGTTGCTTGTCCATCGTCACCGAGAGGAACGCGCAGAGTGAGCGGACTGTTGAGACGAGCGAGCGAGCGAGTGCACTCCTGACGCGAATACAAGTGATAACGCTGATGGCGCAGCGATCGCAGCGGCGAGAAGCAGAGAGGCGAGGGAGCGGTGGAAGCAACGCAGCGATAAGATAAGCGGAGCGGAATCGCCCGGAGCGAAAGGAGGAGCGCGGGATGAAGCAGGACGGACGGACCAACGGGAATATGGAGCGCCTGGAGACTCGAGGAAGTCTTCTCACGGCACAAAACTCGAAATGATTGGCGTTGTGGCGCGCGAGAGAACATCGGAGAGGTGCGAGGCGCCTGGGAGGAACATGAGACACACAACGCCCATTGAATCAACGGCTACCGTATCCCCCTCGTCCATACACGGCACAGCACATCCATCTGGTGTCCCCGCTGCTCGGCAGATCGATCGCTTTCGCAAACTTTCGTCCGCAGCTGCGTTGTAATCGGCAACAATTGGCGTCAAGCGCGCAAAGGGCACCCGGGTTACGGTATGTCGGCGATGTGCATCGACGGACGTCGCCGCCGACGAGCGGAGAGATCGCAGATGGAGATTGCGAAAGTGAATTGCGGGGAGGATTAGTCAGACGGCGACGGTGAATCGCGGCGGAGATCGCGGGGCCGCGGGGATTCGTGGATGAATGACTCGGGAGCGATGAGTTGGCAGCGATGAGCGAGCGCGAGGATTCATCGCCGGAGTAGGAAATGAAGTGCAACGAGGGAATCGAGGGGCGAAGAACGCTTCTCTGCACTTTGCGGAGTTGAACGCGAAGGCGCAGAGGAGGTTATGGACGTTTTATGGCGATTTGCAGACGTTTGGCGGCGATTCCAAGTCCCCATTTGCGTACAGGCGACAGCGTTCCGCGATCGGCGGCACCAAACGATCAAATCACAGGCGTCTTCCTCCCTCGCTCCTCCGAAAACAGCGCAACTCGTCCGTCGTCCCTCTAATGAATCGCGATGACATCAACACTAATAAACGACGCCGCCATCACCGCTTCACCCCTGCGAACCTCTCGCGCGCTCCGTCGTCTTCCAACAAAGACTTCCACCGCTGCTTCTGCCGTCGTCGTCGCGCAGGCGGAGATCCTCGCAGCGCCCGCCCCTCGCCAACTCCAATCGTCACTTCGCCGATCTCTCCGATCGACGGCGACGCATTCGACCGCGCATTCGCCCCGCAAGACGTCGTCTTCCTCTCCGCTAAGCCTCGGCTTCTTTCAGGAGTCATGAACCACCTATCGGGGCTCATCCAGAGCATCTCGAAGCCTCGCTACGAGGAGGATTCGGTCGACCGACTCAACTACAAACTCACCACCTACATCGCCGTCTTCGGCGCGCTCACGATCTTCTCCAAGGAGTACTGGGGCGATCCGATCCAGTGCTGGACGAAGGCCGAATTCCCGGATCCCTGGGTACAGTACACCCGCGACATCTGCTTCATCGAGAACACCTATTACGTGCCGCTCGACCGCTCGGTGCCCGCGGATGTCCGCGAGCGCCAGTCCAAGACTCTCATATACTACCAGGTACCGTAATCCACGTGCTCCGCTCGCTCTGATGCTCTGTTCAGTGGGTTCCCTTCATCCTGATCTTCCAAGCGCTCTGCTACAACGCTCCGCACGTCTTCTGGCGGATGCTGAATTGGACTTCGGGTAAACTGCGCGCGCGCTCGTTCCGGGGACACGCGGCTACTTTCAGGCTTCCAGTTGCGCGCGGTCATCACGATGGCGCACCACGCGTCGGCGAAGAAGAGCGAAGATGCGGCGAAGGACGTGCGGACGATCGTCAACCACATGCACGACGGATTCCGCGCCAAGTTCAAGTTCGTCGCGCACAGCTCGCTGCTCGTGCTGCTCACACGGTCGGTTTCAGCTCGGAGATAAGAAACGGAGGCATTCGGCCCCCGAGGCGCTTATCGCCGCGCTCCCGCTTGCAACATTCACTTGCACGCGTTTTCCAATCGTACAGTCGAAAGAAACGCTCGATCTTTGCGGTCGGCGAACGAGGGAGCGCGCGCACACACTCACAGCAAAGCACATTTCCAGAACTACCGTAATCCTTGTGTGTTCAGCCTCGGCATCAACTTCTTCTGCGACTCGTATCTCTGCGTCATCTACATCGCCACCAAAGTTTTGTTCATCCTCAACAACGCTCTCCAGGTACCGTAATCCCGACGACCGTTTAACGCTCTTTAGTTCGTCTTCCTCGCGGCGTTCGTCGGCGGCGGCGACCGATGGTGGGGATGGCACGTCACCACGGCGCTGCTCCGAGGTGAGACCTGGCGCGAGACGGGTCTGTTCCCTCGAGTCACCATGTGCGACTTCAAGATCAACAAAGACAACAAGACGCTTCTACCGTACTCGGTGCAGTGCGTTCTCAGCGCCAACATGCTCAACGAGAAGCTCTTTGTGTTCCTGTGGTGGTGGGCGGCGGTCCTCGAGGTCGCCACCATCTCCAACCTCTTCTACTGGATCGGCGTCATCCACTCCTACGAGAGCCGCAAGACCTTCATCCGCGACCTTCTGACCTCTGGCGTAAGTACCGTAATCCTCCTGGCCGCCTCGACGCCCCTTTCAGAAGCCCTGCGATGACCAGACGAACGAAGAGTACTTTGAAAATCAGCTCGACGGATTCGTGAAGGACTACGTGAAGCGCGACGGGGTCCTCGTCTTCCGTCTGATGGTGAACAACGCGGGCGAAATGGTGACGTCCACGATCGTCGCGAAGCTCTTCGACGAGTACAAGGAGTTCTGCCTGGCGCAACGCGCCTCTCAGCTGAAGCAGAACTCGCGCATTCTCGCCCACATGGCGGCCCCTACGGATTCCGAGCGCAAGTGAATCCGGCTGCGGACGTCTCCTGTTTCCTTCTCAAACGCCTTTTGATTCTGAAACAAGAGAATCCTCTCATTCTCATCGATTCTTTTATGCTTCTCGGTCCATTATAATCCACTTTTGAAGGCCGATAAATATTTTGTTGATTCAGCGCCGGCCGATCGCCTCCGTGAAGTCGCGTGATTCAAAGAATTCGCGCCCGGTGATAACACCGGTGACGAAAATTGGAAAAAGGGAATTTGAGTTGCGGGGGGCGAAAACAGGAAGGAAGATAAGAATTGCAAACGACTGACGGTGAGTCACTCGTTGCGATTCACCTCTGAGGGGTCAGCAGAGGGGATTCGCGATCAATCGCTGGGGCGTTCTTCTCCTTCTCGATGTCCAAAGCGCTTCTCCCACGAACCGCGGCTTGTCACGTGCAGCGAACCGTAGCTTCGCGATAATCGTCCTCTGCGCTCTCTACCACCGCTTATCGCTCTCCGGAATCATCCTCCACGGACGTCCGCGCTCGGTCGACCGCCGCACTTCGCTCCTTCCTTCCACGTTCGCCGATCGTCGGAGCGCTCGCGGTTTCCGTCCGTCTTCTGAAGTCGCGCGCCAAAGATGGATTTCGTCTTCGGCCTCATCGACAACATCCTCAAGGATCGCCATGAGGAGGACTTCATCGACCGCCTCAACTACCAATACACGCCGATCGTCATGGGAGCCTGCGCTTCCGTGCTCTTCGCCAAGGTAGGTCCAGTTAGAGGGACACGAGCTTGCAGAGTCAGTTCAGGTGTATCTCGGTCTCTCGATTCAGTGCTTCACGAAGGCGCAGTTCAAGGTAAGCCCCAAAATCCCAAAACAAGACTAAATATTCCAAAATAGGGCACTTGGAACTCGTACACGCACGACTACTGTCTCATCGAGAACACCTACTACATCCCCCAGGTGCGTGTTCTCAGCCCAGCGACCGCAGCGTCAACGGACTATTCCAGGAAACGAACATTCCGCACACGACGCAGCGAAGCGAGGCGCAGATCGCCTACTACCAGTGGACCGGATTCATCCTGGCCGGTCTCGCTCTCTTCTTCATCGTGCCCCACGTGCTGTGGCGCTCCTTCAACTGGATCAGCGGCTACCACATCCGTCCAATCATCGCCGAGTGCCTCGACGCGCAGAACAACGCGGAGAAACGGTGCGCGGCGGTGGAGAAGTCGGCGCGTCTTCTGCACGAAGCGAGCAGATTGAACCACAGCTACTTCCACATCCTCCCCACAAACACCGTCGTCACCGTGCTCTACATCCTCATGAAGCTGCTCTTCGTGGTCGTGATCCTCGCCGAGCTCTCAGTGCTCTCCATCTTCCTCGGCTCCTTCACCTACCCCTTCCAAGTGCTCAGCTACGACCTCGGCGATTGGCAGAGCTCCGGTCTCTTCCCGCGCGTCACCCTCTGCGACATTGACATCCGCGTGCCCGGGCAATTCCAGAAATACACGATGGAGTGCACGCTTCCCCTCAACATGCTCAACGAGAAGATCTTCGTCTTCCTCTTCTTCTATCTCCTCGTCCTCGGGGTACTCACCTTCCTCGACATCTGCTACTGGATTGCGCTGCTGTCCCGGAAGAACGGATTCATCCACGATATGCGCGACGTGCAGATCGACTATCCACACTCGGTCTGCGGCTCCGACTCTAACGACTCGCAGGTTCCGCTCCTCTCCGCGTCGCACATCGATTCCGAAGACGACGAAATCGCGAAGAAGAACGCAAGTTTCGGCGTCTCCGCGCTCCTCTCTGACCGCCGCGTTCAGATCGAACCGAGTTTCTCCGTCGCGAGCACCTCGACGCTGATCGACGACTACGCACACGAGATCCACGGCACCGACCTGATCGTCGTCCTCGGGCTCCTCAAGCACCACGTCGGGATGTTCATCACGAGCGACATCTTCGTGAAAATGGCGCAGTTGGTAAGTTCGCGAGCGGCCGCCGTGAGTGAAAACCGAATTTTCAGCACCAGGAGAAGAAGTTGGACGCCGTGAAATCGAAGCACTGACCGCCGACGCCGATTCTGTGGTTGTAAATAAAATAAATTGTTCTCCTTCGATTCGTGTGATTCCAAAAGACAGAAAAGGAGCTTCCAGTGGGGTCTGGGCAGCGCGGGTTTGCAGTGCCACAAAGAGGGAAGAAAGGAGCCCGGACGGAGTGCCTCGTGCTCGATGCAGGATCGTCGGGGGTCCGGAGTTGGTCCGCGCTGTTCTTCCTCCGCCCGAACAACTCTTTTTATCAGCATTCGTGACCTTATCAGCGCCCGTTTCCCACACGTCCTACTTAAGAACTCCCGGCGCTCTTTCTCGGTAGCGCGCCGCTATACGACCGCCGAGTTGCGATGGAGTACGTGTTCGCCTTCGTTGAGAAGATCATCGAGGTGCGCTACGAAGAGGATTTCGTCGACCGCCTTAATTATCAGTTTACGCCGTTCCTCCTGGTCGCCTGTGCCGCCATCATCTTCGCCAAGGTCGGTTTGGGAAGGGCAAGACGATCAACGCGGTGTTCAGCTGCTTGTGGGAGCGAAGATCCACTGCTTCACGAAGGCGCAATTCCAAGGAACGTGGAATGCGTATACCCACGACTATTGCCTCATCGAGAACACCTACTACGTGCCTCTCAATTCAACGATCCCCGGAGTAGCCGAGCGGAGCGAGCCTCAGATCTCCTACTACCAATGGACCGGATTCATCCTCGTTGGCCTCGCGCTCTTCTTAATGCTTCCGCACGTCATCTGGCGCTCTTTCAACTGGATCAGCGGCTACCACATTAGACCGCTCATCCAGGAGTGCTTTCAGAGCTTGGGAGACGCCCAGAAGCGCGCGAACGCTGTGAAGAAGACGGCGCACACGTTGCTTGGCGCTTCGCAACTCGATCATCGATACTTTCACATTTTCAGCAGGTGCGATCGACTGTTTGTGCGTCCGTGAAAGACGTCCGCCCTTCCAGGAACACGTTCGTCACGTTCCTCTACCTCCTCATGAAAGTTCTCTTCGTCAGTGTCATCTTCGCGGAGCTCTACGTGCTCAAAGTGTTTCTCGGCTCCTACACGTACCCGTTCCAAGTGTTCCAGCACAGGCTGGGCGACTGGCAGAGCTCCGGTCTCTTCCCGCGCGTCACCCTCTGCGACATTGACATCCGCGTGCCCGGGCAATTCCAGAAATACACGATGGAGTGCACGCTTCCTCTCAACATGCTCAACGAGAAGATCTTCGTCTTCCTCTACTTCCACTTCCTGCTGCTCGCCCTCCTCACCGTCTTCAACATCTTGCAGTGGACTGTGCTCATCTTTGCGAAGAATCGCTTCTTCAGGCAGATGAGTAGATGTCAGGAAAACAAAATCGCAGAGCAGGACAGAATCGGCGAAGAGAAGGAAACTCTCGTAAGTCGCGCGTCCCCCGACTACTCTAATCCGCACTTCAGTTGGAGCACACAGACGCGTGTGTCTTGACCAAGCGATTCATCGACGAAATCCCCGGTTCCGATCTGACCGTCGTTTTCCATCTTCTCAAGAACCACGTCGGACTTTTCCTCGCCAGCGATGTTCTATTGAAGATGGTCGAAATTGTGAGTTTCCCACAAGTTTCCCTCTCATCACTCGCTTTAGAATCGCGAAAGGAAACTCGAAAAGAAGAAGTTCAGCAACTGACGCGCAAAAATCAAGAAATCAGAATTAATCACAACATTAAACCGACAAATCTTTGGCGTTTTAGACCCTTAAATGACCTTATAGCGCACCGTCTGTGTCACCCGCCTGAATTTGAGAATCGGGATGCGCATCGGTTTCATCGACGAGAAGTTGACCGCTGGACGAATTCTGCACGTCTTCCGGTGCGTCGTTGAATCCGAGAAGCTGTCGATTGACTAGTTTGAAGTACAGATTTTCTCTTTCTTTGAGCAATTCGAGATGACTTCCGCTCTGAATTGTTCTAGATTGCAACGCATGCCTCGGCCATAGAGCACCCACCTGGATGACCTTTCCTCCGTTGATCACGAGTATCTTGTCCGCCTTCTCGACGGTGCTGAGTCGATGTGCAATCACAATCACCGTTTTCTTCTGCCGGCACCATTCCGAGATCGCCTTCTGCACCATGTGCTCGCTCTCAGTGTCCAAGGCGCTGGTGGCCTCGTCAAGGATCAGCACTGCCGGATTGCGCACCAGCGCCCGGGCAATCGCAATGCGCTGCTTCTGACCGCCCGACATCTGCACTCCGCGCTCGCCGCAGTTCGTCTCGAATCCTTTCTCCATTTGCATCACAAAGTCGTAAACGTTCGCCTTTCTGGCCGCCGCCATCATTGCCTCCTTCCGCTCCTCTTCGGTACCCTCGTCGAATCCATAGAGAATGTTCTCTGCGACGGTGCCCTCGTAGAGCACGGGCTCCTGCGCCACCAAAGCGATCTTTCCGTGGAAGAAGTGATGCTGAATCCGAGCAATGTCGACGCCGTCCAACCGAATCTCTCCACCGTTGAGATTGTAAAAGTGCTCTAAGAGTGAAACGCAGGTCGATTTTCCGCCTCCACTGGGGCCAACCAGCGCCACAGTTTCGCCAGCGTTTACTGTAAACGAAAGTCCCTAAAGCATCATTTGTCAATTGCGTCTCAAAGTCAATCCTCACTTCGAGCACATTTCGTTTTTCCCGGCTTGGGTACGCGAACTTCACATCGTCGAATTCGATGCTTCCTTCCACAGACGGTTTGAGCGTTCCATCGTTGGCCACGAGTGGTTCGCGGAGCATGTACTCAAAGACCTTCCGCGAGGCTCCAACGGCCTCCATGAGACCTGTGAAAACGTAATTCAGATTCTAAAAGTGATTCTAAACGTTCAGAAACCGCAGCCGCGCAACTCACGGAAAAATTCTCGCCAAGTTGCAGTTGGTAGAGCAAGAAGGCGATGAGGTGGTCGGCCGTCATCTTCTGGGCAAGTACGAGATGCCCCCGTAGAAGAGCACCGCCACAAGGACCACGCTGTCACACGTTTCGGTTATCCACGTGTAGCACATGTAAGCGATCGATCTTTTCTAAAAGCAGATCGTTCGCCGATTTACTCGTGAAACTCTAACCTTGTTGATGTCGATCATTCGATCAACGAATCCTTCGAACTTATCGGCTTCTTTGTCTTCACAAGCGAAGCTTCTGACGGTGCGCATGGTGCTCAAAGTCTGCTCGGCGACGTGGTTCGCGTCAGCGATTGCTTTCTGCGTCTTTTCACTCAATTTCTGCAAATCACTCTACCAGGTGGATACAACAAGCGCTTCTTACGTCATAGTAGGCGCCGTAGGCCTTCGTGATGAATGCAATAACGGGGATTACGGTAAATGTCACCATGGTTAGTTGATACGACATCCAGATCATGATTGCGAGCGATCCAATCAGCATGACGCACGTTCGCATCAGAACGTTGAGGTTAGTCGACAGCGTGGTCGCCATCGTTTGGCAATCAGCGGTGAGTCGCGATGTGATTTCGCCCGTTTTAGTCATGTCGTAGAAGGCGATTTCCTGCTTCATCAGCGAGCGGAAAAGGTCGCAACGCATCCGACAATTCACAATCATCGAAGCATACGCAAAACATCCGCCGCGAAGACCTCCGAACAACGAGCTGAAGGAGAACGAGGATTGAACGGGCGCGTTGAAACGTTGCGAACCTAATGAAGACGAGCCCCGACATCTTCAAAACGGCGGTCACGAGATTGTTGAAGCTCTCCTCGTGCGATTTGCCGCCGACAATCGTCGCGATAACTTCGCCCGTAAGTTTCGGGATTCCCACTCGAGCTTAAAATCACTTTTGGAATTAAATCGACTTTGTGAGAAACGCACCAACGGCGTAAACGATAAGGAAAATGAACCCAAGGATGAACCAGAGAATCGCATGTTTGCTGTAGGACAGCAAGCGACACATGAGCTTGAAAGCTCCGGCTCTGGAGACTTTCTCCGTCACGTCAGCGGGCGCCGCTTCTGCGTCCTCGGGGATCAGCGGCTCAGTGTCGGGGAGTTGCGCCCAAACGCCGGAGAGCGGTTGAATCCATTTTGAAGGAAGAACGAAGACCCAAACAGCGACCGTCCATAGAGTTGCCAGAAGAAGCCAAATGACGGACATCCACAAACCGGCATATTTCAGCTGTTCGGGATGTTCGGAGATGGCGAGGATCTTGACGTTCACAAACGACCACGATGCGGTCGCAAACCCGAGCGCCACCATCGTTCTTCTGTTGAACTCTCCTTCATTTTCTGAAAGACTCGTTGAAACTCGCGTAAACTGAACTTCTCTACCTTGGAAAAGTCGGAGAAGAACTCCTGTGATGACAAAAAGAACTCGGAAAACGAGGAACGGAACGAATTCGTGGAGAGATCCAAGAAAATTGAATTGGAAAGGAGAAAGTTGCCTCAGAAGGACAGTCAGCTCGAAAGACGATTCAGCATTAAAGAACCCAAGAGAGAGAAGAGAGATCGCGACATCTGCGAGCACGCCGAACACGAGCAAAGCGACGGTCGACCGCTGCCGTGTGAAGAGCATGCCTGAAAGTATGAGGATCGGTCAGAGGAGAACTCGCTCGCTCGCCGGCCGGCCGATAGTCAACGCCGCGATCTCGACCCGTCGAAGAGCGAAAGTTCACTCTGCGCGGTGATTCACTCATCGCGGAAGCGATTCGCCGCGATGAATCTTCACACCGCGAGATCGCCAACTTGTTGTGAAATCGGACAAACGGAGGGACACACGATGACGCATTTTCCAGCCAGACGTCGTGGGGGAGCGAGGGTGCTGCAAGTTGGCTGCGAGAGCGAGTTGAACGGAGGAGATCTTCCAAGAAGGGGTCGCGAAGGGGCGAAACGTTGGGAAATCTTGTTGTGATGAAACGAAAGAGGATGACGAGAGGAAAAACAAGATTGTGCACTTAGAGCTGCCGCCCAGTGCAATAGTTTGAGTCAATGATCAAGGAAAGACAAGAAATCCAGGGTGCATCCAGCATTGTACGCAGCGAAATGCACTTTCCAAGGAACTTTGAAGTTGATGTTTCAGTTGCTTCTGTTGATCGTTTGGATCAAACGATCCATAAACGTGTGTTTTGGTCCACATGCATCAAAATAAACTCTTCTCTATTTGTTGACTTGAGCACCCCGCTTCAGCAGGCCGCAGATGTCATGTGTTCTGTATTTGGTTGCAAATCGCAAAGTTCACGGTGGAAGGACGCGAAACAGTTGCGTGGAACTCTAGAGTTGAATTTGAATTTGGCTCATTGTCAGCCCACTTCCTCCACAAAAACGCCCAGACGATCGACCCACACGAAAGAGCTATTTCCACCAAACGCACACTTTCCAAATGCCGAGAGCAAATGTCAAAACAAAGAATTAACTGACAGAGAGGACGGACGGAGCGTTCAGAAGCGACTTTTTTGGCAATTGCTATGAGTCGCTCGCCGCGATCTAGGATGTGACTGACGTTCGTTCCTCGCGAACTGGTTCAAGACGTCATCCCCACTCAAAAACGTCCAAATTACTCTCAAAATTGAGTAGCATATAGTTTGCGCGACTACTTCGAAATCACCCCTTGATTCTCGAATGCGGCCGCGCTCTGTGCATCCGCAAAGTCTGTTTCAGCTACAATTTCAACGGCGATTCGCGTCACAGAAGTCGATGGATTACTAAATCAAGAACGCTACAAAGCTCGCTTTGCAGTATTCCTCATCGCGGCCACTCGCCATCATCCTGGATTCTAGTGATCAGTAAAACAAGTGATTCCAACCGTGATTTTGTCTTTGATCTTTGGAAGGATCGCAGAAAACGAATTCAGTTCAGTCACGCCAGTAGCATAATCTATTTTCCCGTATTTTGGATAATAATCGTGGCGATCCCGCATGCGATTCGAGAAAAGTTGGGGATCGTCGTTACCGGCGGAGAGGCCCTAATCCGATTATCCCTCGGGGAACGAGCGCGCTCGGCCCGCCCATTGTTCTCTTGTTCCGACCAAAATCCAAAAAAGTTTTCGTTTTCATATAAAACGCGCGCGCGCCGCCGGAAGCGCCACTCGCTCGCAGCCTCGTCGACCTATTTGTTTCAGACTTCCCCTACCACAGTTGTCCCATACCGTATTCGCCATGGAGAATATGGACCCGAAGACGGGCAACTTCCAGTTCGCCTCTCCGGTGGCTGGCGGCCCCACCACGGTGAGCGACTCTACCGTACCCTCAGCTACAGGCGCGTGTTTCCAGATCCCAGTGAGCGAGCGGAAGAGTTCGCACTCGAAGGAGGAGGATGAGGAGGAGGAGCAGGGCAACAACTGCATCTTCGGCCACCGAGTACCGTACTCTCGCGTACCGTAATCCGTGACGCGTGTGTTTCAGATCCGCTTCACCATCATGATCATCTCGACGCTCTGTCTGTCGTCGATCCTCAGCAACATCCTCACCTTCAACTTCACCGTCATCTGCATGGCCGGCACGAAGCCCGACAACTTCTCGGAGGGTCGGACGAGCGAGCTCGGCGACTACCGGCCCGACCTCGACTACACGAGCGCACAGAAGAGCATGCTGTTCATGGCGGTGGCCGTGGGCGCGCTGCTCGCCGTCTTCCCGCTCACCGTCATGCTCAACAAGTTTGGCTCGCGCCGCGTCTTCGGCTCGCTCGGCTTCATCTCCGCCATCTCCACCTTCCTGATCCCGCTGTGTGCCAACATGGGCTTCTACTACATCCTCTTCATGCGCATCGTGCAGGGCACCGCCTTCTCCGCCTGCCTGCCCGTCATGGGCAGCGTCACCTCGCACTGGTCCACCCTCAAGCAGAACGGCATCTTCATCGCCATCCTCTCCAGCTTCCTGCAGGTGGCGCCGATCTTCACGATGCCCGTCGCCGGCGAGCTCTGCACGTCGAGTCTCGGCTGGACCTCCGTCTACTACCTCCACGGCGCCGTCTCCGTCGTCCTCTTCTCCCTCTTCATGCTCTACCACCGCAACTCGCCCCACAAGCACCCGCTGGTGCGTCGTCGCGAGCTCGTGAAGGTGATGTTCGGCAAAGGCTCCATCTACAGCGGCCCCGGCAAAGCGTCGAAGGCGTCGAAGAAGGTGCCCATGGCCGCCATGTACAAGGACCCCGCGATCTGGGCGATCCTCGTCGCCGCCTACGGCAACTTCATGGGCACGCAGCTCTCGCTCCAATTCATGCCCACCTACATCAACAAGGTGCTCTTCCTGCCCATCGAACAGACCGGCGTCGCCTCCGCCATCTCCCCCATCATCATGTTCTTCATCAAAATCGTCGCCGGCCAGAGCTCCGACAAGATCCGGTGCGTCCAGCGGCAGACGAGCACTTCACGCGCCTCTCTTTCAGATTCCTCGGCGACAACGTGAAGCTGCGCATCTACAACTCGCTCTCGATGGGCGGCATGGGCGTCCTCTTCATCGTGCTCGCCTTCCTGAACCCCGTCACGCAGAAGTCGCTGTGCCTCATAGTGCTCATCGCATCCACGTGCATCCTCGGCTTCAACTCGGGCGGCTTCTTCAAGTCTTCGCAGATGGTCTCGCGACAGCACAGCCACTTCACTCTCGCCAACATCTCCTTCCTCAACTGCGTCTGCATGCTCCTCACGCCGCTCCTCAACGAACTCATCGCCCCCGACAACACGCCCGGTGCCTCTTTCCGCCCTTCGTCTCCGCATAACCGGCTTCGTTTCAGAGACCTGGGCCATCGTCCTCTGCATCCACGGCGCAATCCTCCTTTCCACCAACGCCTTCTTCTGCGTCTTTGCGCAGTCGAAACCCGCGCCCTGGACTCTCGAGACCTGGTCGAACAAGGGCAGCAAGGTGGCGCCCGCCGCCGACTCCTCCGAGCTGCCCAGGACGCAGGAGCGCGCCTAAGGCCGCCCCTCCCTAGATCCTCCGCTAGATGCTCGCTCCATTCCTTCACGAGTACTTTCCGTTGTAATTTGTAAATATCGCATTAAACAGTTTCCCTCATACGTTCGTTCAGTAATCTTCGTCGATTGCTTATCTAAAACAAACGCCTCGCTGTGACACCCTTCATCGTCGACTCGATTCCCGCGCTCTCTTTTTTCGATGCGAAAGAAAGTCGTTAACATGACGCCCGGCGATAATAACTCGATTCTCGAGCCGTCGTCGGGTGTCATTTCGGCTTCAGAGACGTCATGAGATTCTGCGTTCTCCTCCTTCTCGCCTCAATCCACTCCACCGAATCGCTCTCGCTCTCTCACGGAGATTCGCGTACCATAACAAATCATGATATTCCGTTCGGTGAGTCCGTGGAGATCACTTCGGAGGATCCGGTGGCGGTCGTCGAAATGTTCTTAATCCAAGGCGAGAGCTCCCGTGCTTCTCCAACGGAGCTCAGTTACTTCCGAGTGCATAGCGCATCCATGGAGATTGCAAGGTGCGCTTCTATCAACGATTTCTCCCTACGTTAAACTTTAGACTTGATCAGCTCCCCGAGATCCCATCTTCCCTCACTCCGATTCGATCCATCAAGGGCAGCAGCTCGCTCGCCGTCTTCAATCACCTGCAGAGTCACAATTTCACTTTCCAGCTCTTCTTTCGCGTCGTATCAGGTGAGTTGCCCTCTGCAGGCGGCCTCTCAAATCCTCGCAGATGCGTACTTCAGCTGCTCGCGTGTCGTTCAGTCGACAGTTCCGTTTATGAGCGTTGAGTCGCCGAGCAACACCTCGTGTGCTTTGACGATTCTTAGCATCTCCAACGGCGACTTCCCGGCCGGCGTCGTCTTCAACAGCCTTTCGCTGACGGGGAACGGCACCGCGGTCGTCGTTCCAGGCGTCAACCTCAACACTCCGCGTTACTTCTTTAGATTCTCGGAAACGACGGTCTCCAAGTGGCAGGAAGTCTCCGTGTATGGTAAGGCGCTCACCGTCCTCCTTCCTCCCAAAACGCTTTTCAACGCTTCGATCATCGACGGCGGAGGTATCAATCACAGCAGTTTCCACCCTGGTCGACCGAGAGCGTTTCAGTTGACCTAAAAGACAAGATAGAGGTGAAGAACGACTCCGGATTCCTGACGAACCCAAACTACCCGCAACCCGTTGACGCTCCGATCAACTTCACGACACAAGTCAAATTCTCTCCGACAACGAAAATCGACATTTTCCTCGTGGACGCCGAGTTCGGGAACGACTCGTTGACCATCGGGAACACAGTGTAACGCCGAATCCGAATAAGTGAATCTGAAAAGGAATTTAGCTTCACCGGAAACCAAACCGGAAGAAAGTCAACGTTCACAAAGTCGCCTCTCGCAATTCAATTCTTGCAGAGCGACTCGCACATGACGAGGGGATTTCTTCTCCGCTACTCTGTCACTTCGAGCGCGTCGACAAGCGACCAGATCGCGCTCCGTGTTCTCTTTTCGATCATCTTAATTGCAACTTTCAATCGGCGTTACTTCTAACTCTTCTCTGTCCATTTGCAAACAAATCTATCGGCCATTTTTATTCAGTTTGCGTGTTCATTACACACAATATCAATCAGTTCACACCTCTCGTCCATGCGCGCCGTTTCCCTCCACGGATTCTGCAGAATCGAAGAGAAAAACTCGCGAGCTCTGCATCAGTGGAGAATCGGCATCAGTGCTTTCATGCAGGTCGTTGCAGGTCCTTGGAGGCTCCGTGAGGCGTACAGTGAAGAAAAGTTTGTCGTGGAAGCAAAGCTGAAGGAGCGCAGAGACGACCGTCAACCAGCAGACCACCTGTATCGGTTTGTTTGTTTCAGTGAAGCATTCAACGTTCAACTCACTTCGGCGATGATCCAGCGTGCTGGAAAATACGGCGAGTACGGCAGTGGGGTCCAAGAGGCGCTCCAGGAGCAGTGAACATAGGAGAGAAGAGAAGCGGAGAAGATCCAGAGGGCGCCGTTCACCAGACTTCGAGCGATATCGACGGACTAAAAAATTGCAATAGGAGAAGAGGGGGATCCAGACGAACCTTTCCGGGAGGCAGCGGGTTCGAGAAGATCTTGACCGTGTGTGCGACGTTGTAGGGGATAGTGAATAGCCACAAGAGCACGGGAATGAGCACCGGAGACAACGAACGACACGTGAGCGACGGCGAAAACCCATTAGGAATGCACATTAAGTTGTGAAGTCCGATCTGAAAAGAAAAGTTCATGGCGGATATCAGAACGAACACTCACGTCACAACACGTCAGACATTCGCCGTAAACGTGCTGGATCTTCAGAACGACGTACTCGATGATTCCGCCGCTGTTCTCGAGAGTAACTGAATAAAAACCGTGGTAAAAGAGAACAAACAAGGAGCTCCTACCATTCTCAGCGATCGTAGCACTTCCTCCCTTGGCCGTGGCGTTCAGAATCTGGGCGACCACCTCGTCGGTCGAGCGCTTCACAACTCCGCTTCTTTCTTCGGTGAACGTCGAAGCGTTCGCCGCCTCGGGGTAGAGAGTCTCGAAGAAGCGAGCGACGGCGCGCTCATCGTTCTGCTGCGCTACATCGTCGAAGAGAAGAGGGCACTGCTCGGGGAAAAGCTTCCCGCCCGGTCCGCAGAGTTTGGTCGTCCGGAGCACGAGGTACACGAGCAGGAGCGCGACGACGATTTCGATCGCCTTGACAATGAAGAACAGACGCATCGTGCGTGAGATTTGACGCCCGGCAGCAGTTGAAAGCGTAAATCCGCCGCTCTGCACCGATGGACCCGGTGAAATGTCGTCCACCAAGCTTTCGCTTGGGACAAGAGTCAGACGCGTCTCGTTTTGAGAAATTCTTTTGAGACCGCTGACAAGGGAACCACTCGGACTGTAACTGTCATTGTCAGATAGATTTCAAATTTTGCATATTCGTAGATCTCGGCTTCACTAAAAAAATCCACTGTCTACGTGCCCATTCGCGGACTGTAAAGAGTTATGACCTAAAATAAGTCCGTAACAATCGATATAAGCAAATCGGATTGAGTTTGGCAGTTTGGCCGAGTGGTATCGCTGCGGACTCCCATTTCGGGTGCCGGACAAAATCTCAAAAACTAAATCTCGGAAGACAAAATATCAAAAGACGAAATGTCGAAACGACAGAAAATCGAAAGACAAAATATTTTTTTTCTTTAAACCTCTTTTTAAGTCTAATTAAACCTTCTAAACATTTTTATTCCTCGCAAATCGATCGCAAAAAGGTCATCAAAGTACATTCATTTATGCGCGCGGTGCAATGACTGTTTGTGTCTCACGCACATTGCAAGGATATATCACGAATATTGCACTACTTGATTTTCCCCATACGGACACTTTTATTTTGAATTAATTCTTCTGCACCTTGGACACAAGACTAGAAATTCGGTCGATAACTGAGAGAACTGTCTTCAATCTTGGGAGGGCTCTCTGCAGTCGGCTTTCCTTCCTTCTTGGTCGCCAAATTGGTCTTCTTCTTCTCCTTTTCCTTATTGTATGCCTTCGTATTCGTCTGGAAGAGTTTGCAATTGTCCTGCGCGATCTGCACATCATCCGCGCGCATCTTCCCTTGCGGCACTTCATCCTCCAGCTCGTGCACTGACTTCATCGCCTCGATCTCCTTCTCCAGCTCCGCTCTATTCACCTGAATCTTGAAACTCAGTGTCGGCACTCCAAATCAAGACTTACCACCTCATCGAGATCTCCCATCACCTTCACGAGGTGCTCCGGTACGACTTCCTGCATCTCCGAGTCACCCGCGTCGATCTTCTCCTCGCGTTCCGTCGACTTGTCGTTTGAAACCTGAAGATTATCCTTCCTCTTCGACTTTCCCATCGACTTCTGCGATCCGCTGTTCGCCTTCTTCTCCGGAATCGGTTTTAGAGCGGGGATTCGCATCTTTGGCTTTGACTTTACGGACGCCGACTGCGTATTGTCCAGCTGAACACGTGAATTAATGATAAATGACGCTGTTGCTCACCTGTACGACATTGTTCTGTATTTGCGTGATCCTGGCGGAGGTCGCGGTCGCACACGGTACACCGGACGGTTTCTGGTCGTTGGAATTCGCCCTCTTTTTTGCGTTTTCGTCGCGTTTCTTCTTTCCTAGGCACATGGACGTCGCCGAGAGAGCGAGGAAGGCGATGGCAATGCTGCCGATGATAGAGACCGCGAACGATGGCATGGTTAACATTCCGAAAGTGAATCGACGTTCCAAGTGGAACGACCGACCTCTCTCTAGGTAACAGAGTCGACAGTGCTTTTCATCAAGCGGCGCATTGTGAGCGAGTCGAACCTGCAACGCTGCAACGTGTCTAAATGCACGCGTCTCTTCTTTGCTGCCACGCCGACTGCGGAAAATCCTGAAGATACTGGCATGAACTGCGCGCAGACTGCAAGTCACGCGATTCCAATGCAATGAAGCCTCATCAAGCCGTGTTTCCGCATATTATCGCTCCGACACTCTATTGCTATAAATACATTATCGCTAATTCGCTGTTTTGAGCCTTTGATGATCGCAGAAAATGTATCAACTTGCCGCTCTTTCACGGCAAATTGGCCGATGCGTTTGCCGACTCGAAATTCGTTTTGCAAACTTTTCACCGAAACTTTTTATTGTTTATGTGCAAATACATTTATTAAATACTCATCTACAGCTTTCTTTTTACAATTCGGAATCAGTATGTATAGAAACAATGGCGTACTTCGAGGGAAAGTACTCGTGAAGGAATGGAGCGAGCATCTAGCGGAGGATCTAGGGAGGGGCGGCCTTAGGCGCGCTCCTGCGTCCTGGGCAGCTCGGAGGAGTCGGCGGCGGGCGCCACCTTGCTGCCCTTGTTCGACCAGGTCTCGAGAGTCCAGGGCGCGGGTTTCGACTGCGCAAAGACGCAGAAGAAGGCGTTGGTGGAAAGGAGGATTGCGCCGTGGATGCAGAGGACGATGGCCCAGGTCTCTGAAACGAAGCCGGTTATGCGGAGACGAAGGGCGGAAAGAGGCACCGGGCGTGTTGTCGGGGGCGATGAGTTCGTTGATGAGCGGCGTGAGGAGCATGCAGACGCAGTTGAGGAAGGAGATGTTGGCGAGAGTGAAGTGGCTGTGCTGTCGCGAGACCATCTGCGAAGACTTGAAGAAGCCGCCCGAGTTGAAGCCGAGGATGCACGTGGATGCGATGAGCACTATGAGGCACAGCGACTTCTGCGTGACGGGGTTCAGGAAGGCGAGCACGATGAAGAGGACGCCCATGCCGCCCATCGAGAGCGAGTTGTAGATGCGCAGCTTCACGTTGTCGCCGAGGAATCTGAAAGAGAGGCGCGTGAAGTGCTCGTCTGCCGCTGGACGCACCGGATCTTGTCGGAGCTCTGGCCGGCGACGATTTTGATGAAGAACATGATGATGGGGGAGATGGCGGAGGCGACGCCGGTCTGTTCGATGGGCAGGAAGAGCACCTTGTTGATGTAGGTGGGCATGAATTGGAGCGAGAGCTGCGTGCCCATGAAGTTGCCGTAGGCGGCGACGAGGATCGCCCAGATCGCGGGGTCCTTGTACATGGCGGCCATGGGCACCTTCTTCGACGCCTTCGACGCTTTGCCGGGGCCGCTGTAGATGGAGCCTTTGCCGAACATCACCTTCACGAGCTCGCGACGACGCACCAGCGGGTGCTTGTGGGGCGAGTTGCGGTGGTAGAGCATGAAGAGGGAGAAGAGGACGACGGAGACGGCGCCGTGGAGGTAGTAGACGGAGGTCCAGCCGAGACTCGACGTGCAGAGCTCGCCGGCGACGGGCATCGTGAAGATCGGCGCCACCTGCAGGAAGCTGGAGAGGATGGCGATGAAGATGCCGTTCTGCTTGAGGGTGGACCAGTGCGAGGTGACGCTGCCCATGACGGGCAGGCAGGCGGAGAAGGCGGTGCCCTGCACGATGCGCATGAAGAGGATGTAGTAGAAGCCCATGTTGGCACACAGCGGGATCAGGAAGGTGGAGATGGCGGAGATGAAGCCGAGCGAGCCGAAGACGCGGCGCGAGCCAAACTTGTTGAGCATGACGGTGAGCGGGAAGACGGCGAGCAGCGCGCCCACGGCCACCGCCATGAACAGCATGCTCTTCTGTGCGCTCGTGTAGTCGAGGTCGGGCCGGTAGTCGCCGAGCTCGCTCGTCCGACCCTCCGAGAAGTTGTCGGGCTTCGTGCCGGCCATGCAGATGACGGTGAAGTTGAAGGTGAGGATGTTGCTGAGGATCGACGACAGACAGAGCGTCGAGATGATCATGATGGTGAAGCGGATCTGAAACACACGCGTCACGGATTACGGTACGCGAGAGTACGGTACTCGGTGGCCGAAGATGCAGTTGTTGCCCTGCTCCTCCTCCTCATCCTCCTCCTTCGAGTGCGAACTCTTCCGCTCGCTCACTGGGATCTGGAAACACGCGCCTGTAGCTGAGGGTACGGTAGAGTCGCTCACCGTGGTGGGGCCGCCAGCCACCGGAGAGGCGAACTGGAAGTTGCCCGTCTTCGGGTCCATATTCTCCATGGCGAATACGGTATGGGACAACTGTGGTAGGGGAAGTCTGAAACAAATAGGTCGACGAGGCTGCGAGCGAGTGGCGCTTCCGGCGGCGCGCGCGCGTTTTATATGAAAACGAAAACTTTTTTGGATTTTGGTCGGAACAAGAGAACAATGGGCGGGCCGAGCGCGCTCGTTCCCCGAGGGATAATCGGATTAGGGCCTCTCCGCCGGTAACGACGATCCCCAACTTTTCTCGAATCGCGTGCCAAAGATTCGGACGTCAGAAGACCACACGTCAACTGACGACTTCATTTGCATTTCAGTCGAGAGTTTATGCGGAGAATCCGAAAATCAACGGCGAAACGCCAAACGGCAAACGAAGGTCGCCACTGATTCAGAGATCACCAGGTGGCGCTGTTTGGCGTGTTTTTATGCCGGTCGTTTCGGAGAGTCGCGTTGGCTTTGAATCCATCGGGAACGATGTTGACAGCGAAGTTGAGAACACGATTAGGGGATTTGAAGAGAGATCGTCCAAATCGCAGAGACCGAAATCGAGAATTCGGATTTATGTTTTTGCAAAGTCAAAATCACGTGCGCGCAATTCGGCGGAGGAAACTTTGCAAATGCACTGACAACAACCAGCGATCACTGCGTTCGAGAGTACGGTAGGAACTTTGAAGATCTGCTCCGCTGTGCAGCCGAACAGAAGGCCGAACAGCGAGAAGTGCGACCCTTCGACCCCCGCTCACAAAGTCACATTTGATGTCAGACGCTCTTCTTCACCTTTTGTTCGCTTCGTTTGACGAATTCGCGGCATAAGCGGCGGCTCCTTTAGGGTCTAAGCAGATTCAGCACGGCTCCGCAAATGTCCTTTCGCTTTCAAAGTCGTTGTCGTCGACGTCAAATCGATCCGCCGCTAGTCGAACGTTCGATCGACCGTGGACGAATCTGCATTTGCATAATCACGCGGCGAGGAGGCCGTCGATGATTCAACGCGGCAATCACAAAGGGTTTCCTTGTGTTCGCAGTCACGAGGACTCTCGATACCCTGAGTTGGCGCCTTTGCCCGCAGCGTGGAGTACAAAGGGAAGATTACAGTGAGAAATTGCGTTTATTGTTAGAGTAAACACGACAACAAACAGCGAAATCTCCAGAAACGTCGATTTGTGTTTCTCTCTCGACAAAGCGAAAGTTTCCTGGCGATCCGAGACGAAAAAGTTGCGACACGTCGCCTCCGTATTCACGTTGGATAACGAGAGACGACAATCCGTTCATCAAATGAGAGTTGTCGGCTAATGAACGCCCAAGTAGCTCAGAGATTGCTGCGGAGCAGGTTGATCACCAGAAATCTGTCACTGGATGCAGCGAATTGAAGGACGAGTAAGGGCAACCGGCTGCGTTCCTCTGCGTGTAGCTCAACTCGAAGGTTCGCATGAAAAGCGAAAAGTTGAATAGTTTTCCCAGCAACACGTTCCGTTGACGAAAACGGTTTTCACTTCGTGGGAACGACAGGTCAGCATGGTGACGTGCGCTGATGTGGGCGCCATTATTGGAGACCACAAATCGGAAGCGATCATTTGAGATTTGGCTACTGTTGCTCAAAGTGCTCGCATTTGGCGAAATTTGGAGACGAAACGCTCAGAAAAGTTACGTGGATGATTTCCCGCGATTGACATGAAGGAAGTCGCTCCCGGACCAAGCTTCGCTATAAATTTTCATGCTCATACACGTGGAATCGACATTCTTGTGTCAGACGGAAAACACAATTGCGCGAATCATCATTCGGTTCAACTCTGCCGCCGCTCTTCACTTTCGGAAGAGCATCTTCTCGGCCAGGTGAATGTCATCTTCGCGTCCGTTCATCACCCAATGGAAGAAACTCGCGAATCGGTCCTCATCGGAAGGAATCGACTTCGGCGAAGAGCTGAACGTGATTGAATAGATAGTTCAAGGGTCGACGGTTACCTCGAGAGATCTTTGAGGTATTCGCTGAAGAACTGGAATCTGCCCTTCTCCTTCGCCTCCTTCTTCGGCTTTTCTTTCGGTTTCTCCTTCGAGGACTCCGTCCTCCATTCGGGCTCCATCCAATCCTCGTAGATCTTGTTCGCGCTCACGACACTCGCACGCGGTTTGCGGAGATGCTGCGCCTCGCGAATCCGCTCTTTCTTCGTCTTCCGTTTGCCCGTCTCCATCTGAACGATCCTCAATTGCATTATCCACTCGTTTGTCCGCGAAGATATTGCCGAAACTCGCATCTATATTTTAGGCGCGTCGGAGCGGACCTGAGGTCGAGAAGCGTTGTTTACATCACCACCGGCTCTCTGTCGTTTCCGACGCGAGAGCTCCGCAAACAACGCGTTGACGCCTCGGGGTTATTGAACAAATTCCACATTCGCGTAAATAAGCGAGAATCTCTCTTTGTTGAGGCATCGCTCCAGCCTCGAAGACGTCGTTTCTTGTGACATTTACACGTATCTCCTTTCCGGAAAACGTTCCGATTGCGGCTTCTCGTCTTTCCCGACGGCACAATCAACAAAGCACTCATCCTCACTGCCTAATGGCTCGCGAAGTCTCTTTGCGCCGACGGCAAACATCAATTTTTCTCAATTTAGAAGAGAAAAGAAAACGAAACGCCGAAACGCTGAACGAGAATGCGATTCTCGCCGGAGGCTGCGGCGATGTCGTCAAGGAGTATGCAGATGAGATCGGCTCGTTTCGATGACGATTGCGGATCCCGCATCCCGGTTTTGTATCGTCGTTTCTATGATGTGTGAAGTGCAACGATAAATACTATTTATAGATGAAAGGTACACGAATGTCACGGGAGGAAGGAAGCGAGAGATCACAGAGAGGCAAAGGAGATCGCTAGAGGATTAGGGTTCAACTCGGGACTAAACGCCTGCGGAGTGACTAGCGAAATGTGAACTTTTGACCCGCGCGGACCTTAAATAATCAAAAATTCGGAAATGTTCAGCTACTGGGGAGAGGGAAAGAAAGAAGAGGGAAACGAATCAACTCTCTAAAGTCCGCGGACTGCGCGTTCGTTCAGAAGTTCCGCCAACTCAGAAATGCGCAGTCGAAGTTCGGCGTCATCGACGGCGTCGTCGCTGATGAACTGCGCGCCGCGTTCCGGGAGCTCGTCCTCATCCTCGTCTTCCACGAGTTCCTGCGGAATCAGAACGACCTACAAGGAGCTAATGACCATTTGCAGAGGCGCGATCACTCACCTTGGCTTCGTCGGCGAAATCTGGCTCCAGTGCGGCGGCTCCTGGGTACACGAGGAGCGGCTGTTCTTCGCTCATAATCCGGGCGCTGCGACGGTCGCGTGGGTAGATTTCATCGATTAGATCGGCGTTATCGATGCCGAAGTCGATGGGGACCTCAACGATCTCGTAGTCATCGAGCTCGGGATCGTAGCTGTTGATCTCGCTCTGCACGATCTCGGCCAGCAGCTGCAGTTGATCGTCGCTGAGTCCTCTGAGTTGGTCAGAAATCGTGTCGAATGACTCGTCTTCTGGCACCTCCTCTGCGTAGACTTCGCGTTTCGAGCGACGCGATCGCAACGCCGAGGGCGATCGGCGCTTTTTCAGACCCAATGGAGCGGCGGATTTCGCTGAAAGGAAGAGATTATCAATCGTTCACGGGAAGATCACTGATGAGGAGAAGCGGGACGAATGGAGAATATCGCTCGGATCGAATAGCGCAGCTCACCTTTCGCTTTTGCCGAAGACGATCTTTGGAGTACGGTATGTTGATCTTGCTGAAAAGAATTCTGTAAGTGGCGCGCTTTCAGATTTCCGATTTCCCACGCTGAGTTCTGACTGCGCGCATAATTGCAGCTCGACGCTTTCGTTCTAATTGACGACCTCCGTCAATCGGCCGGAAAACAAACCATTTAGACGTCGTGGGGAAAAGAGAAAGTGGGAATTCAGGTTGTGGTGTTGGGTTACTGTACTACGACGAAGAGAATGGAACGTACCAGAGTTGGGGCGGCGACAGCGATGGTGACGGCGCACAGGCAGAACGAAGCAAGGAACGGGACGACGCGAGTCATTCCGCGGAGATCGAAATGATTCTGAGAGAAGAAGAGGTTAAAGGCGATTCTGCGATCACCCAGAGAGAACGAACGACGGTGGCGACGAGGATCGAGGGCTTTGTAAGCAACTCGTCTCCTGAATGCACCCGAAGTCGCTCGAGTGGCCGCGCGGGGCCAACAGAAGCTCCGCCCGCCACGATCGATAGTGCTTCTGGCCGCCGCCGGCGTTGTCATGCGCAAAAAAGGAAACGCGCCGCGAGCTTAACGCGATCATAAGCCACTCAGAGGGCTGTCGGCCAGCGACCTCAGCTGCACCGAATCGTGAAGGGCACTCCGATGGCCCTCACATGCCAATGAACCGCAAAGCTGCCATCGCGTAGCTCGGATTGTTTTCCGGTCAAACGAAGGCGCCCAGAAGTCTCCTCCGATGTTGTTTACGCGCCTGGAAGGT
Source organism: Steinernema feltiae (assembly GCA_007213375.1). Classification (NCBI taxonomy): domain Eukaryota; kingdom Metazoa; phylum Nematoda; class Chromadorea; order Rhabditida; family Steinernematidae; genus Steinernema; species Steinernema feltiae. The sequence continues at coordinate 153,599 of MQUG01000023.1, forward strand.
GAAAGAGATTCGCGACGGAGACGGAATTCGGTAAACAAACCCAGAAACGGCGGATAAATCGAAAACAGATGACAGCGCATGACGACGGCAATTCCGAATGCCAACCGAGTTCTTTCCTCTCTTCGACTAATAAGCGCACAACTAAGAATTGAAACTAGAACGATTAAAGTCCTACGGTATCGAGGGACTCGATTGTCAGCTGATTCGTCGTGCTTTGCTCTCTTTTCCTACCTGCTCTCCCTCGCCTCGAGTTCCTTCTTGGAACCAAACGGCGCCTCGAAAACAATTAACTTCTGAAGACGACAAACACTCAACAATGAGATTTCCCACGACTTGTGATGCTCATTCGTTTGCTACACGAGGCTGCCTCAGCCACCGTAGTCCTCGCTCACCTTGTTTTCAGTCCCAATCCGCTTAATCCCTGCGATCCCCGCTCGCCCCGCGTGTTCCTCCGTTTCCACACGGCGCTTCTCCCACGAGTAATCGCTTTGTTTTGCCGTCGTTCAACCTTCGCGCTACCTTCTTCTCAATCTACAGTAGCCGCTGCTTTGCAAAAAGCGGCAAATCCGCTCCCACGGTCGCTTCCCGCAAATCCCTCGGAAAGCACCTTCTCGGATTGCCACACTTCTCCTCTCACATTTCGTTTCGTCCCTCTTCGACCTTAAATTACTTCCACGGATTCTCGAATTCCTCGCGCACCGCCACCCCCACCGCCGCACAGAGGATTAATCACGTTATCCCAATTAGTCGCATCGATTTCGATTCCTTCGACATAAACGACCTTCTGCGTTCGCCGACTTTCACCTCGCCAAATAGAATCCGTCTGTTTTCCACGTTTTCGCTCCTTCCAGCGTTTTGTTTACTTCTGCCACCTCCTGTGGTCGTCTTACTCAATAAACAACGACCAAGTGGGGAAAACGCAGCGGACTCGCTTGCCCTCGCTTAAAACGAAATTATCCCAAACACAATTAGCGCTTTGTTAGGAGAAGACCGAAGCACACATGCGACGACGTCCACGATAAGATGAACATGGAGAGATGGAGGTAAACAATTCGCTAAGCATTTTTCAATTCCTTGGACCAATTTTACTAGGATAACACTATATCAAGAACAATACAACATATGCCATAATACTACAAAAATTGCATGAAGCGAATTGTCACTTCATGCTCAGCGAATACTTGGAAAACAATATCTCGCTGATATATTTGCCTCACCACCGCAAAAATCGTCCATGGAAAAAGATCTTTCTTACACAAACATGCTACTTCCTCATGATAACGGATGTAAAAGAGGACGTAACAGCTTTGTCGCCGGATGGAGCGATGGGGAAAGAATGGTGCGAACCAGCGCAGATAAATCTGCAGCCGCAATCTGGACAACCAGACAACCTGGGAGAGTGAGTAACCGATTTGATTTCAACGTTCACACCCAGGAGGTCCATCCTTCGTACATTAATGAGAGATTCAAAGGATCGGTGGCTTCCTCAATCAAAGCATCAATTTGTTCACGAGCTTGAAGCGGCTGAACATCTTCTTCGTCGAATTGATGAGTCGTTGCGTTGTACCCTTCAAGTTTCAAGCGTACAAGACGAGCGATATTCCTGGCGTGCTTATTGCTTTCACGGTGGATCGACGATGTCTTCGTGGCTTTGCGTGAATTTCCATAGACGGCCAACATCGTAGCGAAGTTTACTGCCGATGAGGAAACAACACTATCTTGCGCAGTCCAGTCGACCAAAGGATCGTAAACAAACGCATCCAATATCGCTAAAAGAGTGGATTTGCCTTCGCGAAGAGTTTGCATAACATGAACGCAAGACTCGCGAAACGTTCCCTGAAACACATTGCGTTAATGAATTAATAACGATAAAAACAAACCTCTATGTTCGTAGGTCCCAATGCATGGGCTATGTTCCCGGTTAAGCGGAATGGAACTGTTTCTGGGACTCTAAGATTTCTACCCTTTTCAAAGCAAACGTTATAATCGATATGAACGACGTTTCCGGTTGATAAATTAACTAGAATGTTGTCCAAATGTCGATCACCCAGTCCAATTATGTATCCGATGATGGACATGACGGCAGATGAGCGGCTGAACCGCTGCGTTACGCGCCACCAGGTCTCTGAGTTTCCAGATCTCATCCACATTTCCCTATATCGACGCACATTTTAAACAGCAGGCGCAATGTAGAAAGCTTACCTCGACAACAGATCACGAGGAGTATCGGTAATTAGCCGTTTCAACACCTCCCCAAGTATCTCCTTGGTCCATTTTGTACGATCACTCGTATACGGAATTTTCTGCTCAGCCATCACGGCTTTCAATTTTCGAGCAAAGATGTCTGTTGGCCTCTCGTTCTCAGTTAACGATAGTAATACCTTTTTGGGTCCTGATCCCAAACGAGGATTATCTTTGCCATCATCGTTCGTAGTCTTTTGGACTTTAATCATCCCTCTCTTCTCTTTCACTAGTCCTCGCTTCCAAATAGCCTTAGATATGCATGCGATAGTTAATGCTCACGGTGTGGGCTAAAGTGACAAACCTGGCGGTTCTTGTACTTTCGATACATTTGATAAATCGGAGTTCCACCTTCCACCCACTGGATCAGACCTGAACGGCATCCCAAAGGAGTGACTGAGTAATTCGTATTGTAGTACGCCGGCCAATAGTCGTCCGATCTGTCCAGCGGATGCAACATCTTGTTGCAAATGCGCAAGAATTGCATTAAACGTTCGTCCAAATGCAGGTCTTCTTGTCCTTTGAATAAGAAAGTGTACCTAAATTGTGAATTACCACTGGGCTCATATTTCCAACAACGCACTCTTTCCCATCAGAGCCGATAAATGCAAGTTTTTTCGGACGAGTTTTCGTAGGTAAAATCGAAATTTTGTCACCCATTTTATGAATGGACACAACGTTTTCAAAGGGCATTCCTTCCTGGCCGGGAATGGGAACAGCTGTTTTTCCCATTTCAGAAAGACTAGGAGATATGTCCTGCATCATCAACTGCATGGCCGATCGCTTCGACTGTCTATGATTCAAAATGTCCAAAAACTGAAACTCTAAACAGTTCGTACAACATAGTCGGATTGGTTCATACCTGCTTAAAAGGTCGCCAAGCTGACGGCAAGTCGAGGCGGTTTTTGTGAAATTGTTTTAGAGCGACGCGAACAGTGTCCGCATGCTGTTTGACAAACAACTTTTCATTGGGCGTTTGAGGAAAACTGCACGTTCTTTCATAGAGATCATTCAAAATTTGGTACAGCTAAAAACAAAAAATTGTAGTGCTAAAAGTAATATTCACAAAGTATACCGGTTCTGTTAAAACCTTCCATTTAGGTTTTAATAACTGAAATTTCTCCGCTGCAGTCAGTTCTTCAAAAGTGTTTGCTTTTGCAACTTCTCGCATAACCTGTTTCGTCCGACGCATGACTTCATGATCCAGATTTGACAGGGCTATTATCCATCGTTCTTCGCCAAGCATGTTGATTCTCTGAAGCTCGCTAACAAAGACTTTTAGATCAGCTACGAGCTTCGGTCTCGATTGAGAAATGGTGGCAAGTAATCGACGACAACAATCAGGAACGAAATCGTCCTCCTGGTCCTGACTAATGTCCGCAGCCGCTTCCTCGCCAAACTTAATGATGCGGGTTTGCTTTTCCTCGTTTTCGTTTTCGTCGAACTGGTTAGCACCAACCACAGCTTGATAACAAACACTGTGAGGTGATGAAAAAGCTATTCGCCCCAGTAGTTCAACAAGTGTTTGACGAACTTCGCTACTAGAGTGATTTAAATGAGCGAATATCTGAGGCAAGATTTCTGCAAACAAAAATCTCATGAGTATAAATCGCACTAGCCAAACCTTTCCATACGTCATCTCTCAATCTCAATAAGTTCTCTTGGATGACAGGTAGAAAACTTTCATGGTAGTTAGTCATTATCTGCAGAATTTGAAGAGCTGCCGAAATATTGTCGATTGCTTTCGCATTCGGATCTCCGCTTCCCAAGTAACTGAAGTATGCTCGGAGTGCCACATCGTATAAAAAGTTTCGCCGTTCATTTGAAGCGACCCATAACTGTGACAGCAAGACCTGAGATTCATTCCTAGAACAGCAGTTGAGTGAGACACTGATCCGTAATTATAGATGACTTACAAAACATCCGAAACTCCTTGGCTAGCCCGACTAGCGTAATCATTCAAATTCTGGAAGTATTCTGTCTGATTGACTGAGCTAGATATGATTCGCAAAACTTCACTGCGCACTTCTGATTCTTGTGCCTGTAAACGTACTATTTAAGCTGATAATTGAAATAGTCACATACATCGCAGGTCAAATAACCTCTCATTAATGTACGCTCTTCATTGTTGAGTAAAGTTGTTGAAGCAGAGACTTCGGGATCAGATTGTAGGACCTGCGCGATAGCCCAATCACCGAGCGTTTTATGGCATTTACTCAGCATCGGAGCAATCCGAGTCGACATTGTGAAAAGAGCTCCGACCAAACTTTCCGCTCCGTTTAGTCCAGAACACGCTCGAATGTGGTTGTGGTGTAGCAGTGCTTGATGCCAAAAAGTTCCACAAAACTGAGGATACAGCGTATTGTACATCCCTGGGTCGGTCTTAACCCAAACACCAAGTCTAAGACAAGCCTTCGAAACTATCTTGTTCATCTCCATGACATCCGCATAATGCTTCTGTACATGATCACTGGATTTCTGCAAATACGTTTTCGAATTGGAAATTTGGAGACATTTGCTTACATTTTCAGCAAGATGTGAAAACTGAAAGTGAAGTGAATCAGCTATAACATCGAATTCCGGAATAAATGGTTTCGTGCTTCTCGCAACGTTGTTTTCCAGAACGCGTCGTTCCACATAATTTCCAACGACTTTGGCGAGCAAACTGAATGCTCGGCAATGCGTATCGAACTGGCGCAGTACTCCGGGAACAGCCTTGTCAGTTTCCATGGAATACTCCATTTTGATCGCGTGTTTTAATACTTTCAAGTTTTTCAAAAGGTATTCCTCTGCTGTCATGGCTGGTGGGACCAATCCGTTGACTATGCTTTCGGAATACTGCGGCCACGGGTAGGGCGATGAAAAGGGTGAATGTGAGCTCGAGAACAAGTTGTCTAAATGCTTCTTCGCCATTGTAAGGTTTCCGGTTTTTCGGGCAAGTCTAGAAGCCGTCAAGTAAAAGTCAGAGTATCTGACGTCTGTGGTCATCTGGTCAAACGATGGCTCAATAAACACAGCGAGCTCCTGAGCTACAGATAAGCGTTTAGTGACGTGAAGCTTTGCTTCGTTCATTCCTTTCATGAGAACGTCTTCAGGATCGAATTCATAAAATGGATTCTAGAAAAAAAGATTTTTTAAACAGTATTCTTGGAGATAACGTACGAGCTTCGCGTCATTTGCGAATCCATTTTTCAAGCGATTTTTGTCCAAGTTTACTTTTTGGTGGAAAAATCGAAGTTTTTGATGAATCACTGATGCTCTCGAAATATGCTGCAAACTGTCTACATTAAAAAAAATTCGTGCTTCTTCAGCTAAATCGAACACCAAGTCTCCCACTTCCGATCTAAATGACATCAATAACCGACGGTAATACAGAATGAACGTTGCCTCAAATGAGAGTGTGGCGTTCCGTTGCGTACACGCGACGACAACAATAGAAGACGACTTTCAAAATCATCCATTTTTTCAGAAATGTCCCATCCGATGGGAGATTGTAAGATGTCTTGAGATACGCAGCCTGGTGGTTCCCATTCTGTTAATGCCTTTACGCGAATGCATTGCGACTGAAAAGAGTTGTCCATTTCACTTGTAAGGACTTCCCATGAGCTGTTGATTTTGTCGGGATTCCGACCGTAACGGAGCGCTTTCAAAAGCTGAATAATATGTGAAAAATATAATTAGAATACTTCCGAAACTATCAAACCATTTCACGGATGGCAGTCTTAGCCACATGAGGAGCACCACCGTTGTGGTTTAAGAGCATAGTGAATTCGCAGATCGCTTGTTCTATTCTGCAATGACACATAGATGAAGGATAAGGCGGGAAAAGTAGGAAACTTACTCTCCTCTTGCCATTTTCTCAGCACTTTCTATCCACGTAGCTTCCTTCTTCAAAAAAACAAAAATCCATTTTCGAATTCCTTGAATGGATTGGTCGTCTCCTAACTCGATCATTGCACGAATCATCCAGCCCACAACAGTAAACGCAGCATTTTCAATGTTATCAGTAGGAGAATCAATAGACAACCGCCTCTCAAGGTCACCAAGGACGTTAGCACCAATTCGGATCGTTTGTGCATAGTATCCGTTGTGAAATGAAACGCTCAAAAGTGGTATGGACATCCTGGATACCCACGTTGAACAGGTCCCCTTATTGGCATCAAAAAACTTTCTACATTCCTATAAACACGTCCTCTTAATTTTAGAGTGGAAGAAGAAAACGTACGTAAGATGCGTCCATTAAATTGACAACAGATCCATCAAATGCAGTTTTCATCAATTTGTCCAGTGTTTCAATAAGTTCCAGAAGCATTCTGACTCTCCACCAGTCTTCGGCTGGTGAAAGAAGAAGAGGCTCCGACAGGCGCTCGCGAACTTCTCCAACTTCGCGAAAATCAACATCTTCGTCGGGAGCAGTAGCTTTTTTCCGAGCTACAACTGCTTTATTCTCCATCTTCAAGGGGCGTGGACGATATCTTGGAGTAATCGAGTTGTCGCGCTTTGCGAGAGTGTTCGCAAGCATGCGAACAGCACCTGAAGTACGTGTGTAAAACCCAAAAACCCAAAGTGGCAAAATACCTTCAAATTTAGCAAATGTATCTTGTGGTTTTCCAAAAGGGGTTTTCATGCGATTTTCTATGCAGAATGAAGCCACTTTTGTTATGATCCAACGCCATTTTGAAGTACTATCCAGATTCGCGAGTTCGCGGTTCTCCTGACCATGACATGTTGCCGCATGTAAATCACTTGCCAGGTAGCTCAACCAATGAGTATCTCCGATATCAAAATGATTTGCAGCACATTTCGGAACGATGGAATCAAACAAAAGTCCAGTCACTGTCACAAACAATCGAGAATCGTTCATGCTGCGTTGTGCAACATATTGTTGTCTTTCCAAAGCAGTTGCTGTGAAGCTACGAAAAGCGTTTCTAAATAATAATCGAGCAATGCATCAATAATGTAGAACAGTACTTACTTGATGAAGAGAGATGGCGGGATAGTACGCCACACTTCAACAGCATATTCCAATGGTTTGTCCCGCGATTTGACTATACAGTCTTCGATAAAGTTTGCGGAACGATCGAAATCACTATCAATCAGTACAAACACGGCAAGCTTTTTCATAACAGTCACGTCGTTCTTGCCATCAATAGACAAAGCACCGCAATCTAGAAAACCATGTTGTATACAGGAAAACATCAAATCCCTTACCAGCGTGAAAATTCAGGCCGTGGGACAGGAAGCAGTCCAGCACTGCTTTTCTGGTCTTTCGCACTTCTGGTATTTCTAGAATTAGACGAAGTTGGTCGGCGGTGATATCGGAGACCAATTTGAAAAGCATTTGTATGATCAGTCGCCTGGAATCGTCGTTCAGATATTTGGAGTTCAGCAGGGTGGCCAGCCTTGTAAAAATCAATGACAGATTATTTTGAATCGCTGATTCGGGTAGCGAACTGTTCCTAATTAGCTGAGAATTGGCCACAAAGAATTCACGACTAAAAAACAAACGTACAAAAGAAATGACGTTCAATCATACCTGACAAAATGCATTTTAGCCGTCACAAGTAACGAATAGTGTACATTGCTGAAGTAGCGAATGAACCATTCACAGCTAAGAGGCATATCGTGTACCAACAGTTGAAACAATGTTGGTTGTAAGCCAATCTGAAAAAGAGGGATTCGTGTTTGAAAAAAGCAGATTGTGAAGCTCACAATGTTCAGCGAGTTCTTCACTTCAACAATTGACTTTAAGGCTCCAAACAGAACAGTCATAAACACTTCGGCCTCTTGAACTCTACGATAGTTGAAATTTCCAGAAACCATGGTCTCTAAAGTTTTTCGACATTCTGAAGAAGAAAAAATTATGAGATTCGCCAGAAATATCTACCTTGAAGGCTTTTAAAGACATAGTTGTATGCAACTTTTAGGATAGCAAGGTTTTTGGGATCCAGAATGCTTCGATAAAAATTGATAGCTGCGTTGCAAAGTTCGCGATCCAGTGAATATTTCCAAGAGCAGATGGCACCTTCACTCCCGATTAATGGATCAAGCAAGCACTCCAAAAGTTCGGATTCAGGTGGCACAGCACACACAATCTAAGAACAAATCGAAATAAAGGTTAATTACTGACAAACACAGTACCTCTTCGAACACTTTCAGACCTTTGGCAAGTACATCAGTTGCTAAGTAGTTGGTCAAAGCAATAACAGCAAAGGTACTTCCAATGTTCTTGCAATCTTCTATGTCCAAATCAGCAAGTTTCACCAGGTCAAGACATAACTTAAAAATGGACTTGAACACATTGAAGGTCACTGTCAGTGTGGATCGCTGAAGAGCACAAGCGTACATACGTACCATCTTCGATGCCTAAATTTAGAAATTCGAAGATTCTCAAGCAGGAAAACAACAAACTGAAACATCCACTCCCACCACAGAGGAAAACATGTCGATGTCAAACCTTTCAAAGTCGAGCATACTGAACGACCCATCTCTGTAAACAGTTGGCATAAATTACAGTCTCCACCCACAACATACTTTTTGAGAATGGCAAGGTTGTGTTTCATTAGTTTGTACAATTCATATACCACATCATCGAAGGATTGACACTCTTTCGATGCTCGTGTGAAAGACTTATAGTTACTTCGCGTTGGATTTTCGCCGCCATCGTGAGCTCCCCGCTTCACACGGCGTATTCTCGTGGGCTGAGAACGTTTCTGCATCACGCATCTCCCTGAACGAAGGTTCAAGTAAATCAAGACTATTGACCATATAATCATTCAATAAACGCTCGGTGGCATTGCCAAAACACGAAACCATGAGGGTCTCGCATCGCAATCATTTCGCATTGATTCCCTTCGCACTAACCTCAAGTCAGGAAATGCGATAGAAGCTCTTCTCCAACTGCTCTTCAACTCGACTTCTTCATTGTCATATCAATCCGCAAAAACGAAAGAATAAGCGAAGTAAAGGCGAAGAGAAGCGCAGCATATGAATGCAAGCGCAGTTGGTTCGACGCGAACGGACGAATTCAGGTTTCCCAATTCGACCTACGCGCACTAAAACTATTTTCTGTGTAACATCGCAGCACCACCGCGAATACGCGCTTCATACGCAAAAACTGCGAATTTCGGTGAAAGAACAGATCTCCACGTAATCGTCTCCTATCAGACAGGACGCTCCGGTGAGTTCATCCCAAAACACCCAACGATCGTTCACGTCGAAATCAATCGATCGATCGCCTTGAGGTTGCACTGAACGCGACATGCTTTCCTTTGAACACAGAGTGCGCGGGCATTAGATGCACGCGTAACAACAAAATGGTTCGATCGAAACTTTCAACGATGACCGCGAATGAGAAGTTTCCTTCCCACGTGATCTCTACGCACAATGGCGGCTGAATTGTGAGACCATTTAGTTGTGACAATGGTCCCGCATGGAAACTATTGACGTTCTTGTAATATTTTACTGTACAGAATTGTCAAGTAAATCGTTTGTTTAGGCGCCGTCTTTTTCTTCTTTTTTGGAATAGCATTTGCAGTCGGAGTTGCTCATTTCACTGAAGTTTTGTTTTCAGGGTTTTTTTTTACGATGAAAGGGCGCGTTTCTCAACCTAAAACTAGGCGCGGAAAGCAATTTCTGGCTAATCGTGAGCCGAAAGTGTGGGAAAATGACAAGACTGCGATTCTCGTGAAGGGAGGAAAGACAAGTCAGACCGTGACAGATATTCTCCAGGAGTTGTACAAACTCAAGAAGCCGTTGGCCACTCACATGAAACGGTATGGAGTGTTTTTTTTAATTTCCTTGATTGCTTGATTTCAGTCACAATCCGTTCCACCCATTCGAAGATGCCAGTGGACTTGAATATTTCTCCACAAAACACGACAGTTCGTTGTTTCTTTTCGGTTCACATTCAAAGAAACGCCCTAATTCCTTGACGTTTGGGCGAACTTACGATTCCCAGTTGCTCGATATGGTTGAACTCGGCGTGGAAAACTTTATTCCCTCGAAAGAATTCGCCGGAGGCATTCGGCCCATTTTGGGAACAAAGCCTTGTATCACTATGCAAGGAGAACTATTTGAATCAGACCCTACGATGAGCCGCGTAGGAAATTTGATGGTAGATTGGTTCCGTGGCATCAAAGTCAGCCAGATTCGCATGCAAGGACTGGAGCTTATTATTTCGCTGACGGCTTTACCGGACAAAATTCTTTTCCGCGTTTACAGGTAATGACATTTTATGAGTCTTTGTATGAAATGATAATTTGCAGAACTCAACTAAAGAAGTCTGCTACAGCAACGCCACGCGTAGAAGTGACTGAAATCGGACCTTCAATCGACTTTAAAATTTCGCGTCATAAGCTTGCCAGTGACAGCTTGTTCAAAACTGCTGTTCGTCAACCTTCTCAACTTCGGGTACTTAACATTTTGCAATTGAATCTTTCAAATGTGCATTTAGGTTAAACCCCGAAAGAACGTTACTCAAGACGTTTTCGGTTCCACTTTGGGACGTGTACACGTTGGACGTCAAAATGTGGATAGCTTGCAGACCAGAAAGATGAAGGGCTTGCGGAAAACTTTTAACAACCAAGATCAGAACGATGCCGACGAAGACGAAGGTGAAGAAGAAGGAGAAGAAGCTATGGAAGAATGAGATTGTTAACGCACATCATTGTTTTTGTTTGTTACTTGTTATTGTTGAAAATATATTACAGTTGAAGCACGAATAAGCGTATTTCAGTTGGCAGCTTTTGGAACAAAGTGATGGTGGTATCGCGGGAGCATCTTGTGCAAGAATTCAAGCTGCCTAGCTTGAGACTGGGGATTTTCTCCAGCTTCTCTCCGCTCATGTTGTTCTCCATAAACTACGAATCTATCAGTCAGTGCGCCGTGCTTATTTACAACACACTTGACCCCAAACGAACATCCGTTGGGGACTACGACTTCAGAGCCAACTTCGCATCGGACTTGAAATACGTTGTTGTTTCCTACGCTGCGTCCTTTCATTACAGCGCCGACCTCGAAGACGTTCTCGTTGCCAATATTCATCACAAAACCATCTTCGTGGCTGAAAGACGAAATTCTAAATGCAACAGAGATGGGAACTCACTCATTCTCGATGATCGCGGTCTCCTCGATGATGTTGTTCTCGCCGATGACGATCGGGCCTTTGACAGCGCGGATGACCGCCTTCGGGTGTACAATCGTACCGCTTCCTATCGTGATTTGGCCCTCGAGAGTGCAATCTTTGATCACCATCGATCCTGGGGCGATGGAGATCCTTAAAAACGCATAAACGAGAATTCGCTACAATTAGTTCTTACCTGGAATCTTCTACTGCAGCATTTGTCTGATGAGCCGCCATTTCGAATGTGAAAACCTGGAATTTTCAAGAAACTTCAAGAGAGTCAACGCGAAAACGAGGGATTCTGGCATTGCCTTCCCAGTTTATTACAATCAAAACTTTAGTGGAAACGCGCGGGAAATATAGCGGAGATCTCGAACGGAAATCAAAAGAAAGCAATTTTCTTGCAAAATTAAAATGATTTTTTCAAATTTTCTATTTATGCAGCGGATATCGTTTCTTCATTCCTCTTTCCGAATTCACCTGGTTTCACAAAGTTTTTTCTTCAGATTTGTTCCCATCATGACAGAGCAAACCGAAAGCGATCCTATCTTTGAGAAGTTTCCAATTCCGGACTGGGCTACGAAGCCTCCCAACGGCTACCATCTCGATGTTCTCAAGGGAGATCAGTTGATTCAAGTGGGTGGAGGCCTCGTCCTTTACTTAATCACACAGACTTGTTCAGAAACTGATCATTGATGAGAAACGCGCATATTACTTTGGTCGAAATCCAAAGTTAAGCGACATTGTGGCCGAGCATTCATCTATTTCGCGTGTTCATGCTGTTCTCCTCTATCACCGGCTTTTGAAGCGTTTCGCTCTTGTTGACATGGCAAGCGGTAAGCCCTCTTTACGCCAATTAGGATCGATCATCTTTACACTTATATTCAGCTCATGGAACGTTTGTGGGAAAAGTCAAAGTTGAGTCGCTAATTCCCGTTTTCATCGATTTGAATGCTGAGTTCCACTTCGGATTCTCAACACGTCGGTACATCCTGAAGCCTAAAATTTCCAATTCAAGAGAATCTATTGACGATGATATAGGCGAAATGGCCGCAAGTTCACTCAAAGATGTTGATCTAGATGTGAGTTCTTCTTGATTCATGATTGAATTTTAACGGTCGTTCTAGAATCTGACAGAGTACAATACCGCGCTTAATCGGCGCATTCCGCAGATCCCTATTACTCCGGAGGAAGCTCGACGCAAGAAAAGACCGCGCAGTAATGTTTCCTTCGTGGAAGACGAAACCGTGATCAATCCAGGTAACAAGAAGACGTTTTGAAAACTTTCCATATAACATTACTTTCAGAAGACATTGATCCCACAATCGGTAGATTCCGGAATCTTGTTACCAGTGCATATATAAGTAATTCAAATAAGCGATCCACGGAGGCTCTAGAAGATTACCCTCAAAACAAGAAAATTTATAGGCCCGTTAAGGATGACGGCTTTGTGAAGGGACCCCAAGTGGGGACGTTCTCGGTTACGAGTCTCAGTGGATTTGGACTGATGAATGCAGCACCCGATCTCGATCTCTACAAAAGCATTCCGGAACCAGTTCCTTCCATTCATTCACACGAAGACGATGACGAACCTCATAAGAAGAAATACGCAAAGGAAGCTTGGCCTGGACGAAAGACGACAGTTTCAGGCGTGCTGTAAACCGCTTGCACCTTGTACAAATATTGTTATAAATTCGTTTTCGTTGCGTTTTGTCGATTTCGAGAACTTCTCGTTACTTTTGTTGGTTTTAACCCGGGAACATATTTACTTACAAGATGAAGACTGCGGATGTGGTTTAGCTGAACGTTTACAGGACGTTGAAAGAAGAAAGATGGAATGCGAGGAGGGTGACGAGGAGAACACGCTTGTGCGTGGGCATTGCATCGAGCTTTTCGGCCGTGGGTGCTTTAACTGTTTTAACTTTTGAAAGTCGCTATAATTGCAGAAACTGATTTCGTGATGGAACCTCAAGTAATTCCGAGTGTGATGGCGTTCCTTGGCGCGGGAGGAAATCCTGAAACTGCCATAGACATGCTCTCAAAGAACTACTCAGCACTCGGTCAAACGTGCAACATTATTGGGGACTGGCTGGCCGAGTTGGAAGTGGAGGAAGCTCCCAAAACGAAAAAATCCGCTAGAGGACGAAAAGCTAAAAATGTACAGCCTGCAGTCGACAATGCGGCTCCATTTAAGGATCGTGCCATTGTGCTCGGTGCTTTTGAATCCAGCATTTCGTCGCTTATTACTCGACATTTCAACGCCGAAACTGTCGACAGGATATTTGAAAGTGACAGCGAAGTCGGTACTGATTGGCTTCCACAGCTCATCACCCAGAAAGCATGGCGAAAGCTGGTCTACGACCTTTCCGAGCAGCATCATCAGTGTTTGATGCTCACATTCAGTGTGAAACTGATTTCCGAAGCAGGCTTCCAACACGAAATCAGCAGCGTGAACACCGCCGCTCGACAACTCGACATATTCTGTGGAGTATTGGTTGCTTCGCTTGATTCGCTTCTAAACGAACACAGCAAGGGACCCGGGACGGAAACCTACGAGAAGGCATTTGGCGAACTCGTTCGAGTCGCATGCCATAGCGAGCACACTTACCTGTACACGCAAACGATTCTCAAAGTTATGCTTGGCAAGGTGAGTGTAAAGCATTCGAATGTGTGCAATCGTTATGCGTTTCAGAACGACGGAATGGTGCGTGCAGCTTGTGCGCATATTTCAAATGCTCTTCGTGCAGCACTCTACAAAAAGGAGCAGAATACGTCTTCCATTGACCTACTTCTGCTACAATCTCCTGAGGATCGAATCCCACAGAACGCCGTCCAAGCCATGCAGACGATGATTTCCAAACGAGAGTTGAATCCTGCAGATATCGTTGCGCTTCAACAGGTGCTTCTTGTGTATTTTCGCCCTATTTTCTACAACCATCTTCAGGTGTACTCTCGACCGAACCCACCTTCAGTCGAATTGATCCGCGATCCTATTTTTGTTAACATGCTCATTCATGCTCTTTTTAATTGCGAAGGCATGAAGCGGCTTCTCAACGATCACCGATCGAAGTACATCTACTTGTACGCATATGCCTCTTGTGTCGCAGAATCACGCTCACCTAACGGAGCACGAGTGGTATAATCGCACTCATTTAGTTTAAAATTTTTTTTTGAATTTTCAGCAGAAGAAAGATGAATTGCACAGTACATGCTCACAACTGGAGCAGTTGGCGACTCTTCTGCAGGGCAACGACGATCTGCTAAAGATTTTCAAGAAGCTTGAAGCTCTTGTAAAAAATCCCGCAGCTGCTCTGGGGCTTCTCCACTATCTTCGCACTTTCGTCATGAGAGACGCTTTAGTGACGGAAGTTCCTGCAGTCGTTTTGGTTCTGATTGATCTCATCGCTTCCTCACACGTCAATCTTCACTACCGGTGAGTGGTGCTTTTGACCGTAAATCCCTGAAGTGTGGTTTCAGCGTTTTTGATGTCATTGTTGATCTCTTCGAAAGTCAGTCATCAAAAACGAAATCGCCGAAGTTTTGATGGAGAGGCAGAAAACAGTCATTGACAGATTCGTACATCTAATTTCCGTTGGGTTTGTGCTGCCAGTCGTGGAGCGAATCACCAAAATGTGGGTGGAAAGTATAATGGATATCTCGCTGGTTCGGTACTTCGCGTCAGAAGTTTTGGATATGATCTCACCACCGTATTCGGACGATTTTGTTGCTATCTTCTTACCACTTGTGGAGAATCCCGACATTTTCGAACCTGCGCAGTATCCTACAAAATATCAAACTGCAAAGGAATTCCTCGACGTGTGCACCTCTCCAACGTCAGCTCTAACGACGTCAAAGAAGAAGTCCAAATAATTCACTTGTTGTTGTAAATACTGTACATATTGTGAGGCAATGACTGTAATTTATGTGTTACACGAGAGGGGGCGGCTATAATCATCTGTAGTATTTTTCGCGGTTCGGCGAATGTCTTCTCTCGAAGTAGCGGTCCTGTGCGTAGACGTACTGTCCGCGAGCGTTCGAATCGCCATGACCTGGAGGCGGCGGGACACCGTTGTAGTTGTAGTGGGTGGGCGGGGGATTCTGCTGGATGATCGTTGGAGCGGCGGTTGGTTGAGGTGCCGCTTGGGTGAGTTGAACTGAAAACACGCCAGATGACCGACGATCGCATCCCGGAACATACCAGCACCCGTCTGACGATTTCGGCGTTTCTGGCGGATGCCGAACCATCCGGCGAACCAGATTCCGAGGAAACAGATGCACGGGCAGCAGATGCAGATGAGGAAAGCGATGATGCCACAGATCAGCGCGATGATTTCGCCAACTTGCCTGTCATCGAAACTGTTCGCTGACTGCACTGAGCACTCAAGGGCACTTACCATCCATACGCGTATCCGAGGTCGTAAGCGCCTCCGTAGCCTCCATAGCCTCCGAAACCAAGCCAACGTTTCACTCGGACGCCGTCGGGGCGCGCGAGAGTTGAAGTCGCCAGACAAAGGAGCGCGTAGAAGACGTTCGACGACGAGATTCGCATCGCGTTCTGCAAACTAAGGTGCGATTGTGGAATCCGCGAAGCGCCGCCGACAAAAGCTAACAATTAGAAAACACGTGAGTCACGCGAAAACAGGAAAGCGGAGCCGAAAAAGGTAAACGCCGCGGGCGGAGGGAACGATGCATACAAAAGTAAATGTAATCGAAGCGCGAACGGAATCTGCGGGTGAGGGGGGAGCGAAACCAGTACCACCGACAGGCGTCGCGGCCACGTCGTTGTCCAAAGAGTGACAAAAGCTCAAGTGGCCGTTGTTTCGGAGAAGAGAACTTGTTGGCACTGTTTACCGAGACATAAACGACGATCGAAGGAGCGACGAAGAGAGAAGAAGTTACGTGATGAGGAGGAACTCCGATGGCTTCGACGACCTCCGTAGATTCGGGTTGATCGGCGACTCCTTGCTCGCTTTCTTCGTCTTCGGCGTTTGCGTGTCCGTCTGAACGATGGAATGCTGCATCCACACATATCTGAGTCGCACTCACGGTTCCTCCTTCCGCATCCGACGACTCCGAGTCGTTTCCGGTCGTCGCATCGTTCGCCTTCGGACCTTCTGCCGTCGCGAGTCCTTTGCATACGTCGGAGTCGCTCTTCTGTGTCTTCTTCGGTGTCGTGCCATCCGTCGTGCACTGCGTCTCCCTGGAACGTCATACCGTAATCCACGGAAGACACAAAGAAGAAGAAAACTCACGCGGTATCCTTTTGGTCATCGCACTTCGTCTCCGCTTGCGTAGGATTCATCTAAAGTGAACGATATGTGAGCACAACGCGTTCTCCCTTCACCTACTTCTGTGGTGTTTCCGCTGAAAGTTGTGTCGCCTTCGCTTTTCCGCCCGTGCAAGTCGATGTGAATCGTGCGCTCAACGTTCGCCCGGTGATGTCCCCTCTCGCGGTTGTTGCTTCGCTGCAGCCGTCTCGCCGACCCAGGAGAGGGACTCGTGGGGGTGGATGCCTTTTTCTTAGAACACGACGGCGTTGACAACGAGAAGAGCGCGAGAAGAACGAAGAAGAAGATCAACGCGCCCTCAACCGGCGCCAAGTCTTTCATTTCCACAAATGACCTGCGGAACTCCAATTTGCAGCGAGACACCTGAAGTGCCAACTCATTCCCGAAGCGACGCGTCACAACTGCTTGTGACAACGCTTCTTCTTCGAACGGCGCAGATCCGACGCGTTGAATTCCGTTCCGCGGAAATTCATTTTCTGTTCCCGCTATCCATCGAAACGTTTCACTCATTTGCAGTTGTATCGCCTCGTTGCTCGCTACCTGTAGCTCCAGCTCCACGGTACTCGCAAGAATTCGGGGTTTTCCGTCCGACTTTTCGTTTTTTTTGGATTCAAATGCGTTCTTTCGATCGAATTTTTTTCGAATGACATCGATGCGTTTTGATAAGAACTGATGCTTTCGGCTCCGTTCGCTCAACCGTTGCCTGCTGAACCTGCTGAAGCGTTGCACACTTCGTTTGGGCCACCGACGACGGCGTTTCGTTATCCGTGTAAGAATTTGGGAATAAATTGAATTTATTCTCTGCGTCGATCATTTATTTACAAAAAAGAAAGAAAATCGCAAATCTGGGAATCGATTCCTCTCATCCATGGAGCGAATGCTGTCGCGTTCCGATGGCCGATGGGAGTTTCGAATTGCAGCGGAAGGAGAGCGACGAGAAGAGCGGAGTGCACTTCAGCATGTCCTGAATTGAGATGCTTAGCTGTGGGGAGATTGCGACAACGCTTACCTTCAGTTGGATCGACTCGTAGTTCTCAATGCTCTCCTGGAACTTGTCGATCCACAGGTCCTTCAACGACTAGCGTAGTCACCGCATTTCAGCGCCCTATCACTCACCTTTTCCTCCTTGGTGGACGCCTGCAGTGTGTAGATGGAGACGACTTGGTAGTAGCGTGTGAGGTGGATGATGACGAACGCGTGACGGAGCGAGGCGCTCGAGGAGGACGCCTCGTTAGATTCGGCGTCGCAGAAGACGCATGAATCGAGCGGAACCGGCTGTTTCTGCACCACGTAGTGCTCTTGCTTCGTCGTGCCGGCTCCAGTCTTCTTCGACTTGATGGCGCATTTCTTCGCCTTTGTCAGAAGGAACATGTCATTGAAGAGGAACGCGTAGCAGTCGGTCACTCGGTTGTTCTCTGAAATCGGAATTCGCGTTGCTTCGTGAGGGGAACGGACGGACGGACCGACAAACTCTAGATGACCTTCGTGGATGAGTTTCCGGCGCGGATGTGCGAGGAGATTCTCGCAGAATTGGCGCGAGAGGGCGCCTTTCAGGAACTGAAATGAGCGGCTCTCGTGAGCGCTGAGGCTACAGTACTCACGTCAGGAATGTACGAGCGCGGCTCGATATCGTTGATCGACGGCCACACAACTTGGTTCTGCAGCTGCTGAAGGCGCTCGAAGTTGTGCAGCCACTGTACACTGTCGTCGATCGACCCTGAAGAGAGGGGATTATGGTAGCGAGGACAACGGCGACTCACGGAGATTCTCATTCATCGTCTCGATCACCTTCTCAACCTTCGCTTTGTCGTCGTCGCCGTCGGTAAACTTGTGGATCTCTTTGAGGAGGATCGGGAGGCGCGTAATGCGCTGCAGCGGAGAGATGAGGAGATCCTCAAGTTGCAGACGCTCGCAGCGCTGATCAGCGAGACACACGCGCTCGAACTCTGTGAAGCGCTCCTCGCGCTGACGGATCGAGCCAAGGTACTCCATGGTCGCCTTGTAGTTGATACAGTAAGCTTGGTACGCGGAAATCGTGGAGGGACCTCGCGAGAACTGAAATCGGAATGTGAAGCGTCTCTTCCCTAAACGAATTCCGCTGCGTTTTCTGACCTTTTCGAAGAGTTTGACGATCATGTTGGTCGTGTTGTAGCGCGAGTCGACGCCCTGGTCAGTCACCTCCTTCAGTAGCGTCAGGAACGATTGGCAGAAGCGACGACTGATCTGAAAAGAGAGTTCAGCGAGATGCACTGCACTACGGCTACCGTACCCTGCAGAGCTGGTCGAGGTTCCCGAAGAGAAGGTCAGGCTCCACCGTCAGCAGACATCCCTCCACTTGGCACTTCTTCAGAGGCTCCTTGTAGACGTTTCTGAAGAGAATCCGCTGACATCAGACCCGCCCATCATAATCTACCGTAATACGAGCAGCTGTCGTTGCAGGAAATTCAGTTCACTGTGGAAGAGCTCCCAGACGGATTGAAGCCGCTTTCGGTCGTGCGGCGGAAAGTGCTCCGAGCCGAAGAACATCTCCTCCCACGTGACCGACTGAAAGGAATCATGCAAACCGACTTGTCTCTTCTCAGATTACGGTATCAGAATTGTCCCTCTACTGTGCTCTCCTCTTCTGCGCGAAACAACTTCCGAACTTCTCCTGATTTGCCCGAATGAATCGGCTTCTTCGCTCGCCGCCGCTCCTTCGACTCGAAGCACTTTCCGCTTCGCTCCCTCGCAACTCGACCTCCGCGCGCACTCTTTCAATATTGGCGTTTCGCTGCGCCGGCGCCGATAATTAATTAAAGCGTTCCGCGCTTGAATTTCGGCCAACTTCAACTCCGGACCCATCTGTCGCTCCCGCCTGCGGCCTTTGGCGGACCTCGTAAAAAGTCTGCCTTCTTCCGTTTCGCGCTAATTGACGCCTCTGGCGATGGGAGCGCCGATGATGGACGCCGAAGCCGAGTCGCCTTCGCAGTGGCCGTGACGAAACCGGATAAACAATCTCTCGCCATCGCCGTTCCGCCCCTCCCTCTCCCCGCATCCCGAATTTGCATAATCTGGCATTTACCAGAAGCAGAGCGAGCTGCTCATCCTCCACTTCCTGGTCCTGCGACGACTCTAATGCGGACTGCACGTGACGCACGATTTCACGGCGCTTCGCCCGATTCGACCACTCGTACTGAAAAGGAATTTGCATGATGCGATGGGTCTCGCGAGGAACGCACCAATCGCTTGAGGATCCACGGAGAGCGCGCTCGCGGTTGGTTGTCGTTTTCCGCGTAGAACGCCTGAGCGGAGATCGTCGCACGCTGTAGATCTGAAAGTCAAATTGTCACCGCAATTCACGGTTCGACGCCGGAAAACAATCGCGGAATCATTGGGGGTTTGGGAGCCTACCGTACCTGCAAGCATACCTCCTCCGGAGGAGATGGCGCGGTTGAACAAATGCGACTCATTTGGGGAGATCTGCACGTGAGGAACTATAATAACATTGTCAGGAGAACAGTCGGGGTCGTCTTCAGTCCTAAAAAGAGTTCAAATCAGACAATCCCTCCAGGACCATCTATCAGTTTTGTTATTTCGCTCCAACCGCCGCCCCAAAAACGGTTTTCCGTTATTCGGAGAACGTTCTCGGCGTCGTTGCGCTTTGCGAAGTCGCCTGAGGCGTCGAGCACTCATTACGGAAGACGCCGACGTGCATAAACATGAATTATGCATGCGAGATGCGAAGCGCGTATGTTGCGTGATTCTCCTCTCGCGCGCACGTAATTCGACGCTTCGGCGAAGGAAGCACGACGCGGTGACGCCTTGCATGGGATATTCGAGGAGACTTACGTTTCCGTCGTTTGCGCCTGAAATAAGATATTGTCAGAGGAGGAATCGCCGCTTTCAGCGCCGATCTTTGATCGCTGCGAACGAGCGCGATCGAAGGTGGGTGGATTCGGCGGATTCGCCGAATCTCGCCACCAAGTGCGCGGCTTGCGAAACACAATTTGCCTAACAAGATTAGCTCCTCGGAAAGAGCGTTTTAATCAAAATAAACGCATAAAAGTGCGCTTTTTGTTTCGCAAGTGCATTTCTCCCTTCACGGCTACCGTACCTGCTCGGGAACGATGGCATGGCGTCGGACGAGTTGTTCTCGGTTTGGATGGATCGTCTGCGCATCGCAGTCCTCGGGCTGAAAAGGCGCGTGAATTGCCGTTCGAGGAATGAAACTCCGTTTTGTTCCTTGGAGTCCTGGGAGACGCCTCGGGCGAATTAAATCCTCATTTGTGTGCAGAGCGCGCTTTGCACTTCGGGAACTCATGCGCGAATCTCCTTTGTGAGGTCCTCCGCATTCGCTCGCTGCGATGTTTTGAAGTGAAAGGAGGGTGGCGGAAGGGATTAATTAAAATGAACCTCCGAACAAACAATCCGACATCTAATTTGCATAATTCAACGCTTTTCCCTCGTTCGCCTCGTCAGAAACCTGTCGTCGAATCAGGAGTGCACTCTGATGCGATAGTGCAATTATTGTCGAATAAGCGATCGTCGTGGGTGGTCGTCAGATGGACCAAGTACGGTTGATTGACTTCTGCTCAATCCACGCATCTTTCCTATTAGGCGTGCACGGGAAATTTGATTTTCGCGCGCAATTAATCGCGGAAAACGAACGCAATTGGCCAAAGCGAGATTCTAAAGGGGCTCGCCAAGTGCAGTTTGAGGCGAGTGATTACGGTAGACGATGAGGCGGTACGGATGACGCCTGAGAGGAGGTTGTAGGACGACTCACCTGTTTGATTAGAGAGTTTCCGCGCAGGTGATGAAAGAGAGTCAGCGAACTGGGTTCGTGAGCCATACAGGGCAATCGGCGCGAGGCAAATGAACATGCCTGAGGGAAAATAACATTAGCCATCGTGGGAGAGGCGATGGCGAGGGAGCGCGCGGTGTGTGGAGCGCACAGACAACGAGAAAGGGTCGAGAGAGTGAGAGATCGCGTGCAACTTGGGTAAAGGGGGCGGACACGCGCACAGGCGCCGCCCCTTCGACCCGAAGCCCGAGAATGGAGCTGCGAATCGGGCTTAGGGAGCAGCGATCGAGGGGCGAGAAACAATGACAAACGACGCCCGAAATAGAGAAAGTGACAAAGACAGAGACCAAAGAAGGCGAAAATGACGTCGCAGCCCGAAGGAAACGTAAATCGCCCGAATCGCGGTGCGCCGAGCACAAAGGAGAGTAATGGAGAGCGCGATGACAATCGGCGTCTGATGGGCTGGTGCACTAGGTGGTTCTTTGGCGTCTTCGGCACACGCTGCTCCCCACTGAGGGCACCAATTCGAAGATCGTGTAGACGGCGCTTTTGATTGCGAAGAGTTGACAGGAATTAACGCGACGCTTTTCTGCAGCGCACAGAAGCAAAAATCACGCCAGAACTCTGCGTTGCGTCCCTATGATTGGTGTTGACGGTCGGGATTATTAGATAAAGATGAGGAAAATAGGATGCAACGCCGTAAGACACGCGCCGGATTTTGCGTCATCTCGAATCGCTCATCTTGAGAAAGTTGCAACGGAGACGCAAACAAGAAGTCAGGAAAGTTCGGCCGAATTTGCGAATCACGTTTTGCGAATTCTCGCGATCCGTTTTCTATGTTGCACATGGCCATCGCTTTCGGATCTTTTACGCTTTTCGCGGATAGAATCCACTTTAAAATTAAAGAGAACTTACGAAGATGGCGGAGGCGACGCTCCCGACGTTTGAATGCGCAATCAAGTGGAGGTTCATCGGACAGAAGCTTCACAGGTGCACGCCTGAAATTGCTGATGGTAGCGAGGGAACGGAGGATCCGACATCGCGCACCCTCTCCGCCTACCGCTCTCGCTCACCGGGCCTTGCGTGATTGCGCTTCCATTCCGCGATTATCGAATTATACTCGGAAGAAATATTGTTAGTGACAAATTAAAATTCGGTCCGTTCATCCGCCCGACAGTCGGTGGCGGCAAAGAGGAGCAGGGATTTTGGATTAATCGTCCCTTATCGCGATGAAGATCGCAAACCTCTTGGAAACGCATTCATCTCGTCGCAACGGCGACTTCGCGCCGGAAAACAAAGCGATTTGCATTCCACATAGGACATTCCGTGGATCATCCGCTTCCCGTTTTGCATCCTGGGCTGTCGCCGTGGCCGTCTCATTTCCCATTCGCTCCTCGTTTCTCCGCGCAATTCAGGACAATTCATTCACCAATTACGTGACTTCTGCTCCTCTCTCTATTCCAATTAAGCCTCGAAAGGGCCGACCTTCCCGCTCCCCTCACACCCGACTTGTAAACACCCCTGTGACATCTCCGATTACTCGACTCTCCGTCAGCGGAGCGCATTCCTCGCCGAATTCTCATTTATTCACAATCCATCCATAGCGGAGCTCCCGTTCCAAGCCAGCGAGTTCTTGTCCACGAACTGACTGCACAGCGCCAAGTACTTCTCGAAGAGGCGCTCCGGGACGTCGTTCGCAATCCTCTAAACAAAACGAGGAGTCGGTGCAGCAGAGGCCGCGAGGGAGACTCACGTGAACGGCTAGAAGATGACACAGGAGAGCGAAGTAGACGAAGGCGACCTGGTGGGACGACTGCATCGAGTGGAAGCGGTGCGCACGAACGTGTTCGATGCATTCACTCATCAGAAACGACTTGCGTTCGCCATCGTGAATCAGGCAATGGGCATACTGTAACACACAGAGATGTAAAAATAACCATTCACACGCTACCGTACCTCGAGCACCGCGTACGATCCCGCTCGCCCCACGCCGCTCATGCTGACAACGACCAGAGGCTTCGCTTTCCTCCTGAAACGCTCAAACGATCATCCTCTCACTGTTTCTCACCTCAAGTATGACTGAATCTCCCAGACGCTCTCGATACTCTCGGGCGCGTTTCCGTGGCTCCAACCCTCAAAGTGGATCAACTCGCACGTTCTCCTTTCCGCGCCCCTTCGCACTCGCAGCTTCACCAACTTCCAGTTTGACTTCACCTCCATCGTCGAAATCCAGGTGACACTCGTGCCGTCCTCCAACTCGATCGTGTCTCTGAGCATACCGTAGCCACTAGAGCGTGATTTCAGATCACTCACGTTGCGGAAGGATAGAGGTCGATTTTCGCTCCGATTTCGCTCCATTCGATTGCGGTTGCAATCAGAAGAATCGCTGTCGCCTTCTCCTGCCAAATCATCTTCCAAAAGTCAACTACCGTATGCTTCAGAGGCATCTGCGTGACGATCATCTGAACAGAAACTTCAATTTCCACGCCAACTCTTCGGAACTTACGCTTTCGTCCACTGAGTTGCAGTAGGGGACGCGACTCGCGTGGATGAATCCGCCGCCTTCGAGAATAACGCGCGACGAATCCAAACAGACGACGTCGCGGAATCGACTTTTTGCGAGATTTGCGGTGAACGCCTCGCGCGTTGCGTCCTGTGGAATCCGCGATCGAATACTCGCAAAGATCTCCCTCGTCTTCTCAATTTCCCCCGAAAGCGCCGAGCGGATGAACGACCGGATCTTCGCCACGTGCACGTTCTCCGAGACGCAATCGTATCCTGCAATGACCGACAATTACTGAGAAAGAAAACGGTTACAAACCCAGATTCAGCTCGTCTTCCTCGTTGCCTGGCGTCAGAATCCTCACAAGAAGCTCCTCTTCGGATTCCACGCGTCTCGGCGAAGGAGGCGCGTCCAGGAAGTTCGAGGCGACCTTCTTCGAAGCTTTCGGCGACGCGGTCTTCGCTTCTTCGTCCGAAAGGTTCTTTCGCTTCCGCTTGACGCGAGGTGTCGGAGGAGGTTCGACGATTGCGGCACACGGAGGAGATACGTAGCGAGTGACCGCTGGAAGCGTCCGCAACGACTTTGCAAGTTTCTCCCTCGACTTTGACTTCTTCTCTCTCTCGAACACCTCGTTCGAAAGCGCATTCGACGGAATCAACGTCGACGACGTTCGTCGCATCGGCGGAGTTGCGTTGCCAACGGACGAAGTGATCGTCTTGTTGGACGCCTTCGGAAACGGCGGACGCGTCGCCGGAACGTCGACGTGGAGTTCAGAAGGACGCACGTGTCTTCGACTCTTCCGTCGGTGCGTCTTGCTCCTCTTCGCTACCTTCAGCGCTTCCGCGGACGCCGTGTTCGTGTTAGCGCCGCTCTTCTCTACCGGAACATTAGGGACAATCGCCTTCGGAGTCGGTTTTGGTTGCTTCTGGCGCGACTTCATTCTTTTCGACGCTGAAACGGAGATCTTCAAATTTCGGAAATGGACTGTTTCTCACGTTGTTTTGCTGCAGACTTGGACGCCGCTTTCTTTTTGCCGCCAAAAATGCTCGAAAACCATCCGCCGCCGCTTTTCGTCTTTCCTGAAATATTCGAAACTGCACACACACGACATTCAAACACGAAAGACGGCAACTCTCACCCTTCGCCTTCGTCTTCTTTGCGTTTTTAGACTTTGAGAGTTTCATCGCCTTCTGCTGCTGCTGCTTTGCCGCTCCTTCGCCCTCGAATGCGTTCTGCAAGGTTTTTGAGTTCTTCCGGCGTTGTCCCATCGCCTCTGTGCGTTGTCAGTTGTGCGAGTTTCGACCGCGCTGAAGCGATCGTCTCCGCAAAATGGAAGTTTCGTCTGATTTATTCGAATTTACACGTTTCACGGAGAACAATTAAGACATCGGGAGAGGAGAGCAGCCTCGATATGCCCTGGAAAAGCGGGGTTGTCAGAGGCGCGGTTTGCCGAGCGCCAGTGGAATCGAGAAGACGGAGGCGGTGGGAGGTAGGAGGTGGATGTTCGAAGGGAGATTCGCGAAGAATGGATGCATCATGGCGGCACTCGCTGAGATGCGATCGTCCGGATTCAGCTGAACGCGTGGGATCACTCAAATGGACAACTCGGGCTGCTCAGTACCTGCAGGAAGAGGGAAAGCAACGATTTCCCGTTTCCCAGTCGACCCAGATCGGTGTGGACGTTGTCCCACTCTATTTCGCGATACGGCGGGAAGACGTCCGGCAGATAGTGCGGCAGATCCTTATACTGCGGCCACTTGACCAAATCCGGAATTCCTCGGACACTGAAGATGCGGTCTAGTTGGTCGAGAACCTCCTTCGAACCGGGGAACAGCGGCATTCCCGTGCAGATCTCTGCGAAAATGCATCCGACGCCCCTGAAAAGCGCGCAGATGAGGGAGCGCTGCAACGAGAAGACCGATTTACCACATGTCGAGCGAAGTCGAATAGTTCGTTGATCCGAGGAGGACGTCGGGCGGTCGGTACCACAGAGTGACGACTTCGTGCGAGAAAGTGCGGCACGGAACGGACTTTGCGCGCGCCAACCCGAAATCCGCCAGTTTCAGATCCCCGTGCTCGCTCAGCAGGAGATTCTGCGGCTTGAGATCGCGGTGGAGAATCTTGCGCTCGTGGCAGAAAGCGAGGCCTCGGAGCAACTGGAAGAGGAACAGCTCCACCTGCACGATGTCGAGACCGTGCGGAAAGCGTTCGAGGTACTTGCTGAGGTCAGTATGCATGTACTCGAAGACGAAAACGAGCGAATTGGGGCTGTGCAGAATGTCGTGCAGCTTCACAATGTTCGCGTGTCGCAGCGTGCGAAGAAGTGACGCTGAAAAGCCAAATTTTGCAAACTACCGTTGCAGGAGCTTTGCTTACCTTCGCGAATCGCGGTGAACGGAAGTCCCTCCTGCTCCTGCAGTTTGATTTCCTTCAACGCCACGATCGACCCGTCTTGTCTGAACAGAAGAGGCCGTTCGAGGCAAGCGCCTTCTCAACTTACCTGTTTTCACTCTTGTACACCATCGCGTAGCTGCCCTCGCCGAGCTTCTCCAGGCGCCTGTACAGCTGATCGACGTCCTGCACCGCGGGGATGTCTTTGGGAGGCATGTTCACCAGGGTGTTCGGGTCGAAATGCGCCGAGCGCGGACGTCTCCTGCGCGGAACCCTCTCGGCAAAGTCGATGGTCGACACCGACGAGGAGCAACACGGCTGCGAGGGAAGATTCTGCGACGGCGACGTTGAATTGTTGTTGTTGGCGGCGATGGAACGCGAACGCGACGATCTGAAGATGTACTGTAGGACGCTGGAAGGCCGCGAGGACGAGGAAGTCGAGTGGTTGGCGGCGGCTGACGTCGACGACGACGCATTACTGTGCCACGACTGCACCATCGATGAATCGATCCCGTTGCAAAGCGTCGCCGAAGCCGAGGCCGTTGACGGCGCCTCTGAAACAGAGATTATCGGGTTGGATGAAGAAAGCGGCAAATTGGAATAATGAAGCGGCGTCACGCGATCCGACACTTCGGCGCGGAACGTCCGGTACGGCGAGGATTCAACCAACGAATACCGTAGTTCCGCGCTGTGTGTGGAGCTATTGTGGCGCATAAATATGAATTGTGGCGCAAAGAGACAATTGAGCTTCAATTGGAGAGCGCGCCGTTCTAGTACAGTCGCATCCCAAATTTCCAACAATCGCGACTCAGACGGCCTTCTCGGAGCCTCTCAGACGTCGCCAATTATACTCGCAAGTGGTTCATTCACCAAAAGACGTCTTTCCACAACGAAAAAAGCGCTTTTTTCGTCCGCCGGCTGTTGCCTAGCAGAGAACGCGGCCTGCAGACGCGCGACAGCGATTGGAACGCAGAAACCAACCCTTTGACTTCGCCGCCGGCGACATCGTCTTCCCGTTTTTGCTCCGCGACTTCCGAAGAGTGAATCGCGATTTCTTCTGCGGGGAAAGCGTCGTCGCGCCGTTGGAGACGCACACGCGGTGCAGATTCTCCGAGGACTTGGACGAGCGCACGACGTGGAGCTTCTGCTGGTTGAGCACCGAGAGCGAGCAACTCGGCCGCAGTTGCGTCTGGTCGCGATCGAGTTGCGAGATCCATAGGCCTGAATGCACGTCGTATAGGTACTGCGGGGTACTGTAGAAGGCACTCAAAGCGCCTTGAAATGTGGTTGAAAATCACGAAACGAGTCGATCAATAACTCTTCGAACAAAAGCGGCGAATTCGGGAGCGGCGGCGGCGAGTAATTTAAGGATAAAGGGCCAATTAGCGTTTCCACTTTGCACACTCGGCCTCTAATTCGATATTTCGAGGCGCCACTCGCGCGTCTCCCGAAAACGTACTCAAAACGTATTTCGTTTCTGCTCTGCAGTCTACCGTATACCCGCCACTAAAGTCGGTGGCCACACGGCTTTCCGGTGGATGAAAGAAGAAAGAAACGCACCTATATGCGAAGTAAGCTTGTTCCAAACGGCCGCCATCGCTCGAAGACGATTCTGCAGCTCCTTAGGCGGCGAATATCGAATTAGTGGTCGACGAGAACGCCCAGGGCAATTAAGCCATATTCGGTCGGTCGAAAGCCGCGTTTTCCTCGACGAATGGTAGCGCCGCCGCTTCGGACGACTTCGCGACTGAAACAAACGCACAATAATCACCCGAGAGCGCCCGCCTAATGGTCCAACTTTCAATTAAAACGGAGGGAATAATCAAGTTTCGCGACCCTCCGCCACGCAGACGCATAAGTAATTCTGGTCCGCCACGTACGCGCCGCCAAACGAACATCTGAGGCCCTCGGCTGGGGAAACGAAAAGAGAGCTGGTATTAACGACGGTTTAATAGACGCGCAGCGAGGCAAAACAATTGTCCTATGGTAGTGTTGCCGTCGACTTCTTCCGCGACGTCGCCGCGCGAGGACGATATGTCAATGAGATTATCTTCCTTCGAGTAGTCAGTCGGTCACTCTTTGAGACTCCGACGAGGACGCCGCACAATCGAGGATTGTGGGGGAATTCGCGCGAACGTCGAGTGATTGTCGGCGGCGGTTGCGGCGATGATAAACAACGCTGACGCGGCGGACGTCGCTGAGTCATCTGAGAGTTTTCAAGGAGCGCCGGAGCCCTTAGGTGCTCGGTTGCGGCGACTGTTTGCCCTCGGCGCAGCGACGATCGCCGAATGAATGAAATTGCGACAAAAAAGGAAAGCGGGCCGCAGACGGAGCGGAGGAAATTGGGACGAAGCGCGGTGAATCAGAGACGCCATGTTTGTCGACCGTTGACGTGGGGGTAATTGGCATAGAGCACCTTGTTTTCGATTCCATTTTCATGAATTTTCATTAAGAATCGCCATTGGTCCGCCGCCGCTCGACCCGCTCGTCGAATCACTGCGGAATCGACGAACGCACTGCGGGGATTACGTGTGCGCCCTGCGACCGGCCGCAAATGGAACCAGAAATCGGTGTTTCGTCGTTCTGTAGAAGGACGTACGGTAGGCACGCCACGCTGGAAACGCGGCGAGGAGAGGCGGAAACGTCCGCTTGAGGGAATCTGAGTGCCTCTCGACGCGTTTCGCTCTTTCCGGCGCTCAAAACGAATTAACCGAATTGTCTCACGGAAGAATTACTTTGCGAATCGAGGAACGAGCGCGGCAGAACGCCTCGAGAAGGGCGAATCGGGGGAATCGCCGTTAGAGAAGCGAGGAAACGACGTCGAGCGGCTAATGAACTCAAGTCGATTGACGACATATGAATGGGAGATGAGGTATGTCCTCCCTCGAGGGACGTCGAGCGCCGCGTAGGCACCGGCGGGGGGACGGATCAATCGATCGCCTCTTTCAAGGAACTCGCGATCGGCTGATCCGCGACGCCGCCGAGCAACCGTGCATAAACGGCGCCGAATCTCGTGATCAATAGCGGCGCTGGAGAAACGAAGCGCGAAAGGTATGAAGTGGCGGCGGACGACGGTGATTTCGCTGAAAAACACCTCCACTAATCGGCTGCGCGAACGGCTCGGCTCGCGCGTGCGTGAGTGTTCTTTCCTCTGCTCGTCGTCCGATTTGCATATCGTAAGCAGTCGGTGCGAATTTATGGGGCCGCAGTTGTCAGTAAGATTCATTCGCGGGTGGCGGTGGCAGCCGTTTGACATTACATCGTCCAGTTGTTCGCCGACTTTGAGTTTATGCTTACCGTGCAAAAGTGAACACTGAACAGGCGCTTGCATAACTTGACTTGGTCAACGTATAAAACATTTACTACTACCGGAACTACAAAAAATCGATTATTTCACTACTAATTTGCATACATAAATACATCAAAATCTAAAGCATAATTCTTCTAATTAATACAAATAGTTATTGCGTTCGGCCGGAGGACCGCCGGTGCACTCCTCTGTCAACTTATCCAGCACATAGTCGACGTTCATTCCTGCCGAGACATTTTCGGACATGCGCAAGTACTGCATTAAACGCTTTATTCCAACGTAAAACCTGAAATAAAACTTTCTCTAATCATCATTAACCAATGCAAGCTTACTTATGAGTAGACCTCCTCAATTTATCATTAAACTCATGCAAATCACGATCCGAGTAAACGCTCGACTCTTCAGCTACCCTACAAATGTGTTCAGCCTCGGTGAGTGCCGGAACTTCAAATGTTTCACTGAATATACTTTTGAAGTTGAACAAATCAACAAAAGCTTTGTTTGAAGAGGTTGCGAGAACCAATAAACGGTGATTCTAAAGAAGAATGATGAGTGTAAGAATCATTGTGTTTTTTTCATACGTTAGGAGGTCTCAACTTTAAAAGCTGTGTCAAAGTTCCTAATATCAAGTGAGAGAAGCGCGGACCAACCGCAGTGTAATCTGAAACACATCATTGAAACTGTCTCGAGATTATATCAAATACCAAGAATTCCTTCCAGATCGTCGACAACAACGATGCTGGTGGGTGATTTGTAAGCGTCTTGAAAAATCTTCCGTATAGCTGCACATTTGGCGGTTTCCGTATATCCTGCCAAGTCAGCGGGGCTGCACAGTCGTACAAATGGGATGTCCGATTCTTTGGCAAGCTTGCAAGCAATGCTGCTAGCACCACAACCAACAGGTCCTAAAAAAAATAACAGATTCGAGAACAAGTAGGTAACCGATACCCAAAAACAGCACAGATTGTAGGGGAGCAGCATTTTCTTTCTTTAGGCCGGTTACGTAAAGTTCTGCACTTTCCAGAATTCGGCCAATGTCGCTGCTCCAGTAATAGAAGCCAGACACTTGGTATCTATCCAAGTTATCGTCAACGTGCCCGAAAGCCTGTAAACTGATTCGTAACTAAGAAATATAAGAAACAATTATCATACCGGCTTCACGTCGTTTTCAATAGCGTAGTCGAAATCTTCTGAGCTGACCTTGAGCTTTTCGAAGGCATCAGACTCTACGTGCACATTTTTCCCGGTTTTCACTAGTCGGTTCATAGCTGAAGACTGAGCTGCGCGAACAAGACCTTCGATTTCTGCTCCAGAAAAGTTCGGCGTGCGCTTTGCGATGACATTGATATCGACAGATTGGTCTAGTAAACCATACTCCCTTAAATAAAGTTTGAAAAGAGGCCCAGAGGAAGCAAAATATCAACCTCATACGCTCTGTATGGATTTTGAGAATCTGTACACGGCCGGCTTCATCAGGTAATGAGATCTCCATCTGTACTTCCATACGACCAGGACGCAATAGAGCTTCATCAATCATATCGCGTCTGTTAGTCATTCCAATAACAAGAATGTTGTTTAGTTGTTCTACACCATCCATTTTTGAAAGAAGCTGGTTGACTACGGTATCGTGAACACCGGATGACCCAGCCATTGATCCACGCTGCTTGCAAATGGCATCGATTTCGTCAAAAATTATCATATGAAGCGCCGAATTAGAGCCACAACGCTTCCATTCTTCTTCGGCGTCAGCAAAGAGCTTGCGAACGTTTCCTTCCGATTCGCCCACGTATTTGTTCAAAATTTCTGGACCGTTGATTATCTTCGGTTCACGGGCGTTCAACATTTTTCCAATTTGTCGAGCAATCAGCGTTTTACCGGTTCCCGGAGGTCCGAAAAGCAGAATTCCGCGAACGTGCTTCATTCCTAATATAATGGTTAACACCGGAGCAAAAATATTAAAGAAAATACCAAGTTGTTCAATGCAGTCTGGAGGGAATAGTCGAGATGAAAACGCTCTTCGAAAAATGGCACTAAATTCTTTATCCATTCCACCGATCCCCATCTTTTGGAAGTTCCAATCCGGATTGATCAGAGCACGATATGCTGATTTTCCCTTGCTCTTACCAATTAGATTCATTTGTGAACTATCCGTCTTCTCGAAAATGATGGGAGCGTTGGGCAACAAAACTCCAAGCGTTAATTTCTCAACAGATCCAGGCTTTGCCGATTCGGATGTTAACGCATTAAAATCCGTAGCTATTGAAAAACTTGACAGTTAATATGCAACCTTTTCAAGCAATGTACCTTGCATCTCCTTGACTGTGATAGCCAAAGTCACAGTTTTATCTCGATCCGGGATGTTGTAAGAAAATACAAGAGTCTGGTGAGTTGTGAAGGCTTGTCCCGCAAATTGCATTGAGAACTCCCTAGCCATGTGATCAGAATCAAGAGGCTCGGAATTCGCTCTAAAACAAACGCTTTTTTGGCGAATTACAGATCATACTCACTGCTTCTTGCTCCGAAAATCCACTGTCAAAGTGATAGTGGCAATGTAATCCTTCGATGTAAATGAGTAAGGGGAGACTCTTACAGCTTGCGCTAAAGACAAAGTTGCCCAACTGCGTTGTGGAGTGGAGAATGCTATTTCTCCTTTTGAAACGGTTGGGTGATTTTTTATTGAGAAGACAAAACGATGAGCTGGCCCTGTTTGCACTTCCACGTGCCTGAAATATAAATTTCGAGATAAATTTATAAATACTGCACTCACTTCACATTGGCCGCATCGAAATCCTCTTTGTTAACAACCGCACAGTTCGTTACCGCTAAGTCGTCCGTCGGGCATTTACTTACCTTCATGTTCATCTGAAAAAGCAATTCTTTACTTAGCCAAAGCGAGAGTAGGTGGGTGATTCGGATTGAATAAGCACTATAATAGAGAAAGTACGGTTGCCAGAGAGACAAACAGTTCGCGTATTCGAATGTGTAGAGCCAACAAACAAAGGGAAGCAACGGTGCAAAAAGAAAAACAAACGCTGACTTCCTTTAACGGCTCAACTTGATCATCAGAATGGTGGGAATCCTCCGAGCCTTCCAGGCGACGATTAAAAGACATGAATGGACAACACATGGACCGCTCAAACCTTGATGCACCAAAAATTAAAATGAAACCAGGTTTAGTGAGTGAACAAGTGGGGAAATAAAGAGCGTCACGAGTCTTTGTCGACAATGTGACCCTCGCCGTATTGAATGTACACACGAGTTACATTGAAGAATCATACGCAGCACGCGTTTTTTTCTTCAAACTATGGCAGTGGTTGGATGGAGCAGCGAGACAAGCGCGAATAAATGGCAGGAGATAACATGATCAATGCACGAGCTAAAAGGCTAAAGGGGATGCGATGCCTCAAGGGAGCGAGCGCATTGAAGCCGCGGGCAGAGCGTTGGACGGCCAACTAACGATAATAATATCCTGCGAAGCCAGTCGACACCCAGCGTTGATTGCTGCAGCCCAAAACGGAATAAGGAATTCGCCAATTCGAGGCACGTTTTAGTCGTTTGCCGACAATCAATATTGCTGAAAAATAAACGTCCTCTCGGCAACAGCAGAGACGTGAAAGCCGGCGTAACTTCGATGGCCTACTTCAGTCATTATGTATACGCACGCGAGTGGACGAGAGCATCCATCGATTCTCGATTTTCATTTTGTGTGCCAGAGTAGTTTGAAAACAAAAAGCACATTGTTCAAGAGGGGTAACTGGTGCGTGCAGTCAAACAAAGACAACGACTTTACATGCACATGTGTCTGATGCCGTTGAAGTAGAATGACATGCCGATTGGATTTATCCATGGCAACGAACATATAATAGTTTACTGAGGACGCTGACCGTTTGTGTGATGCCCCTTACTTAAAACATACAGTAATCCGCAAACTAAATGTTTATGGATCCGTCACTAATCATTGCACCTGGAAGAAGAAGCGTTGGACAACACACAGGTTGAAAGATTCCCAATTGAAAGAGTTGGAAGGTATGACTCGGCCTCAGATCCACGATTCGCACTTCGTTCGCGAAAATATCACTCGAATACGACACCACTTTCTCACACAACTTCGTTGAATGCATCGTTTCTCGCGTTTGTTCTGACCGTTTGTGTTGTCCACGTCACACCTCGACGTCATCGTTCCGCGCCCGACCGCCTTTGAAAACGCGCGTCAAAATTACGAGGAGTCCTACCGCGACAGCATGCGAATCCGTTTGAATTTCTCCCCGACTCGCTCGGCGGCAGTTCAGTTTCGTTTTGTTTCACCGCGAAGCGCGAGAAACCGCGACCGCCGTGTGCCGTCGAGGAGCACAATTTGAATTTTTGATTTGCGTCCGTCGGACGGCCGACGACAGCACCGACTGGGAAATGCGGTGTTGTTCTCATTCTGAGCGTTTGAATGACGCCCCTTACTCTGCGCGCGAAGATTTTCGTTTTGATTTTCGAATCTGTTACGTAATTCTGCTGGCTTTTACTAGTACTTTGTGCTTTTGCAGGTTTCCTCCACAACCATGGCGGAATTGGCTCAAGTGCTGGAGAAAACCATATCACAGAGTAAGTGTTCCTTTTGGTATAATTGTTGATTTTCACTTTTAGATTGTAATGACCAACAGTTAGCTCTCGACTTTTGAAGCAAGCGTGTGAAAACAATTTTGTACGTTGTCTGAAACTCTTTGATGGCAATTGATGAGCTTTCTTTAATTTCAGCCTGAATTCATCAAACAGTTATCGCTCTGTTTGCGATCGAATGATGTTGATTTCATTCGCCAAGCTGCAGGTCTTCAATTGAAGAATGCTTTGGTTGCGAAAGAAGATAGCACCAAACAAGCCTGCACTACGCGGTTGGTTATATTTGTTGATTTTTAAAAACAATTCAATAATAATTTTTAGTTGGCTGCAACTTGCTGAAGATATTCGATCATTTGTCAAAGAAAATGTGATGAGGACGATCGGAACCGAGCGATTCAGGCCGTCTATTGCTGCTCAATGTATAGCTGCCATAGCATGTACTGAAATTCCAGTTAATGTAAGAGTGTTACATGTTCTATCTTTTATCGTTGCACTGATTATTAGCTTTGGCCGACTGTCATCGAGGAACTGATGAAGAACGTAACTGATGACCAAAGGCACAATACCTTGGGTGCTGAAGGGGCTGTCCTGCTTAAAGAAGGCTCGCTTGAAGCTCTTGGATACATATGTCAAGATATTGTGACAGGTGCCATAGAGGCTCAGTCAAACTCGATTTTGACTGCGATTGTCCATGGAATGGGTAAATCGGAAGGCTCAAATCGTGTTCGTTTGGCTGCTACGATGGCTATGTTGAATTCTCTCGAATTCACAAGTTCGAACTTTGCGAATGAAGTAAGTCGATGCTCTAGTCGTGTCCTAAGTCTATAATGCTTTATCTTAGAGAGAAAGACACATCATCATGCAAGTTGTGTGTGAAGCTACTCAATGCAGCGATAACCCCGTGAGAGTGGCTGCAATGCAATGTTTGGTTAGAATCATGTCTTTGTACTACCAGTTTATGGAGCATTACATGGCCAATGCCCTCTTCCCGGTATAATCGGTTCTCATGTATTTATTCATTTTCATCAATCTATGTATAGATCACACTTGAAGCAATGAAGAGCGGTGTTGACGAATTTGTCCTTCAGGGCATTGAATTTTGGTCTAATGTATGTGAGGAAGAGCTGAATCTCAAACTTGAAGCTGAAGAGGTAATTAACCTTAGTTACAAGCAATTGGTTCCATTTTAATTTAGGCTGCGGAACATGGTCGTACTCCTGAACAGGTTTCGAGGCATTATGCAAAAGGTGCTTTGCCCCACTTGATTCCAATGTTGACAGAAACATTGGCGCACCAGGAGAATGCCGATGATGATGACGATTGGTGTCCATCGAAGGCTGCGGGCGTTTGCATTATGCTGCTTGCTCAGTGCACAGAGGACGACATCGTAGATCCGATTTTGCCGTTTATCGTTCAGCACTTTGGAAATGCTGATTGGAAGTATCGTGATGCTGCAATCATGGCATTTGGAGCAATCATGGATGGGCCTTCCAAACAAAAGCTGATGGGGCTAGTTGGAGAAGCTCTTGGTCCGCTTATCAATGCATTACAGGCTTCTGAAGTAAACGGACGAATGTTTTAGCTATTTTCTTATGTATTTAATTTAGTTACCAGTTCGAGACACTGCAGCTTGGACCATTGGTAGAGTTTGTGGGGCATGTGAAGAACTTGTAACACAACATGACATTTTGAACCCCTTGCTGCCCGCTCTGTCCAGAGCTTTAACCCAAGAACCTCGGGTTGCCTACAAACGTTTGTTGGGCTATTTCCAGCTTAACAAAGGCCGCTTACGAAAGTGCGTGTCAACAGGGAACTGATGACTCTGGACAACCTGAAAGTTACATATTGTCTGGCGAGTTTGAAGGAATGGTGAACGAATTGATTAAAACAACTGATCGGTTTGTTTCTTTTTGCGGTTATTGTTATCAAATCGGATATTTAGTTCGGATGCTCATGTTTCGAACCTACGCATTGCTGCGTATGAGACTCTAATGGAGCTGATCAAAAATTCACCAAAAGATTGTTATCCCGTTGTACAGCGTACTACCGTCATTATATTACGAAAATTTAGAACAACTGCTGAATATGGAAGCGTCACTTGAAAGCAATTCGGACAAGTCCCAGCTGCGCGATTTGCAGTCACTTCTATGCGCAACCCTTCAAAGTGTTTTGCGAAAAATGCACCAAGATGATACTGTGAAAGTTGCTGACCTGATCATGCGCGGTCTTGTTTCCATCATGGAACGGTGCCAGGGAAGGGGCGCTGGTGGCGTCATGGAAGACGCTCTCATGGCTATTTCTACGCTAATCGAAGGTTGGTTGCTTTCGCTCGTTTTTTTTTTTATGAATATGAACATTTTAAGCGATGGGAACTGAATTTGGAAAGTATATGGACGGGTTCCGACCATATTTGCTTGCTGGGCTAGGGAAGGTTGACGAAATTCAAGTATGTTCAGCAGCTATTGGTGTGCTGACTGATTTAGCTCGTGCGTTCGAAAAAGACCTTTTGCCTTTGATGGACGAGATATATGAGCGCCTTATTTTGGTGTTGCAGGTAAACGATTATTGAGAAATCAGCAGTACCATTGGAAGCCTTTTTAGCAATGTCCCGAACGTACTGTTCAACCGCAAATTCTTTCTTGCATCGGTGATTTGGCTTTGGCATTAGGCTCAGAATTTAGACGTTATTATGGTCATGCTA
>MQUG01000024.1:0-55323 GCA_007213375.1 Steinernema feltiae
GATCGAATCCGAGACATCTGGGAACCTTCCACTCAGATCCCAGAGAAAGAAGAACTGAAAAAGAAAGTGAACGAAAAGTGATGAAAGAAAAACCGCGTGAATAAAGATCTTTTGGCCAATGGACGTCGCAGTTGACATTCCATAAGCTTCAAACCTTTGACGATCCCTTTGTAATTCTCGTGTCCTCTCGTGTCCCGCTTTATTTCATTCCTTGATCAATTTATCCATTTCGAATCTTAGCACGATTCGAAAGTGCGCATCGCTAAGTATCGCAAAAGCAAGGCATCGTTAGCATTAAATTTGTGAATTTAAGCGACGGCCAATGTCGACCAGATCGGTATGAAATCTGAAACGATGTCTTCATTTGGAGATTCCGATGGCGAAGAAGTCGTCTACTCGGACATTGAGTGCGACTACGACATCGAGGACGAGGAAGAGGAAATGGAGGGTTTCGAGATGGGCGCTGAGCGAGCCGACGTGGACACAAGCCAACAGAATGTGCTGGAAGAGTCGGCTCTTCTCGCGAAAATCGAGAAGCTCGTGCAGCAGGCGAACAGCGTCGTCAACACCTCCGCAGTCAACTGCCGCATGATGCTGTTCCAATTCGGGTGGAAGGTTGACGTCCTCGTGGAACGATTCTGCGAGGGCCGCGGGGTGGCGGAGCTGCTCAAAGACGCCAAAGTCACTCCATCTGCAGGGAAGCCTCTACCGTGTGCTGCCGGAGAGTGCAGCGTGTGCTTTGACGACTCGGAACAAGTCACAGAGTTCGCCTGCAAGACCAAGATCTGCACTTTGTGCTTCGACACGTACCTATGCGGCCAGATGCAGCAGAAAGGCACTCCCTTCATCACGTGTCCGGCCACAAATGCTCGCAGCTGATCGACGATGAAGTCGTGTCGACCTACTGCAGCGACAAGGCGATCCTCAAAAAGGTCGTCCTGAACAGTTACGTTCTGGCGAACAACCGCTTAAAGTGGTGTCCAGGGACGGACTGCTCGCGCGTCATAGAAGCCCACTTCACGCCCACCGAGTTCTGCACAAAGACCACGCAGTGCACCTGCGGGAAGGCGTTCTGCTTCAACTGCTACGGCAGACCGCCACGAGCCGGTGAATTGCTACATCTTGAGGAAATGGCTGAAGAAGACAGAGGACGACAGCGAAACGTTGAATTGGATCGAGGCGAACACTAAAACGTGTCCCAAGTGTAGAGTAAGCGCCTTAGTCCTTCCTCTAAAACGTAACCCATCTTTTTAGGGCAAAATTGAGAAGAACGGCGGCTGCATACACATGACCTGCCGGCAGATCGGGTGCGGACACGAGTTCTGCTGGATCTGCTTCGGCGACTGGCAAGGACACAGCTACGACTGTCGCAAGTACACTGCGGAACCCGACGGAAAGCGCACAGAGGCCGAGGCGAGCCTCAAGAAATTCCTCTTCTACGACAACCTCTACCAGACCCACAAGAAAAGCATCGAGTTCAACGAACAAGTGAGTTTCTGAACGTTTGTGCAGGTTTGTAACGTGTTCTGCTTGCAGCTGTTCGCCAAAGTGGTGACCATGAGAGACAAGATCGCGCGCCATGCGCAGATCGCTTTCTGTGAGTTCGACTTTCTGCTCAAAGCGGCAGAGTCGCTGTTGAAGTGTCGCACAACGCTGATGTACACGTACGCCTTCGCCTACTACTTGAAGGACAACACGCAGAAGACGATATTCGAGGACAATCAGATCGACCTCGAAAAAGCAGTCGAAGCCCTGAATGGCTACCTGGAAAAGGGAGATTTGGAATTGGAAGAGGTGGCCGAGGCCAAGCGGAAAGTGCTCGACTTGAGCGTTTATGTCGAGAAGCGACGCAACGCACTCCTCGAGCACGTGCAACACGGTGAACAGAACGACTTCTGGGAATTCAGCGAGTGAAGAACATCGCACTCTCAACGTTTTTCCGCAAATAAATGATTTAATTCTAAAAATGACAACCTATTCAACACACACTAATAATTAAAACTGAAAGCCGCCCTTCGCGACTTCACCATTCATGTGTTCTTCGGATTCAACGACCTCATCTGATTCATGCCAATGCTTCTCAATTGTTGCAGGTATCATGTATTCTGTGTGCCCTGCGCGAAGAAGACGTGTTATTTTGTATTATGTTTTACATTTTTTGCCTAAGGATAACGCTCCACGTGCAAAGTCATTTTGCTGAAATGTGCCATAAATTGTATGCGTCACCTGGTTCCGAAAAAGCGGCATTTCCAAGTCCTGCGCTGTGTACAGGAGTTGCGAGTTCGAACTTTAATACGAAATTTTAAACAATGACAG
Organism: Steinernema feltiae; assembly: GCA_007213375.1. Lineage (NCBI taxonomy): Eukaryota > Metazoa > Nematoda > Chromadorea > Rhabditida > Steinernematidae > Steinernema > Steinernema feltiae. The sequence goes on from MQUG01000024.1 coordinate 2,317, forward strand.
ACGGATAAAATTTTGCAACGACAACAACTTTCGAAGCGAATCCTTTCTACAGTAATCTGGACGAAATGGAGAACTTTCTCCCATTATGACTCTTGGAATGTATGTGAATGAATGCGCGATCGTAGCGCGGCGGCACCTTTGACGCTTTTGTGAAATTTATCTTTTGCTCCGTTAACTGTTTATCGCATAGATATTGTTTATCGTGCATTGATGTGACGTACGAGTGTTGCAGATTCAAAATGGCTCCGCAAGAAGTATCGAAGGGTGAGGAGAAAGATCGCCAGAAGATGTACAAGAACGCCGGTAAACACGAGGTATCGTTCGATCATGATATCCGATCTTATATTCTCTAATTAGGATCTCCGGCGGCGCCGAACCGAATGCAGTGTCGAGATCAGGAAGCAAAAGCGAGAAGATGCCACGATGAAGCGCCGCAACCTGGTCATCGATGAAAATGACACAGGCGACGAATCTGGCGTGGAAGGACCCCAAGGGCCCACCATGTCGCTGGATGAAATCCTCAAGTGCTTGACCAGCGACCCTTCGATCGTTGACCTACGTCGTTCATTCGAAGCTCTCCGTCGTCATGTTTCTCGTGACAAGAATCCACCAGTCGAAGAAGTCACCCGCCTCAATTTAGTGGAGGCTATGATTTCCGGATTGATTGTCGAGGTTTGTGGCCATTCCAGGAGTTTGTTTAAACTTTTGTTAAGGACACCAAAGTTCAGTTCGAGGCTGCCTGGGCACTTACCAACGTAGTGTCAGGAACGACTCAGCAGACACTTCATGCAGTTGAGAAGGGATGCTTGCAGCCATTGATCAAACTGTGCTACTCCGAAGACGTCAAAATCACGGAACAAGTGGCTTGGGCATTGGCCAACATCACTGGAGATACAGCTGAGCTTCGCGACCACGTCATCCGGGAAGGAGGCTTGGACGCTCTCGGTCATCTCACGCGCAAGGTTAAAGTTCTGCGTGTTGATTTTGTGCGCACACTGGCTTGGTGGTATTCAAATATGTGCCGCCATAAGAATCCCCAAGCTCCAGTTAAAGTCCTGGAAACATTGGCTCATGGGCTGGGCATCTTAATGAATGAGGAAGTAAGCATTACATCATTCTATCACGACTGTTCTAATTTGTGGTAACATAGGACCATGCCGTACGTCAAGATGCAGCGTGGGCGTTTTCGTACATGACTGACGGACCTGATGACCAAATCATTCTGCCTTTTAAAGTAGGTGCTTTGGATTCCATCGTCAGGGGATTGGAGAGCCAAAGAGAGGCTCTAGTCGCTCCTATAATCCGGATCCTTGGTAATTTTGCAACTGGTGCGGATCATCTCACTCAGGTAGGAATATTTTTGTCTTGTAATAGGCAACTGGGTAATTTTACAGATCCTGATTGACAAAGGATACATTGAAAAGTACATACCCGCAATTCTTGGTTCTGGTCGCTCCGTACTGATGAAGGAAACGGTCTGGCTTGTCTCCAATGTTTTCGCCGGAACGCGACTTCAAATTGAGTACATGCTCAATTTGAACCTGTTAAGTCAAGTATTGCATGTCTTTGCACAGGTAAATTGTTATAACGTTACTGTAGATCGCAAAGCCAATAATTTTAGGGTGATTCAAAATGCAAGTTTGAAGCTAGCTGGTGCATTTCAAATCTGGTTCAAGGTGGATCGCGAGCAGATAGTTTGCATCGTTAAGGACAACGGCCTTCACGAAATCGCTGACGGAATGCGTGGCACACTTCATGTTGAAACGACTGTGAACATTTTGGAGTCACTGATGGGAATCCTCAACGTGGCTGAAATTTCGTGAGTTATGAACCCATTAGCTTGTATTGTTTCTTTTTAGCTTTCATGACAAGTACACCACTATTTTGGATGAATTTGAGGCTTCAGGCTGCTTGGATATAGTGGAGGGACTCCAGCAGCACGAGTCTGAGCACGTATACAAGAAAGCTCTTGATATTATTGAGAAGCATTGGCATGAATCAGATGAGGTCGTTGAATCCGAAGAACACATGAATGGTGAAGTCGCGAAGGGCGGCTTTCAGTTTTAATTATTAGTGTGTGTTGAATAGGTTGTCATTTTTAGAATTAAATCATTTATTTGCGGAAAAACGTTGAGAGTGCGATGTTCTTCACTCGCTGAATTCCCAGAAGTCGTTCTGTTCACCGTGTTGCACGTGCTCGAGGAGTGCGTTGCGTCGCTTCTCGACATAAACGCTCAAGTCGAGCACTTTCCGCTTGGCCTCGGCCACCTCTTCCAATTCCAAATCTCCCTTTTCCAGGTAGCCATTCAGGGCTTCGACTGCTTTTTCGAGGTCGATCTGATTGTCCTCGAATATCGTCTTCTGTGTGTTGTCCTTCAAGTAGTAGGCGAAGGCGTACGTGTACATCAGCGTTGTGCGACACTTCAACAGCGACTCTGCCGCTTTGAGCAGAAAGTCGAACTCACAGAAAGCGATCTGCGCATGGCGCGCGATCTTGTCTCTCATGGTCACCACTTTGGCGAACAGCTGCAAGCAGAACACGTTACAAACCTGCACAAACGTTCAGAAACTCACTTGTTCGTTGAACTCGATGCTTTTCTTGTGGGTCTGGTAGAGGTTGTCGTAGAAGAGGAATTTCTTGAGGCTCGCCTCGGCCTCTGTGCGCTTTCCGTCGGGTTCCGCAGTGTACTTGCGACAGTCGTAGCTGTGTCCTTGCCAGTCGCCGAAGCAGATCCAGCAGAACTCGTGTCCGCACCCGATCTGCCGGCAGGTCATGTGTATGCAGCCGCCGTTCTTCTCAATTTTGCCCTAAAAAGATGGGTTACGTTTTAGAGGAAGGACTAAGGCGCTTACTCTACACTTGGGACACGTTTTAGTGTTCGCCTCGATCCAATTCAACGTTTCGCTGTCGTCCTCTGTCTTCTTCAGCCATTTCCTCAAGATGTAGCAATTCACCGGCTCGTGGCGGTCGCCGTAGCAGTTGAAGCAGAACGCCTTCCCGCAGGTGCACTGCGTGGTCTTTGTGCAGAACTCGGTGGGCGTGAAGTGGGCTTCTATGACGCGCGAGCAGTCCGTCCCTGGACACCACTTTAAGCGGTTGTTCGCCAGAACGTAACTGTTCAGGACGACCTTTTTGAGGATCGCCTTGTCGCTGCAGTAGGTCGACACGACTTCATCGTCGATCAGCTGCGAGCATTTGTGGCCGGGACACGTGATGAAGGGAGTGCCTTTCTGCTGCATCTGGCCGCACAGGTACGTGTCGAAGCACAAAGTGCAGATCTTGGTCTTGCAGGCGAACTCTGTGACTTGTTCCGAGTCGTCAAAGCACACGCTGCACTCTCCGGCAGCACACGGTAGAGGCTTCCCTGCAGATGGAGTGACTTTGGCGTCTTTGAGCAGCTCCGCCACCCCGCGGCCCTCGCAGAATCGTTCCACGAGGACGTCAACCTTCCACCCGAATTGGAACAGCATCATGCGGCAGTTGACTGCGGAGGTGTTGACGACGCTGTTCGCCTGCTGCACGAGCTTCTCGATTTTCGCGAGAAGAGCCGACTCTTCCAGCACATTCTGTTGGCTTGTGTCCACGTCGGCTCGCTCAGCGCCCATCTCGAAACCCTCCATTTCCTCTTCCTCGTCCTCGATGTCGTAGTCGCACTCAATGTCCGAGTAGACGACTTCTTCGCCATCGGAATCTCCAAATGAAGACATCGTTTCAGATTTCATACCGATCTGGTCGACATTGGCCGTCGCTTAAATTCACAAATTTAATGCTAACGATGCCTTGCTTTTGCGATACTTAGCGATGCGCACTTTCGAATCGTGCTAAGATTCGAAATGGATAAATTGATCAAGGAATGAAATAAAGCGGGACACGAGAGGACACGAGAATTACAAAGGGATCGTCAAAGGTTTGAAGCTTATGGAATGTCAACTGCGACGTCCATTGGCCAAAAGATCTTTATTCACGCGGTTTTTCTTTCATCACTTTTCGTTCACTTTCTTTTTCAGTTCTTCTTTCTCTGGGATCTGAGTGGAAGGTTCCCAGATGTCTCGGATTCGATCGAGCGAAGCCCACATGGGTTCCATCGGATCGCTGTTTGACAGTTCCTCTTGCAACGGAGCCCAGATGCCTGCGTCTCTGTGGAAAACTCCCATGTTCGGTCTTGTGCCAATCGCCCCGAAAGCGCCGCCGTTTGAATGCCGCGGTGTTACGACAGAAGGCGTCTCCAGGGTCTCCAAGGGGCTCGCCGCCTGTCGAGGGAGCGGTGAAGGCGGAGGCCACGACGCGAAGCTATCGAAGCCGGAGGTTGCGGGGAATTCGTTTGGTGGATTCTGCAAAAGATTCAATGGCGATCGAAGAAAGATGCTGGCGAACTCTTACCGTTATGAAGGAGTCGACGAGATTTCCATTCAAACCGAAGTCCGAGGCGTCCCAAAGACTCTTCGTCGGGAACATTGGCTGCTCCTCCAGCGGCTTCGGGAGATTTAAAATGTCGTTGAGCTGGAAACTGTCGAGTTGTTTGTGAGCTTCGCGGATCGATTCTTCTGTCAACCCAGAAGGAACGAAGCGCATTGGCATCTGCAGTGGAGCAAGCGACGCGGGGCGCGTCTTCTTCCGGTGCGTTGGAGTCGACTCTTCGGATTCTGTCAGATCGTTTTCGAGAATCTGCGTCTGTGCGACGAGATCGCTGAAGTTTTTGTCGAGATCGTCATCGGAAATCTCCTGATACTCGGCCCAGTCGGGCACTTCTTCGCTCACTTCACTCGGGACTTCGTCTTCAGAAGGCGTCGTTTTAGAGAGGACGGGGAGCGGTGCAGTGGGGACGGCGGCAGCAGGAACGCGCTTCATAGATCGCTTTTGGTTGGCGCTAATCGACGAATTCGTCGCTGACGAGATCTGCGACGAAGAATCGGTACTCGATCGAGGCTTCCGACTTTTACTCGACGCCTCCGATGTCCTGGAAGCCGGGCGTTCGTTGGCTCTAGGCTCTTGCGGGGGCGTCTGGGTGTTCAGAGCGCACATCTTCAGCCAATCTGATTTCTTCACTTTCACGAATTCGTCGTTGATCTCGCCTTCGAGTAGCGATGAGTTGTTCGAATCGCGTTTTGAGAGCGGGATTTTGGCGCGTGTTGTTGGCGGAGGTGCTGTGGGCGTGTTTTTGATTTTTGGAGCTGAAATTGGAGCGTCAATGATGGATTCCACTTTTCTGATCTCCGCCTCAATCCCATTCTGCTTGTGAACTCCGTTCGGCGACCTGAAACGAGGCGTTTTGAAAATGCTCTGCAATCGCGCGACTTACGAATTCTGCGCCGCATCGGAGATTTTCTTCGATGCTTTCGTCTTCCTCGCAACTCTTCGCGAGGGTTCGGACGCTGGCGGAGTAGCGTTAGCGGCCGACTCCGAAGCGGAATCCTTTGGCGTCACCACTGGACCTCTCTTCTTGCGTTTCTTCTTTTCGTCTTTGATCGACTCTATCAACTTCTTCTCGCTCCTCCACACGATCCAGATGTGGCTGAAGAGCCACAGTACAACATTTATGACCTCCCAAAAGCTTCTAACGACGACGCTCGAGTTGATGTCGTAGGTGACGCGACCCGGCCGACGATTCACTTCTTGTTCGAGAATGACGCTTTCGCGACGCTCCACTTCTGCCTCCGCTTTGTTGTTATTCTGCGTGTCCCGGTAGTCTTCGGTTTGCGCATTCAGATCGAAGACCTTGCGAGGCGCGGCGTACTGTTGCCGGATCATCGTGTCGATCATTCGGTCGCCTTCGAGGTAAGCGCACGCGACGATGCAGATGAGGCAGAAGACGAGCGCGGAGACGCACGAGTAGTACATGAGGCTCTCGAAAGGCGGTCGAGGGAGCGCGCGATGGCACTTGGCGAGCATCGAAGATGGGAGCGACGAAGCCATCGGGAAGATCCACGCGCTGTTGTTCATGTGCATGTACAACTGGAGACTCGCCTCGTTCCACGTTTGCAAAAAGTCCGGAGTATGCCTGAATCAGAGAGATGATGTCCAGCAGATCTGCCTTCTGACTCTTACGCGATCTCGAGCGCGTAGGTCTCGTTAGGGACAAGGCGGAACGGATAGCAGTTGATGATTTTGAATCCCCGATTCTCACACGGCAAGTGGTTGATGCTGACGTTGGTGACGGTGAACGGAACCTCCCCCGTGTTGACCACCACGAACATGCGCTTCACAGTAAGAGTGGTGGAGAGCTTGTGCAGCTGACCTGAAAAAGGCGCGTTGGGAGATTGAAGAAAACCATCAACTCACGTTTGGGATTGCCGCAGTCGTCCAGATGGTGCGGTTGGATTTCAAAGAGCAGCGGATCCTTGGAGCGCGCGGTTCTGTTGTCGATGCGCATTTCGCATTTGGCGCCTTTGCCGTAGAGCACGACGGGTTCGACTCCCGTGAGGTTGTTGCGGATGATGAGGAGCGAAGAGCGCAGTTCGTAGTCGGCCGGAAGAAATCCGAGACGGACGCGCACTTTCATCTGCGGTTGCAGCATCATCGACAGAGTGAATCTGCAATTTGCATATAGAACGCAGAAGCAAAATAACTCCGACGTACTTTGGAACGGTGATGTTGATGGTCTTCTCCAGGTGCTCACGCATTGCGGGAACAGGACTTCCGGGTCTCAAAGGGAAGAGTTCCGTGTCCCGGAGCGAGAACATCAGCGTTTCGTTCATTTCGATCGGATCCGTCAGCGGCGACGGAAGTTCGTCGCGTAGTATCTCGATGATCTTCTCGGCGTCCGGATAGATCACTAGAGGAAGAAGCTGCACCATCACGGGCCTCGTTGACGGATTGTGGAGCGTCAGATTGAGAATCGTGAAGTTCCCTACCGCTGTGAGGGGGAAGTGGACAACGGAACGCGTCATCAGCCGCGGCCACACGAGTTCTGCTTGTACGGGGACCTAAAACCTCGCGATTATACGGATTTGAAGATGGAAGCGCCTACGTGAATGTGCTTTGCTTCGCGCGTATCGATGACTACGGTGGAGTTTAGAACGTGTTGACCTGAAGCCACCAATTCAGCGTAGCGATTGCGCAGTCGACGGTAGAGGAAACCGTCAACGTCTGCGAGATTGTGCGGAAGAAGCAGACCGTGTTTGAACCACATTTCGTCTGAAAGAACGCGAGATGACCGCAATCGATGTCACGCAACTCTACCTCCGGACTCCTGCGTCATTCCAGAGTAGCAGTAATCGGCACAGTCCACATCGGGCATGAACATCACGTTTCCTAGGTTCGTTTTGTTGTTCGGCTTCAGAAGCAGCGGTTTGTCGGGATCGAATGCGTCGAAGAAGATTCGTTTGTCGTTTCCGAGGGTCGAGAGTCGGAGGACTTGCATCTCCTTCGCAAAACTGTTGTAAACAGCGAGCGGCTGCTTCTGAATTCCACCCGGGAACGCGTTCGGGAACCTTATGATGTCTGGAGCCACCACGATCTGCCCCTCTTCGACCTGGTAACGCACCGGGAACTCGAAGGTCTCGAAGTTCGTTTCGATGGCGAAGGTGCCGCGGTAGACCGAGCGATCGCGCGGGACGATGAGAGTGTAGTTGAAGACGGCGAAGCTGTTGTGGGGAATCGAGAAGTCGGAACCGGGATGCCACATGAAGGATGCTTCCGTCTCCGCAGAGGCGAGAATGGTTTCGTTGCCCGATTCCAGACCGACGAGATTCAAGTGGGTGATCGAAGGGAGCGCGTTGGTGAGTCCCTTGATGGTCAGCGGGACGGGATTGTCGTTGGTGATTGCGAACAGAATGGAGCGCTGGTCGCCTCTGTCGACGAGTCCAAAGTCAAACTGCGTTTGATCGATCGAGTAGAGAGTGATCTGAAGCGAATTCTCCGTGGATTCAGTCCGGAACCGCAACGTACCCTCGCTTTGCCTTTGAAAATGACGATCGGAATGTTGAACTGCGTGACGTTCGTGAAGATGCGGCATTTTGTGGCGAACGAACCGTTTTGCTTCTCGTTGTAGCGCAGTAGAAGCGCCGGAAGCGTTTCCCCGGCAGCAATGTGGACCACCGGAGCTGTGAGCTTCACGGAGAACGCTTTCTTGCCGGCGGGCGCCATGATCACCTTGTAGATGGCGAGTCCGAAGGGAAGATGGTTTGTGAGGGAGACGCCGCGGGTGATCGGAGGCTGCAGCTGCTCGTGGAAGGCGATGTCGTCCGGGTTGTGGAGAAGATCGCTGAAAACATACGGTATTAGTGCGAAGAGAAGCTTCAGAAGCTCACCCGAAGTAGACGGACGCCTCGTACTCGATGGTCGCGTTGTATTGGTAGCGGTAGTCGCTGTTCGTGGCGATGATCTTCCCTCTGAACTTGATGATCTTCGCGTTCTCGGCGCCATCGTCATCGCCGCTCTCTCGTCGAAGTACTTCAGGACGTAGGTCGAGTTGAAGCGCACCTTCGCCACCACCACCGGAGTGCCGGGTTGACTCAACGCCCCGCTGGCTACCGTAATCGGCGGAGTGGAGGCGTACTCTATGTAGATTTCGTTGTGCGCCACGCTGACGTCCTCCACGAAAACCGAATTCAGTTCGACGCTCTTGTCGAGAGTGCTGACGACTTCGATGGTGAGAAACCGAGACGCCTCGCCCGCCTTGATTAGTCCGAAGTCGAGTTTGTCGGACGTGGCGAAGAGGCCCTGCTCCTTCGTGATCTCCATGTCAACGGGCACGAACAACGTGTCTTCGTCGATTCTCTCCACGTCGGGCACTCCGTCCAGCGGCTTCAGATTCGTTCGAATTGCGATGAACGAAGTCGCATTCCGCTCCTGCACTCCCACGAATTTTGCGTTCATCACGGTCTTTGTTGAAAACGGCGGAATTTCCTGAAATTCAAGTGATTTAGGATGTGTTTTGGCCCCGATGATGATCTCTGTGCGTTGGATTCCGCCGCGAATCGCGTGTTTGTTCGGCTTTTTGCATCGCGAGTCGCTGCGGCTCATCGCAGCTCGCAGAACTCGTTCTTCCCGTGTTCCCTCGATGTATCTGTCTGTTTGTTTGTTTAGGTTATTCCGTCTCGATCGCGTGTTTGCGCGTGAAACACCAGCGAGCACTCGCGATTCCCGATTTCGCAGATTTTTTGCGCTTGCTGCGCTCGTCATGACACTCACCCATAAATCGGAGTCTCCTGCCGTGCGCGCGTCGCCTCCGGGCATCTCCAAGTGCACATCACCTCCGGAGGAAAAGACTTGCGTGATCTTCAGCGGCTCCGCGTACGGATTGTGAACGGTGATCGGTGAAACGAACGTTCCGTTGCAGGGAAGTCGCGCCGCCACGAAGGGTCGAATTCTGTACGGACTCGGTTTGCCGATGCCGACGACTACGAAGGCGTGCACTCCTATCGACGAGTGAATGTAAATAGTAATCTGCACGTGCCGTTCGGAGCGCGGAAGGTAAACGACTTCGAAAGTGGTGGATTCGCCGGCGCCGATGATCTAAGAAAAGAGCGAAAGTGAGAAATCCGGTTCCGCCAATCCTCTCGATTACCTTCTCCTTCGGGAACGAGCAGTGGAATTGATTCGTCGATCCCGAGACCGAGTAGAACGTCACGGAATCGGAGGATGGATTCCTAATGATCACTTTTTTGATTGTTGGCGAGCCAATAAACCTAAAATGACGCGTGTAAACGGAGCAATCACGGGAAACGATTACTTCTCTCCAAAGTCGAGCATTTCTGGTTCGAACTGAAGTTCCCTTTGCGGTAAATCATCTCTTCTGAAAATCATTAAACGTTATTTGCGCCAAAATAACCCACAAACAATCCATTCACCCACTCTACTCAGAGCATCCTTTGCCGAATTTGCACTCATTTAGCCCCCGTTCGTCCCTTTTCGTTTGCTCTCAAAGGTTTGACTCGGATGAGTTTTCCAAAGGGAAATTCATCCTCTTGGCAAAGGTCGATTTCCTCATTAATCTTTTGAAACGTGAAAAGGGAGAAAACTCGGGAACGTTGGCCGCCGTTGAATGTCAAACACACAGTACTAGCAGCACACATCGGGTCTGCGACATACAGCGCCCATTGTAGGCTTAATCACGGCTGATGTTAACACGAGAAATACCAGTTTTTGTGACCCAACAGCAGTTGCATGCAACTTTCGCGCAATTTCATCGAAAGTGCAAAATGGAAAAGGGTTTGACTGCAAGCTGCACAAACAGGCTACAAAAGGTCCAAACGCTGCTCTGCAGCACAGTCCCATGGAATATGGATGAACAGTTCATTGTATCACCAAAAATGACACAAAAGAAGCGTAACGAACTCACTTTTTCGTCGCCTTCTCGTACTGAGACACGTCGCTGAAGAGCCGCAGTTCGTCCCCGGTCTGCACGAAGGCGTGCGAAACGACGATTCCGTCATCGAGTCCGAAGAATTCGGAGTCTTCGATCGGATTCACCCACGGGTCGATGACGACCGATGCGGAAAGCTCCGGGAGAAGTAGGCTTATAAGGAAGCAGAAGGCACAGAAGAACTCGAAAATGGTTCGAGGGAACATGGCAACGTCGTGGGGAAAGCGCGATTCCGGATTTCGAGCATAAATGGCAGTGGACGAGTGAATTTGTGGAGATTCTTGGGGCTTTTGCTCAAAGGCACATAGAAGGGGAGCCGTCTTGATTCTGAAAAAGCGAGCATTGCGATTGATTGAACGTTGTCGTTTTATGGGATCACGTGAGAGTGCAGGGCGATCGATATGGGAACACTTGTAGGAGGACCTCGGGGACCGAAAGCGTTCCTATGTCGAAATTTCGATAATTTCAGTAAGAAGGCGCTCGTTGTGGACAAGCGATGGGCATTCCAACTTCCAGGCGGCCCGCGACGCGTTTTATGATTGTTTTTAATGCGCATAAGCTCTAAAGCGAACCATCGGGGTGTCGATCGCTGTGACGAAGAGAACGCAGTGCTGTTTGCCTTCGAATTCTGTAGCTTATTGAAATTCGGTTGCTTTTGTGACGAAAATAACGCTGCCGCGTAAACAAGTATTCAGAGCGACGGGAAGGCGTCCCAGCGCGAAAACTCAGGATGACAAACACGTTCGCGTCGAGAGTTATGAAATCGAAGCGCTAACCGAAGAAGGAATCTTTTGGGTAAATCACGGCGACGTGACAGTCGGAGACGGATGGGCGAACGCGTGTTGCAGTTCGCGCGAGCGCGACGCGGATCTGGGTCAGGGGGAGCGAAGTCGGGGCGATCTGGCGATTCGCTTAGGCGTGCACGCGAACGGCGGAGAGGAGTCGGGAAGGAAGAAGGAGGCGATTGGGACTCTCGCGGCTCTTGATCGTAGTAATCGCGTTCGACTCGCGTCGATTTAATCGTAAAAGTGCATAAAAAAGAGAAAAGAGAGAGGGAACCGACCGGGGGCGGGAGAAGTCTCCGCGTTCTGCATGAGAGAGGCAGTCGCGGCAGTCGGCAGCTACCTTGCAGCGGCTGAGAAGAATCGAAGACGGAACCTGTTGCCTGCGGTGACTACGCGCGCGGCTTCCCGGGTTCCCCACCGTCCCTCCCCGTTTTGTGTCCGAAAACGCGATTCTGAGGCGAGCGAGCGAGAAACCGTTTATTTACGAAAATACAAAAAAGAATTCGATTCAACCGGAGGCGAAGGAACGCGAGAATCGTCGAGGATGCAGCAATTCATGTCACTTCATGTCGCAGCAATGAATCGATCGCTCTGCAGCTTCTTGTTTTTCTAAAGATGATCGATTACGGTATGTATTTCCGAGATGCACCGAAGTGACACGTCAGTCTGAGAGAGCAATTCGAATTGGGTTTGAGAGGACTGACGTGTCACTTTCTCTTTCAAAAGGTTCCGCGGGAAACGTGAACTTCGCATCCTCGAATCAGCGCAATCGCTCCGTCTGAAAAACAAATTCGTCAGTTTTTAGCTGTGAGATTACGGTAGCTGCTGCGAATCACTACCGCCGATTGACTGACTAATCACTCATCGCTTCTCCGATGATTCTCGCATCGCCTTCGAACATCAAATTCAAATGTTTTCTCGAGGCGTCTGAGCCGCGTGACTCCGCAGCGGTTCGTCCGTGGTGCGATGATAAATATTTGGCGTTTCGGTCGTTTTATGTCGATCGCCGAGTGTGAAGACGAGAAAAACAGGGGCCGATGAAAAAGTGAAAATTACACAAATTGGTATTCGTGTTGGTCCTCGAATCGGTTGTAAAGATGGCGAAACTATGGTTACTGCGATTGTGTGACGTGGCGCTCGCTATGTGAGTATTTAGTCAACAAAAAAAGGTTTGCCGAGATGACTGACTCCGAGAATGGGATTATAGAGTGCTCTGTTTGCTGCCAAGTGATCAGAAATCGGGCGAAGGAAGAGAGGAGAAGACGTAAGTGGTTCGGGAAGGATCAAAACAGCAAACGCGTTGTTAGAAACTGTTGAACCAGTTTGTGCGCTGTCGACGTTCGTCGGCGTTCGATTCAGAACGAGAATTCAGCTTCACGTGTACGAAAACACGCGTTCAACCAATTCGGATCGCAGAGCTCCCTTGGACGCATCTTACATTGGGGACAAGTTCCTCCAAAGTGCATTTCAAATAAACCCTAATTACGTCTCCTCCAAACGCACCCAATTGCGGTCTCTCTGGTTTCATGTCGCAAAGTGCAAAGTCAAGGTCGCTTTCCCCCGGTCCGTTGGGTTGCAGAGCGTCCGTCTGTCGCGCAAAGTGCAAAAGAACCGCGGTGAATAAGCAAAACTGTTTTTGGTTCCCAGGCGCGACGTTTTTGCAACAGAAAGCACCGAGATAGGGAGTTTGCAACGTTGCAGACGGCCCACCGTACTCAATTCGTTGCAATCGTTGCAATATCGTTGCGGTCGTTGCAATACCGCGAAATGAGTTCTCGAAGTCCTCCGTTGAGAACTGTCAACGCCGAATTCCGCGATGGCATTTCGCAAGCCGCAGCGTCAGCATCGCGTTATTTAACGAGCGGTGCGTATCGGTCGGCAGATATTGAAATGGATGCGGCACATTTCAACACTACGTGACCCCAGAAAGTGTCCCGAAGGTCCCATCGACTTCAGACGATCGGACTTGCGAAAACGTTTCGAACGGCGGATCAGCGATCCTTGATTCTCGTTTTCACGTCAACAGCCGCGCAGACATCACGACGAAGAATTGCGACTTCGTGGTTCTCACAATTGGGCGACCAAAACACAGCGGAGTTTCTAGTCCGGGCAAGTTCCCCAAACTGCAGCTCACAATATTTACAATTTATTAGTTGATTAGACAGTGTAACGTGATTAGCATAATATTACTTTCATAAACAATTCTCAAGCCCACTCAAAAAATTTGCAGTTGCCAGGTTGGTTGAATCCCACAGGACATGACCAAAACATTTTGCCCTTGTTCGGACCTTCTTTGTATACGCGTTTTTGAATTGCGGGCTGGTTGCATCTGCACGTCTTCACAGCAGTTGCGCCAGGAGGTGGCTGATTCGGCTCCTGAGCGCGCGATTCTGCAGGACCACCTCCTCTCCCACGCCCCCTTCCACGTCCCTTTCCACGTCCACGACCTCTAGTTGCTCCTCGTGAGCTGGTATTTTGCATCACTGGTAAGACTTGCTGTTGACCGCCTGAATCGGCATCGTTCTTTCTTCCGGGTGGATCAACACCGGGAATATTGTTGATTGAATGATTGTTCCTTGCAGCCATATCCAAATAGAACCGGAACGATTCGGACAATTTTTCAACCTTGTTTTCCGATAAAGTGAAGATTCTTTTGTACTTTCCTATTTGATCGGCTAATACGTCGTTCTTCGTTTTTCTTCCTGCACAGATTTCCTTCAAATTCAGCTCAAGTTCTGCTCTCATCGTTGGTTTACTCAATTCGTGTCCCATGCGATCGTAACCGTCTACCAGTACCAAACCTAGGTAACCAGGAGCAAAACGGCTGTCCGCGTTCAAACCAGCGTAGTGTCTTCTCTTAATCGTTTCTATATGTTCCGCGTGCGTAGCATCCGTACCAATACCGTATTTGTCCATGAGAGCGATAAGATCGGCTGAAATTAGAGATGATTTCCGTGCAGTGGTTTGTATAAAAGCAGAGATACCTTCATTAAGAAGCGGGGGTGCTCGAGTTTGGTTCTCATTCAGATCGACTCTAACTGCGGTTAGTAATTCTCCTTGACTGTAAGCTGGTAGTTGTTGATCATTCCATTTATCGTACGCAAACACCTCCATGTAGCCAAGATCTTCAATAATGAAACCAGTTGCGGTAAACTCTTGGCCCTTTGACATGACAACTTTCGTTTCCTGACCTGTTGCATCTCTGGAACAACAAGCCAGAAAGTGCCTTACAATAAGTTCGTAGACCTTTTGTTCGTTTCCTCTTAACTGATCCCTGAAATCACGCGCGGTTTCTAGAATTACAAACATTTTTTAATTACTTTGTAGCTAATTTTAGCGGGTGAATGGGAGGATGAATTTCATCGGATTTATTTCCGTTTCGCGGTCTGGGACCTCCGCGATCCATAATTCCATTGGCGAACTCTCCCCAATCAGCGCTTCCTCGTTGTGCGTCAACGAGAGGAGTCAGATTCAGGTTGGCTGGAAATTTGTTTGTGTCGGTTCTACAATGACTCCGTTACTGTCAGTAGTCCGAACACCTCTACATACCTGGGATATGAAATATAACCTTGGGAGTAAAGCTTTTCGGCTACTGTCATGACATCCTTCGCGCTCATTTTGAGTTTTCGCACGCACAGCTTCACCATTTCAATTGTGTCCAGAGCGTTGGGTCTACAACGAGTTTTAGGCTTCTTCGTAACAGATGTTACCCTCGCTTCATGCGTTTCGTTGCACATTTCAAGAAAAATCTGGAAATGTCAGGTTGCAAATATCGTTTTGGAACGCAGTTCAAACCGAGGTAGCATTGTGGTCAAAGAGCCGACCTCGTTCCCATATAAAATTCACGTCGACCTGGTTCCTTTCGTGCTTGGCGACCAGCTTCCAAAACGGTTCGCTAATGAAGTCTTCGATCGCCTTGTATCGTTCAACAATGAAACCGAGGGTTGGAAACTGACAGCTTCCGTAACTCACAACTTGCTTCTCCGCATTTCCAGCTCCTCCGTTCAGTTCGTTTCCGAAACACTGACGTAAGTGTAGAGTTTGCAGACGAGTGAAGGCGGCACCTGCAACAGCGAATTAACCAAACAGGCGCACTGGGAATGCCTACCTATCCTTAAATCAAGCTCCGAGCGACAATCCACTGCCGCGACTACGTTTTCATCCAAACGCTGAAGATTTCCTAGGGCATTTCTAATAGCAGCAGGAGTGATCTCGGAAAACCTCGCCCGGAACACGGGAATGTCCGCTTTTTGAGGAGCTTGTCGACAAACAAAAGCAATTTCAGCTCCAATATTCTCTCCTTCTCTGTCACAATCGGTCCATATGACGAGCGTATCTGCACGAGAAGCTCCGTCTCTGTAAAACATATCACCATTAACACAATGACAACTTCGTAACCCACATACATTAGCGTTCGTTCACTGTTTTTCATCTCCGGTGGTACCGTTCGATGGACCTGGGCGTTGAAGAGCTCAATGATTGACCCATTCAGCCAATTTCGCATTTCAGAACCGAAATCCAGAGCGGTCAGATGTCCCGGGACGCTGGTCATCGCTACCTGACACTTTTGTCCAAACATTTCGGTCTCCATATGGTAGATTTTGTGGAATTTGCTTGCATTTGCTTGCTTGCAAAGCATTTTGCCTCGCGAGAGAATCAGCGCGATTCCTTTAGCTGCTTCGTTTTTCTCAGCGACGCACAAAATTTTTCGCATCGTAAGCGCTTCAGGCCTTCAAGCATCGTTTTCAAAACGATGCAAGAAGCATCTGCTGCCACGTGGCGTCTGAGGATTCCTGGTTGTTTCGAAACGATCAAAATGTGCAATCAACCGATTATAGCTTCACCGACTTCCAGCCTCGTGAGCAATTCGTTTGTAGTCAGAAAGCAGAGCCGTGGTTCACTGGCCTCTGGTGTTCATTGCTCATGGGGAAAGAAAGATATATACAATAATAATATTTTATTTAAGTGAATTTTCTGGCAACGGCACAGAATTGTAACAAAAAAGGTAATCAACAAACAGTCCTAATCTGATAAGCCTCATTCGGTCGGAGAATCTCTGTAGGGATCGGCAATGTAGCGCTTCTTGGGGAACTGTACCGATGCCGGGGGTCTTCCGCTACCATACTGAAAACGGATTCATTAGATATGCTGACAAATTTCAGTGTCACAAGTGTTTCAGTGTCTTGTGTATTCACGTGAGCATCCTTGCCGGTGTAAATGCGACAATCTTAATTGGACAGGTACCTTTAAGTGCGTCCGGGGAATAACTCTTTTGTAGAGTCGCGTATTATTATTATTATTGTTGTTCGGCAGGTTCATTTGAGCAGTTAGAACCGACGTGAGATCTTTACTCGTTGATGTCGTTAATAAGGAGCTACTTGTGCTTGGTATCGAGGAGAGCGATCTGACAGACAAGGAAGAGGGCTTTGCTGATAGCCTCGAGAGAGGTGTGGAAAGGGATTGAGCAAGTCCCTCTTGAATTTCAGCCAGCGGTTTGAGAAGCTGAAGGTTGCTCGAAGTCATCATGAACGATCGTAGTGTGGCGATTGCTGCTTGAACTTGCGGATTTGGAACTGTGTACACGCAGCTTCTGACGATAGATTCTATGACGGGAGTTGAATAGGCCGGCATCGATTCCAGCGATATATCAAACTGTCCTGTTTCTCGTACGTCTGGTTGCACGTCACAGTCTTCTTGCATCTCTTCAGCATCTTCCACACCTGCACCAATAAAAAAATCAACCGTGTAACGAATCCCTTACTATTCACAGCGACTTCGTTGACCATGTTTGGAGATTTAGTTAACTGCTGGACATACTGATTGGCACTGATTGTAGAAGTTTCGTTGCTCATTTCAGTGGGTGCTACGTCAGAAGGAGCAGCAGAAATATACGAGGGATTGGTCACCACTAAAACGTTTCTTCTACTATGATGAAACGAAAATTTGTTCACACCTTCCCTAACAGTTGGCTCCAGCGATTCAGAGTTTGCACCAGACTCTAAATCTGCGTCAACAAACCCTGTTTTATATTCGAAAGGGACACCCTCCATCGTGTTGAAGTCAATACTGTGACGCTGCTTAAAGCCATTGAGCCAACCCTCAGACGATCGAAAAGCTGACAATCCCATGCGCGAAGCGATAGAAATTGCTCTCTGACGAAGGATCCTGCCGTTCAACTTCACACCCGCTTCCCGGCATCCAACAAAGAACTTCCAAACCGCTTCGTTCAGGGCAACGTAACTTCCTTTTCCACGTCGGGCCGGGATGCTCCGCAGAACGCTGTCATACTTCACTTCCGCGCGATCTGTATCGCTACAAACTACTGAATCCTCATGCGAGGACGGTTCATCGAGGACCGCGACTTCACCAGGTGCTCCACTTCTGAACGGACACGATAATAGACAATAAAACGCCAAAAAAATGTACTAACACTTCTTCCGCAACTCCGCTCGTTCCAGGAGAGCTCTGTTGCAGTTGATCAAGAAGGCTCTTCATTCGCTCTCCATTCGTTGTTGAAGGACGAGGCGCAGTGATCTGCGGATCATCGACACATAGGACGCCGAGACGAACCAAGGCTGTGACCACATCATATGACGAATGGTTGCCACTTCGCGGCCTTAATATCTCAGTAACTGAAACATAAACATGAACTTAATGAGGACTAGTAGTTTTCACTAACCTTTCGCTAGAACATGCTCTTCCTCCAACTTTTTGAGAGTATATGAACTAGAGATCTGGGCTTTGCGCACGTGACGACCAATTTCCTGAACACAACGTTGTGAAATAATGCTTCTGCACATAGATACCTCGAAAATTCCAAATTCCGATTGACCTTTATTCACAAAAGGGTTGTCGTTTGACTTCAGTAGCGTGAAAAGTTGTTTCGGCGTGCCAATCTGGTGGTATGAGGGTGTTGTGCTGTTTGCGTCGGCAGCAATGAAGCGATCTCCGGTTCTCTTCACGTGAAAAACATTCGGTTTCTGTTGAAGACGGTGGAAGGTGGAAGGAGTAGATCCCTCTTTGAGAGAAACTGCAGAAGTGTTGGCAGAGTCAGGGCGAGGATACTTTCGAGGTCTTCCCCGTTTTTTCTTCAGTGGTGGCTGCGACGCATCCGCCACCGAACTTTCCCGAGAGACAATCTTCACGTCGTTTTCCTCATCCGAATCTGAAATTATAATCGTAAATCGTCCAATAATTTATTTATTTCCGTACCTACAACGCATCCATAGGGCCTCTTCTTTACAGCTTCTCTAATGTTCATCGAAGCTCTTTTCGCTGCAGAGCGAGTGGATCGGCGTGTGCCACTAGATTGTCCGGGGTCCTCGGTAGATTCTGCAGAGCACTCACCATGAAGAGAACGAAACAGCCAGACAAAATACAAACCCTCTAATTCAACTTCAATTTGTGGAATTTCCACAACGATTGAAGCCACGGTGCTTTCCTCACCTTCTTCGTTCTCCTCGGCTTCGATATTTCGCGCGTGTTCTACTGCTCCGTCACTATAGTTATTCTCGCTACGCTCGTTCGCTGGTGAGGCGTCATGCTCAACGTGACTCCCTTCGTTCTCCGATTCACAACCGTCCTTAAGACCTTCTTCTTGGCCCTCCTCCACATTTTCAATCGTGGAGCTTTCATCGTCCATTGAGAAGTGTTGATACTGAATCGACTGAATGAAACTGCAAGCACGCGGTTAGATTGCTGAATATATAAACACGACAACAAAAGCAAGGCCACGAATTCACATATCGGTACGTGCAGATTCCAAAAATGCATATGCGAGTGTTGCCAACGAAGAGTAACCGCGTTTTTTTTTGGTTTTTGGTTGCGCAAAAGTTTGTTTTTGACTGCCAATGATAAAGCTTCAATTCGGACGGATAAAGTCGATGAAAGAAGTCGTCAGTCCTTTTCTTAACTTTGCTTAGAAAATTTCCATCATTTAGTTGAGTCAGTTTTCCCAAGAATCAAAGTAATCCACTCTCTCAGTCAAATCCAAAGTACGAGCGGACAATACCCGCGAATACAGACGCAAAACGATTTGGAAATCGAGGGAAACGAATCAGAAAGTTTCCGTTTTCACAAAAAACGGCGCGAAAATAAAATTGCGTGGACGCATTGCATTCGATGGACCAATGCGAGAGAATCAGAGAGGATGGTGCGACGGCAGAGGGCAGGGGGAGAGAGCCAGTGCGCCGGCGTCTGGACGAACGTACGAAACGTCGCGTTTTTCTTCTCAATCGGGAAGGAGATTTACCTACAAAAAGTGGTCCAAAACCGTAATTCGGTTAAATATTCATTAGGCCCGACGGCCGCCGCGTGTTTATCGAATGACGCTAAACGGTGTGGCTTCTGACCCTTCTTCTGGCTTCAGGCTTCTGATCGCCGCAGGAAGCGCGCCCGCTCGGCTTCGGAAGTTTCGCTCAGAAATCGAGATGCCCCGTAATTGCCTCATTCATTGGGCCGCAGTTACCGTAATCATCGAACTCATTTGATTGTGATGATCACGTTTCCTGCGCTCCTCGGCGCTCTTTACACTAGCATGGGGCGTGAAGGGAAGGAGGGTCTAATTGAAGCGCGGTAGGCGTGGTCCCCTTGAGTCCGCCTTGTTGCTAGGGCTGCCCACACACAACGACTCAGTCGTCCGACTCTGCCCCGCGACTATGGGCGCGATTCCGATCCTTTTTTCACTTTAAAATATACTTGCGCGAGCACTTTCCAACCCTTTACGGTAATCGTGATGTTTTCGGGAGGCGGGCCATTCCGAGCTCCTCGTTTCGACACCTCGCGTCGATAGATCGCAACGTCTTATACTCACCATCTGTGCAGCAGGGTATTATGCGTAAACGTCGTCAGTCGATGCGGAACTCGGCGGACGGCGACGCAGCAAGCACCGAAACTGTCCCGAATCCCGTCATCGAGCAGTCACAGACTCTCAATCTGCTCAATTTCGTCGAGGCGATCAAAAGAGAGAACGTCGAGTCGACTACTGGCGGTTCGAGTGCCCCGTTGCAAGTCGTCGCCATCAAACAGGAGCTAGGAAACGAGCAGCAGTCGACAGTCAGCGAGCAGCTGCAAAAGGTGGGTCATTCGGTTGTCCTGGCGCGCACCAAAAATCGCATTTTCAGCCCGGACTAGTATGCTACTTGTGCCTCGCAGCTTTCGATACTCGGACCGTGCTCGCGGGCCACATGGGTCGTGTGCACCGCTCGAAGAACATCGAAGAGCAGAGCGCGCTTTCATGCCCGATCGAGCTATGCAACGTGGTCGTCTTTTCCCAACCTCAACTGGTTGTCCATGCCAGATCGCATCATTCCAATTCGAAGGAGGCCGCCGACTCGAAGTTTATGTCCTACACAAGAGTCTTCGACGACCAAGATAAATTCAAGGTGAGTGAAACGCATCGAAGCGCTGTTGACTCCTCCCTCCTCGATGGAAACGCTTAATTCCATCGCGAGCGCGGCCAATGCTTGCTCGATTATAATAGAACACGTGAAACTGGAGCTTTGCGCGTTGCCAACAGGGCGTGACCATGTTCCCACACGAGCGCATTCCAATCTGTGCTTTCACACACGGAATCATCGCAAAAGTACACTAAAAACTGGAGCAGCCGTTTTTCTGGAATTAAGCGGTCTTTAGCACGCCGTCTTCGCATGCACAATCGATATCGCATGAATTTCTAATTGTTTCTGAATCGGAATTCGGCGTTGGCATCTTTCGTTGCTCTTCTCAATTGATAAACAGAAGGAAGGGCTTCATTAAATTCCAATTTCCTTTCAGAAATGGCGTAATCGATCTTTGAAGTCGGTCTCTACAATGACGTGCGACCAAAGCAACCAAACGGACCAATACTTGGAAACGATCTTTCACTGTCGCCCGAGTTTCGCGAAGGAGAACGCCGCTTGTCCGGCATTCAGCAATGTAAGTCGCAAAGTCCGCGCGAAAATTACTTTTTCCTTCCAGATTCGCCTGATGAAAACGGGAAAAATCAAGATTACTTATTGTCTTGACCATCTCGGACACACGATCGGAGACCAAGACGACTCGCCAGATGACAATATCATCGACGACGAGGCTCTCGAAGTTCTCCCCGATGAGCTTCTCAACGAAAACTCAACGGATTCAACTGTCGGAGTAAGACTGCCATCGATTCTTAACAGAAGCACAGAGAAAACTGTTTAGGACGTTCTAAGGAAACGCCTGCGCGACGGAGCGCCTTTGGAGACGTCGACGCCAACACCGACTCCGACGGCCACAGCAGCTACGACGCCGATAACAACACCGATGACGACGTTGGCAGCTCCGACACCTCTGTTAGCAGCAACACCCACAATCCTTATTGCCCCAGCTCCCTCAAGCGATCATTTGGTCACGAATCGCCCAATAAGTAAGCTGAAGAGTTTATAAATCGATAATACTGGTGCTTTGCAGCAAATTCCATTTTACCACAACAATTCACCATTCGTCACGGCCTCTTCGATGACGTTCTCGAGAAAGAAGAGAAGAAGTTCACATATCGAGATTTCTACGACACGATCTGGGACTTTTTCTGTTTCATCAGAACGCAACATGAAACCATTACTTGCGAACGATTGAAGATGAGCGCCCTTGAGATCGCCAAACGCATGGGTAATGGACGATCCGTCTGTATATTCTATAAGTCATTACTTTAGGTCTAACGCTATTCACCGGCAACGACTGGTGGCTCCGGTCATTCAAAAGAAGACATAAACTGCGATTCAGCACAATGACGGGCGAACCTTTCGACTACGAAACGGTCAAAGAAGTCGTCTTGAAGTGTGAGGCAGAGGATCGCACGGTCGAGGAGGTGTTGGCCGAAGCGGCAGAGGCAGAGCGCCAAGCACAGAAACGCTCCGTCGCCACTGAAACGTCTCCGATCCCATCTCCGGGACCTTCAGCCTTCACAGCCGTACCGCCTACGGCTTCTGTTGCACACACCGATTCGAAGATACCTTCCGCCATGTTTCCGATTCCAGAACTCAACCAGAATGGTGTTCCCCCCGTTTCCCTCCCGTCGGTGGACGTATGGCAAGCACTCACCAACAGTTGCCTCGTGCCTCAAAAGCGCGATGACGCTGATCTCTCGTGGGCATTTGAGGTGATTCGCTCGCGAGTGCTACAACGCAACATCAACCTATTGCCTCAACTCGCAAATCTTCAAGCGGCTCTTGCGCTCTCGCAGGCGCCTCCGGTTCAGAATCCACATGTCGTGACGGTGCTCCCAGTCCCCGTGACATCGACCGTAGATATCAACGGGTCCAGCAACATCGTGATCGTCTCGCAGCCTGAAACCGCAGCCCACACGAACTCCACCTCGAAATGCAATGTCCGCAATACCAACGGCGACCAGAAAGAGACCATGGCGCTAAGGCCAAAGAAACGGAGGATCGCGGGCAAGTAGCCCCGCAATGATGTGTACATGTATGTATGTATAAAAGAATGCTATTAGCAAAGAACTAATTAAGCGTGTTCTGGCAGAATTATAGGCATCACTGCAAAAATTAGATGCCTCAAACGGCTTAATCGAAATGAGTCGACTGGAACAGAATTGATATTTGGATCGGTGTATTCAAATGCCTGACTGAGCTATGGGAGTGGGAGTACACGTAATACAGCGCTCCGCGCTCTCGTTGCAAGCAAATTGCTATCTGTTTGTACGGCTCTAAAATCTGAACGTCTTACATGAATTTACAAGAACGATAGTTCTGCCGCTGCACCTCGCTTCTGCCATTCCAGGCATATCGCGATAGTGTCATTTTACATCATGACCAACCCAAAATTCATTTTGTTAAACTTCGTGCACGAGGTGCCGAAGTTTGCTGTGATTCTTGTTCTAAGTTGCTGCGCTAATCAGTCGTGGTGTATGAAAATCAATGCACATATTTCAGCTACGTGTGCCAAATCACTATTTTTTACGAGATTTTGTCTTGCCGTGCATTGCTCGAATTTTTCCTCATCGAGCAGCTGCAGAACTGCGCATCGCTGTCATCGCTTCGCTTGCTCATTTTTTGCTCGCATTGCTCCTCATGGCATAGCGATCGCGACTTCCCTGCATGAAGAATGAAAAACGCAATGAAGAAGGAGCACGATTAGTCTCGCATTTTTAGAAAAAGAAGCACTGATGTCATAAGTGCGCCGTTAGTTCAGAGAAATCGAGTGTTAATTTTTGAATATGTCGTATCACTCGTTTCAAGATTCTGTCAACGTTTTTTCTCAATTTGTCACAAGAATCACTCGAGGCAGAAATGTGACTGCCCACGTCGTCATGTTCCCAATAATTTTGGCTTGATTCTGTTTCCGAGCACTACTTTCGTCCATTTGAGGATGCAAAATATTTGATTATCGAATCGACAAGAATTTCTGTGGGCTGGAGACGGAGATTTCGCGGTTAACTTATTGAATTGGGTCCTACAACGTTTCTTTCGCATCGTATTTGAACTTCCACTGGTTTTAGATTCTCTGATTTCGTGCGCGATTTTTCCATTGATTGCGAAATTTAGGTTTTATTTGAAACATGCGACAGTATGACGACGAGTATTCGGGCTTCAATTGTCGTGCTTTTGATTTGCTACAGTTTTGTGTCCGAGAAGGAGAATCTTACAGTCAAAATTGAATGAACTTGCGTATGTTAAATTGAAAAGTGGATTTTTTGTTCACAAAATAATACGCTCTCTTTGTGTCAAAGCGTGCATGATCAAATAATAAAATGTGTATGCTTTCAGATGCCCGCTGAAATTAAAGGAATCAAGGAGTTCCTCGAGCTCACCCGTCGCAAGGACGCCAAGTCCGTGAAAATCCACAAGAACCCACATAATGTCAAGTTCAAGGTCCGTTGCGCCAGATTGCTGTATACTCTCGTTCTCCGTGACGTCCAGAAGGCCGATATGCTGAAGAAGGCTCTGCCCAAAGGCATGGTTATCGAGCAGTAATTTTTTTCGTTGTGATTGTTGATTTGCCAGCTGGGTATAAACTTGTTGTTAACATGTTGACTGGCTTTTTTGATGTTGCCTGGCTCAATTCTCTCGCAGTTAGTTGGTCAGTGCAACGTCTTTGTAACTGGCTCCGAGGTTAAGACTTTAGGATCAGTTACCGCATAGCGGTAAAATATATGTATTCACGTAATCTATGGCGTCAACTAACTCGTTTAGATCTCATCTGCATTTTGTACAATCGAAAAATATGTTGAGGTTTGTAGGTCGGTCGGATAGGGGATTCCTGAAGAAGATTGAGGCTTTGTTGGTGCTGAGATCATCTTCGAATGGTGTCAATCAGCTTCGGAGCTAACTGGTCATGGCTGCGCAGTGGCGTGATTGTAAAGGCCATTGGCCATCAGTTGGAGCGCTAGAGGCGGTCGTTGTCCGGTAGCCTTCTTCAACTTCGCCCGTTTGTTCTGAAAGAAACGACAGTTTAGGAAAGCGATCCATATAGGCTCTCTTCTTCTACTTGGCGCCCGTCTCTGTGATTAATTAATTGCGCGCTGCGTTCACCTCCAAGCGACAGTGTCGGAGATCGTAATCTGCACCTTCTGAGCTCTCCTCAGAGAAGTCTACGGTCGCCCGTGTTTGTTAATGAGTGTTAACATGATCGCCGCCGTCGGACGACCGGTTTTCGCGCAAATGAGAGCGAAAGAAAACGAGCTGATTTGAGGAGGGCAGGAAATTAGTAGGAAGACGTTGCCGACGAGGCGATTACGATGTCGGTAAATATAGCATTCCATAACATGAAAGGTTGGCAGACCGAAGACCCGATAAACAGGTCAGAAATTAGTTCAAGACTCGAGTGTTGAGTTTCCTTCCTTCCAGCGGTGCGCGCTGATTTTAAGCTCACGAACTATCTGTGAGGTCTTTAGCGATTGAGAATTCCAGCTGCGCGTGCGAAAATGCACCGTCGAATTTCGGCTTCCGATCGCAATCAACGCAACATGCGAGAATCGTAAAATCTGTCAAAAAGGCGCGTATTTTGTATTTGAAAATTTATGATCGAACCAGTTCCATTGTCTCTTGCAGGCCACCTTGGAGGTCTGTTACTTTGCCCCTTTACGACATCGTTACGTCGAGCTAAACGACTTCCAGTGCTTATCACGCGATTCCATCTGATGCCTCCCGAAACGCCGTCGACTCACCTGGAACCAAATCTTTATCTGTGATTCGTTGAGGCCGAGTTCGTGCGCGAGCTCCTGGCGACGCTTCTCCGTCAGGTATTTGTTGTTCTGGAACTCCTGCTTCAGACGGTCGAGTTGCTCGGAGGTGAACGCAGTGCGCGGCCGTTTGTCCTCGTCCGTCGGCTCCTTCCGTTTCATGCGGCGATTCCGTGGGCCAGAACTAGGCCGATCCGAGTAACGGGTACAGTACACCCAGGCAGGCTGGTTTCCGGGTGATTTGAGGTCGATGGGCGAAGAAGCGGAGGAGGGGATGAAGCGGTCGGTCTGAAAGAGAAACGATGATGAGAACGAGGCGGAAGGAAGAAAGTTTTTATAATTAGGGGTGTTCGAGGAGGCGACCTTTGCTCGGCAGGATGTTTTTGGAGATTAACGCGATTAGATGAGAGGGATTAAGGTTTCCCTTCACACGAGAACGATGAACTCACCAAATGTAGCTTGGGAAGCGCCGCGAGGTTTTCCCATTGCAGAAGGTGCAGACGAGAAGGCTTCTGAACGGAATTCATGCTTCGTGGTGAAGAGAGTGGAGCGACCTACCTGACCGAAGTGTGGGTCGAGAATGTTCTGGATGGAGAACTTGAGGAGTCGGGACTTGGGAGACACGTCGGGGCTGCTGATGCTTCGCATGCTCGTGTCCGAAGACGAGGCTTCGGAGAAGGCGTCCATGCTGCGGCTTCGGACCTTTGAGGCGGCGGACGGCGGAGAGAGCGATCGGCGTCGACAAGCCGTCCAATTACTTGTAAAAACTAACGAATGAGTCGCACGACCTAATGACGGCTAATGGCGAGTGGCTATTACGGTATCTGCGCGGCGCGTCGATTGGGACTCGTCACGCCTGTCGACGCGCGACTCCGCCCTTCGCAACGCCCCGCACGCCTCGGGGGACGATCGGATCTTCGCGCTGTCGCTGCTCGGCCCGAGAGGAATCGAGAAGGCGGATTCCAGAAGAAGACAAATGCGCCTTCGGTCACACATCGTCATATCCGTCGCACTTTGTGACCTTTGACGCGCGAAGAACGGATTTACGAGAGTTTTATCGTGCGAAAAGATAAATAAACGTTGCTGTCTTGTAAAAACAGTCGATGATGGATCGCCGCGATGGAGGCGAGATTCTCGAGGCGATTCTGAGATTTACAGAGGCAAACGGAGGTCAGCGAAGCGCGAACGACGTTTTTATGGCATCTGAAGGCTGCGGAACGCCGTGCGAAGTGTAAACTCACGACATCTTGCGATCTGCGGATGTGCGAACGCCACCTTCAGCTTCTGTTAATCCGCATCTGTCGTCACCCCTCCCTCGTCCAATTACGGTAGCCAACTGGATGCGCACCTTCGTGTGGATAAATCCATCAAATCGAAACGTTCTTTGTTTGCGTGTTAATTAGCTTTTTGTGTGTCGTCGCTTCGCCTTCGCTGCGCGACGTTGGCGATCAGTATCTGTCAACATGGAAAGAATTCGATCGAACACGGGCGCAGATAGCGATCTGCCTTCTCGAGGCACAATTCACTCGATCCGCTCTTCTTTCGGCGGCAGTCGACAGAGTCGCATTATTAATTAATTGACACCCGACCGCTTATCTCCTCGCAGCACCTAAGGGCCACCGCCTTGTTTAATTGGGACGCGATCGGCGTTTATCGGCGCTGTCACTCTTCGAGATGGCGCGCTTAGCGATAAGACTCGCAATTTACCTCCTCCCCGGAGGGGAATTGCGGCAAAACGCGCACTTCAGAGGGGCGACGACGCTCGATTGAAAGAGATAAATCAATCTGATAGCATTTCGCCTGATTCGGAATCATGAAAGACGGTCGTGGGCGTTGTTGCTCCCAGAATGTCCAATATTCACCTCTGTTCCTGTTCGGCGTTCCTCAAATGGCAACCGCAATGCTTGGAATTAGCGGCGATGAGCGGAGAAGCCTGCGAAGATTAATTATTCAAATCAGCGCCTCGATCCTCTGCGCGCGCATCACCGCCGATTAGCCAATTAAACGACTTTGCCGCGCGGCCAGCGAAAACAACAACAATTAGCATATAATATCAGCAAACGACACTCGCGCGTTCGGCAGTAATCTGTCGGCGACACTCGCGCCTTCGGAAAGCAATATTCATCCAATTAAACGCGCGCCAATTGACAGCGACGAGTGAATATCCAAACAGAGCGAAATTAGAGGGAGATTAGCAGCAGAGGGCAGCGCTTCTCCGCCGCTCCCAACACAAACGCCGATCGGTCGGGGTTACGGTATTTGGTGAAGTTGAAAGGATAGGGGCCGCCACGTAATTGATGATTGAGTGCCTCGGCGAGAGATTTGTCGAGATTCTCATGCTTGTTGTGTAACAGAAGCCGATATCGCGTGGAGGAATCTGAGGACACGGTCGCCGTGGCCGAAAATGACGAGTCCGGTAATTTCCGTCGAATGGCCGTGCAGCGGATTTGCACTTTGCAGAGAAGAGGAAGCGATCGGTGCGTTCAAAGGTTACGGTATGAAACTCGAAGTGGTTGTGAGTAAACAATCCGGTAACATGTGACCTCCCTTCGATGTATTTTGGCGGTATCGGCACTGAAATCGAATTCCTCGACGAAATCGTTGGAATGCATATGACTCAGCCTACAGTACCCGTCGATGGGCGGTGAAGTTATCACTTTTTTCAAACGGACAAAGCGTGTTTAAAAAAGCGGCGCGCACATGCGATTCGCAGAAGTCGTTCGTCTTACATCCCATCGATCATTTTCGGATCGGCGTGCTTAACGTTCCTCGCGTTGCAACGTTCCTTCAAAATTCGAATCGCGCTTCTCCAACTCGTTTTTCAGAATGGGACAAAGCGTTGTTTGTACAAGATCGAGCGGGTGATAAGGAAGAGCAGACGCTCTGATGGCTTCGCCGCTACAGTACATCTCCATCGTCCTCTTCTCCATTCTGCCCTGTCATTACCCACGTCGCCTTCTAATCTCGAGTCGGGTATTCACCGTTCTCGATCGCTTTGTAGATTCGAATCGGATAACCTCCCATCGCATCGTTCGCGCAATGTGTCAAGGTAATTAGACGAGTTGCACTCGAATAGGCGCTATCTCGCCTGTAACTGTCACAATCGGTTCGTCGCAAGTCGCCACGCAGATTAACGCCAACATGACACTGCAAGGAAAAATCAGAACGAAAAGCAGCAAAGAAGCCGAAAGTTCCCGCATGTGATCAATCAAGTGACGCCGGTAAAAAGCTCTTTGACGGCGAATGACTT
The DNA here is from genome assembly GCA_007213375.1 of Steinernema feltiae. NCBI lineage: Eukaryota > Metazoa > Nematoda > Chromadorea > Rhabditida > Steinernematidae > Steinernema > Steinernema feltiae. The sequence continues at coordinate 30,811 of MQUG01000024.1, forward strand.
CGATTCTTCGCATCTAATGATGCTATCGGACAAAATTAATTTCGGCTACGCAGAAAGGAAACATGACAGATCGAATCGGGGACCTGTAGACACGCGCATTCTGACCGTAAACGCTAAATTCAGACTGCCGTTACACGCACACAACGCCGCTTGTGTGAACCAATCTAACACCACACACGCATGCCCCACGGGAAATGAACGGAAACATTTCTTCAACAGTCAAAAATCAACAAAAACGATAACAACATTTACAAGAATAAGACTTGTTCAGTGGTTAGCTTATTTCTTCGCCCCAAATCCGAACTTGTAGTTAATTCCAGCTCTTTCCAACTCCGCGTTCTTATGCAACAACTTTTTCACCAGAGTGTTCTGAAACAAACCTGCGTTAATAAAAACAATTAAATTTCATGATAAACCTTGGCCTTGATCTCCTGCTTAGTGCTCTTCTCTCCATTCGCCAAGCGAGCATGACGGCGTGAGGTGGCAAACCGCCTAGGAGGAGGCAAAAGGCGTTTTCCGAACTTCTTGGTCATACTTTTAGGAAGATCTTTTCTTCTGAGTTGTTTCGCCTTCATCATCTTTTCAAACATCAAATAATTGTTCATGGACTCGCATACAATCTCCGCCACGTCGACATCGTCGAATTGAATAAATGCAACACCTGACGGTCGACCGCTCTAAAGCATAAAGTAAAAAAACCAACAGTACATGCCAAACCCAAACCTTTCTATTGTACACCATTCGGAGTCTTTTTACAGTTCCGAACTGCTTGAAGTATCCCAATTGCTGTTTTCCGTAGAACCCACGGGGAAAGTTGGTCAGCTTTACAACAGATGTCATCTGCTCCATCTGCTCCAATTGCTCCATCTGCTCCGTTTGCTCCATTTGCTAAAACAAACGATTATGAACGCTTTAAAACTAAATACATCCGCCACGAACAAACTCAAATGTAGTCGACATTTCATTAAAATCGCAAAGTTAACTCCGAAATTAACATTTCCACCAAGCTAACTATAAGAGAAATCTCCGCCGTGTGGTTAGTTACCATCCCCCTCGAAACGCATTCACGTGTTCGGACCGAGACCCTACCTTCGCACCAATTGTGAACAGTAAACGTCGTTGGCGCGCCAGTTTGTTATTTAACGAGTTGTTTCATAGCAGCAACAATAATAGCAAAAGCAGTCACAAATGCCAGTAGTGCCCACTCTCGTTACCGCGTCTCTGCCGTTGCAAAGCGGCAAAATGTCACAGTTAAAGACTATCAATTGAGTTCACGTGCAGGCGCGTCGCCCTAACGGTAAGCAATCTCCCCAACGGGAATAACAATGGGTGCGCGCAATGAATTTTATTCAAGTAAATCATATAATTGGTGACAGTTCACCTCGTTTGCCAGCGCTTTGGCTTTTGCGCAGAGTCTGTTTCCACTGGCGAACGCCTTCGATTCGGGCAGATCCCACGCGAGCACATCGGTTTGTATGGTAAAATTTTTTTATAAACCACATTTGCCACTAGCCAAATAAGATGAAATATTTTTTAAAAAGCGGATTCACGGAAACCTAACTGCCACAAAAAAAGCAATACGCAGAGTACGCAATTAAAAGATTGTCCCACTTTATTATACCGCGACATCTATTTGTGGATCACGGCAATCGCACCAGGACCACCAGACTACTCATTTCGATTCGCTTCGCAAAAAGGAAACGCGACGGATCGAATTGGGGAACTTCAGGCACGCGCTATCGTCGTTGATCCTGACATACTCACCCGTCGATACAAACGCTAATTACTAATTGCTATAATACGCCCAAACAACGAGAGCATGTGAATTGTCAACCCGTTTATTTAGGCAAACGGCGTTTTCCCGGCTTCCATAATTGAGTTGCTTGTTAAGAGAAACGATCATGACCGCTATGACGACGGATATTTTGGCTTTGCGATGTAAAATTTTGGCACAGGATAGTCAGTATTGTCAAAACAGACGCCATTTCCCAACCACACAACTCATTTCGCCGCTTCGTGAAGCAACCAAACAAAATCAGTGATTTCATTTCGTGCCAACTCGATTCCCACGACTCCATAATTAATTTATTTATTATCTGCTTTTCCTAGGATAAGTACACATAAAAGACTCGTTTAAGGCAACAGTGTCAAGGCGGGGGAGGGGCGCTAAGAGAAAATAAGGCAACATGAGGAGATTCCTCTCGTATTGTCAGTACAAATATCACAGATTCGAAAGCAAGACACAAGAATACTTTCCACAACCATGAATGGGCTATTATGTACAAAGGAGTGAAGAAATAAAGCTCAAGAAGAGGATAGATGTTGGCGACAGGTTAGCTTCTTAGTCTACTCTTTTCGTCGGCGAAAAAGATTCACAATTTTGCTCCGCTTCTTCTCCGGTTTTGTCAACGTTACGGTAGCAATTGAAGAGGAAGGTCCGGTAGCTGAAGACAGAGACTGACCCGAAGATGAAGAATCGGCGGAATTGACAATTATGGTAGGTTCGCGGTATGGTGGCGTTTTAGTCATTGCGAGGAGATCGAACCTTAAATGAAAATGTTAGACGTAAACAACAAATAAGGGATTCTAAAAGCAGGAAAGCGAAAAGCAAGAAAGCCATACGATGAATCAGAAAGCGTGGTCGAGTTCAGTCCACCGAATACATGCGCATTTGGATTGCCCGCATGAACAGTGATTGCCTTCTTCGGAACGATGGGGGAAGAATCCAAGCCGTTTGTGTTGAGGACATTGGAGGACGGCTTCCTGTTTGTCATTGAGAACGCCGAAGTCGCGGTTACCGTAGAGTTATTAGAGCTGCCGTTTGCAGAGAGACCTGAACAAGAAAGAGATTGTAAGTAGTGTGAAACCGAAGCTCAAAGATCTGGTTAGTTTTGGTTAATGTTTTACATGGTCAGATTGTAAATTAAGATCGACTGGACAGGAAGCGACCATGAAGCATTCATCTTTAATACCCACCAGAAGAAACGTGCGCAAGTAAAATAAGAGAACGAGTTGAGCTATGCCCAATCCACACAAAACATCAGACAGCACCCGACGAGGAACTGTCACTACCAGAGGACGAAGAAGAAAAACGGTTCCCACAGTTGATTCCCACACGGCATCGTGGACCAGTTGCACTGGTTGGAAGGTAATACGTTGACGAAGAATACACTGCTGCAAGGCAACAAAAACGCGTGAAAAGAAAAAAAAACTGCTTGAAAAACAAAGGAAACGGAAAGGGTAGCACTTTCTCACCTGAAACTGGAGCCGTCTGATGTTGAGCATAAAACGAAGCTGCTGATGCGACGCGAGGAAGGCGTGCAGTTGAAGGGAGAGAATCTGAAAGGAAGAAACTACCACTAGCATGACAAGACAACACCAAAGCAACAAAGGAGTGAAAAACAAAGGTACAGTTGCAATCATTTGCAGAACACTCACTATCCACATGTCCTAATTATGACATAAGTGAAAGAACGAAATAGAACTAACCTAGCTGACCAGTAAGTTGAAATCCGCACAGATTCTCAATCTCGAGCCAACGTTGGTAACATTCATCCATCGCCATCATGATCTTGTCCATTCGAGTCCTGAAACAGACAAGCTGAATATGTCTTTATTATCCCTATAAATCCACTCACTTCAATGCAAAAATTTTAGAATCGACTTCATCGGTTCCAGATGAGGCACCAGTTGCCAGCTTAATGGAGCTAACAAAGGAGGTCTGCTTCTTCTTTAATTTATCCACCAGTTCGATAGCTTCCCGCATTTCGCCGATACATTCGATGCGCTGTTGACTCACGTAAGACATCTCCAGTTCACAAGTCCGCTTTAGAAGAGGTTGCAAAGCAAGAGGAGTGCCCTCTCCAGCCAAGTTGCTGTTCATTTCCAGTCGACGTTCCGCCTCCATAAGCTGCGTTTTCAGCTAAAAGAATGTTCTCATAATGGTTCTGTACTAATTTCACTTACAGTCTCCAATTCATCTTTGTTTTCTGAAGTTGGTGAAATGGATTGACGCTTCTTTCGCTCCTCTTCGAATCTATAAGATAATAATCGTAGACGAAGTGGATATACTGAACGGTGTACCTTTGTTGCATTCCTTGGAAATCACTTTCCATGTCTTTCAACTGAACAAGCTTAGTACTTAGTTCGGTCATTTGAAGTTTTGAGCGATTTCTGTGCTTTTTGAAGACGATCAAAATAGTGATGAGCACAACTGTTAGAATTGCCAACAGAGCATCCTTCGCGCGAGAAGTTGAATCACGGAAGCCAAAGATGACCAAATCTAGAGCTTTTAGCTGAATTTTCTGTCGATGTACCGATTTCGTAATTCCGAGAACGCTGGATAGATACGATGAGTTCTGGATGGCCATACGCGGAAGCGAGATTCCAGTGACCTTCGAGTTGACGAAGTTGCTGGCATACTGTGGCAACCCGACGACGTTTATCAGCCAGTCGACGACTTCTTGTTCGCTCCAATTTCGCTCTGCGGATTCAAACCACGATTCCCAAAGATCATCGACAGTGATGGAATCGTCGTTGTTGTGGTGAAACGCCTTCTCACGCCGAGCGCGATCAGAACCGCCGAGATTCATGTCTTCTTTCAGAAACTGAAACAAACAGATCAGCTATGTCACATGCGGGATTTCTTACATCGGTTGATTCAAAGCGATCGATGGAGCCGGAATGGTCGTCGTCCATCAGACGGTGCAACTCCTTGATCGCATTGTATCCTTCGGCGTCTCGGAGGCGTTCCTCCTCTGCAGTTATCACCACATCTGTAAGTTCAATATTTGCGCAATGAATTCACACAAAAAACTTACTTCTTGTTTTCGGCGACTTCTCACTGGACGCGGCGTGGATGAGAGGAAGAAGGAGCAGCAGAAGGACGCCCGACGATTTGAGTTGCATCTGCAAGCGAGGAGATAAATGAAGCGAAACGAAACGACAAATTCTGCTCTCGTCACAGACATCTTTGGCATAAATCCAATTGCACCCGATTCACCACGCACGCGTCCGCACAATTGCGAACAAACAGGTCGCCCGCTTATTCTCTGCTCAATTGTTCGATTCCGTTCAGTTACAATCGCGTCGCGCTACGACTAATCCCCAACCCAAACATCGCAGCTTCAATTAAAACAGACCGGAAGGCTGAGGGAAGAGGAAAAACGACCAAGTAGATGGGTGGGCACTGGAATGTTCTGAAAACCGCTGTTCAAAGTGCGACTTCGTTTCGGTGAAGAGAACAACGCACAGTCTTGCGTACAAAAAGGTCATCAGAGTGATAAGAACAGGATACGCGGCAATCATTAAAGTGAAACGAATTGTGACAACGAAACTGTGAAGAAATGAAACGATTACAACAACCACAGCGTCCATATCGATCTGTATATAATTCAAGAATCACAAAATGCGCACTGAATGCAAAAGTCCACGTGTGCATGAGTCTTGTAGCTCTGCGCGAAGAGAAAGAAGACGACGAGCCAACAGGCAAATAAACGAGATTAAGATCAGTCAAGTTCGGCCTCTTTCGATTGAAAAACACACAACTTTCCTTATCAGCGCGTCATATCGCTCAGCGGAGGCTGATGACGACAGTAAGCGCAATGCGTACATGACCAATAGCGCTCAAAAAGAGAATAAAAAGTCATAAAACTGCTTTAAAACGATTGCAATCCGAGAGAAACGGTTACCGGGATGATTCCTAGGTACCGACGTTTTCGATTTGACACCTCTACAAAGCAAATATGCCGTGGAAGTGCGTTCGCATTATGAGACGAAAAGGGAAATGGGTCAACAGCGGACACTTGAACGCAAAAAAAACGGAAGTGAGGCCGTTTGTCGGAGTAAAGCGCAGGGTACTGTAGACTGAAGTTGAAAGTCCAAGACTGCGGAAATCAAAAAGTGCGCTGATGTGAGCAAATATTGCAGCAATAAGAGACAGCAACTTCTGTCATCAGTGAGGTCTATCGAAACAACACGTAGTCGAACAAAGCAGTTGGTGTCGCAAACAATCGCGACAAATCGACGCACGGACAGATTATCGATGCTCAATTCCGAGTGTTTTCAAAGTTCCTCGCAGCCTCTGAAAGGGGGGGGGGGTCGTCCGAGCGAAGCATTCGATCGCCAAATGATCGTTTCGCGAGCTGACGTAGAGACGCAAAGCGCATGTAGCGATCATCGAGTCGATGACTCAGCGACTTCGATATTTTCGCTGAATGCGTGCTTCAACAGAAATCCGTGTTCGTGCCGTCGCAGCACGCCAATTTCAAGTCGGCTTGCAAGCAAATACATTGCGGTTGACAAATACGCTATCAACTGTTTATGGCATACTCAAGTACGTCCAATTATTAGCTGGCTATAAGAGGCAGTTAAGAAGAGAAAAGTGGAGGCGCGTAAACTGATCACAAAACCTGTCCGAATCGATGTCACTCAAAAGATTGCTATTCACTCGTTTTGTTTGCTCGTGGACGAAAGAGGAATCGACAGTGGCACTCACGAACAAAAGATGGCGAAAGAAAGTTTTCCAAAGATCCTGTGTGCGAAGATGACGGACGCCGACATACTTCCAGCAAATCAAAGAATGCTCATTATAAAGGCGAAATCTTTTACTTAAACAAAAATACATAATGAATTACATCAATTAACGTTAATAGAACCGGTTTTCGCGCTTTCCGCAAGTTGCTCGGCATATTTTATGCGCTTCTGAAGAATGGCCACCAAAGCTTTGTGCTGCTTTCTTTCCTACAAAACAAGATATATGCAAGACAAATAAGATAATTCTTTGCTAACCGTGGCCAAAAGTGTTTCAGCCTTCTTTATCGCATTTGTCTGCTCATTCACGATCAACGTGTCGCTGGTAATCTTTGCATCTACAGCCAAAACTTTCTGCTGTAATTCTTTCTTCGAATCGTTTAGTTGCTTTACCAGGCGATTGTTACGATCTACTTCGCGTGTTAGTGATTCGCTTAACTTAGATACATCTTTTTCCACTGCTGACAAATGTTGCTTCAAAAGCTGCACTTCACTGCCGGCACTGAAAACAATGAAGACACAACAAGCACTCAGTGTGAAACAGATCTTAACCGTACCCATCGCAACTAAGATTGTCATGTTTTGGCTTGGCATCGGCAATAATCTTGTCCAATTTAGCATATGCCTGTCTCCGTTCATGGTCGTACATATTAGTCGATTCTGTTAAATGGTCACTATAACATGGAAAGCTACGCAATATAATGAATTAATGAAAATAAATTCGATATTACCGGTCGCTATCGATAGACTGAAGCAGTGACTTCGTAATAAATTTCAAATGTTTTATCCCGTCATCGTCACTGCAAATAGCCGGAATTAATTTGTAATTACAAAGTGTGCACCTACCGATCTTTGCAATTGCTTTTATTAAGCTGAAACGCGATCATTACCACTGTTTTGTAAAAGTTACTCACGATGCCACCGAACCATTCCGTTCTATCCTCAGCTCCATCGATGCAAGATGAACAAGGCGTCTTGTCTACCATCTGGAAAACACAAAAAAATAAACGATAGATAAAAGAAACAAACAAATGTCTCGTCGTCGCAATCACATGTCTCAAATGCGTATCTTCTCGTCGCATACAGTAGCAAGAGACAAAGACAACTGGACACCGTTGCGACGAGAAGTTCGAGCCACCAGTTCTCGCCGGACATCATCTGCAAACAAATTTTAATCACGTGGAATCGTGCCAGAACCCAAACGTTTGTCTCACGCACTCCGAAATCTCGAATGTTCATAATTCCGAAAATTAGTTACGAAAAGCATTGACAAGCGACAGAAACAAAAATTCAATCGACTCTACAAAATCGACAGGACCGGGACTTCCGACGTTGAAAGAGAAGGGTGCCGTGTCCCGAAGCGAGAACATCAACGTTTTGTTCCGTGCGATCGGATCCATCAACAGAAGATCGTCGATACATTCTCTGCGAAGCGATAAAGCACGAACTGATCGCTGCGAGACCTTTGTTCACCATCTTCGATATTTTTTTTCGGATCCACACTTCCAAAATCCCACAATCCCAGAAATCACAAAACTCAGGAACGAAACGGCTTCCTTGCACCGCATATTTTTGGGTTAATTCTGGCCGACAAAAAATCGCCGAGTTGTCCCGGCCAATTCAACAAAACAAATGCGTTCAAGAATAAAAGCAATGCGGTGATGCTTTCCATTTAAGAGGAACCATCTCGCTTTTCGTCAGCCATGACCAACTGCACGATGACCTCTGAAGTTAGCAGCACCGCCCTCTCGAACGTTAAACAACAATCGCCAGCAAATCAAGAGATCACGGCGAAGGCGGTAAAACGACGACTCGCGAGAGAACAAACACAGTTCTTGAACGAAATGTTCCAGAAGAAGCAGCGCCTGACGAGAGATGAGGCTGAGACCGTTGCTGCAGAGATAGGACTCCAGAGCGAGGACGTTAGTTCCTGGTTTGTGAACAAACGACGCAATCAGCGAAGGAAAGTCCAAAGAAACGAGACGGGAGGAGAAAGCAAAGAAGCCTCGACGGAACCGATTCCGGCGGATCCGCAGGTTGACGCGTTGCCCTCGACATGTAGCGACGTTGAGGCGGATTTACGGGAGGTCGAGGAAGCGATGCGCATCAACGACGAAATTCTCGAGGCGCATCAACTTTGGCTTCAAATTCTTCTCAATCGCACAACGATTCTGGAAGAATCGCAGCCTTGCGCACCGCCGCCCGCTTCAGAATCCGCCATCGCGCAAAGGCGCGGAAAGTTCGCAAAAGAGCAACAAAAGCTCCTTGAAGCCGCCTTCGAAGACAACCCGCGGCCGGACTCAGCGGAACGTCGCAGACTCGTTGCGCTCACCGGGCTCTCGACGCAGCAAATCGTCAAATGGTACTCGAATCGTCGTCAAAAATTGAAATGTTTGAGTGCTTGAGATAAACTCTTTAATTTAACTACTTAACAAATGCACAGCGTTTCATTCTTCAGCGGGCTTGGATTGCAGTTGGAATTCGGGATAATATTGCAGCTGCTGCTGAGGGTACATAGAGTTGTAGTATTCCATGGGCGTCGGCTGCATCTGGCCGCCGTAGTGGTGGTTGTAGCCTTGATAGTTTTCGTAGTAGGACGGATCTACTAGAGAATATGGAGGATTATTCTGATACGGTGAGGGGACGAAGTTTTGATCGTTCGGACCCGAGAAGAGTTCAGGAGAGCAAACTTCTTCTTCTTGTCGGAACTCTGAAAATGAAACGATTCGCGAGATTACGATGAATTTTCGTACTCTTTGGCTGATCCTCCTCTTCCTCGTGGTCGCCTTTCCTCTCGGCTTTCCGCTTCGTCGTGTGTTTTCCGTCCTTGCGGAACGCTTTCGCAAAGGGATTCAGCTCGACTTTGAGATCCTTCAGGGCGCCGTTCTGGTAGGCGGTGACCGCGATGAAATCCATCGTCGGGAATGGAAACTGCGCGGCAAGTTGAGGCGCGAAGACGGGATTCGGATTCACTCGGTACACGTGGACGAGCGCTCTGTACTTGTGCATGCTCAAAAGTTGGATCTAGAAAGGAAGAAACGGTGATTCTGAGACGACTGCGGCGGTTACCGTTTGCACTTTCGCCGACTGCACGTTGTTTGTGAAGCGCAGTTGGTGGAAACGCACTCCCTCGCGCATCCAGTGGCGTCCGGACTGCGAGTCTTTGTGGTGACAATTGAACGTCGGTTGACCGAGCGGTTCTCCTCGGCCGTGAGTCGTCCATCTGCCGTCCTGGTGCGTGTAGCGCTTGTCGTCGCAGCGCTCGAAGGCGATCGCGAATCGATACTCCGCGTCGCGATCCAATCCTTCGACGTCGAAGTCGAAAATCGGGAACGGATTCCTGAAAGACGTGAGTTGTACGCTGGACTGGAATGAATTGCCCGGATTCCGCGCCCTCGAGGATCAGAGAGCGCAACGTACCTTCCGTTCTTCGAGACGATCATTTCGTTCCCGATCTCGTGGAAACGTTCCCACTTCTCTTCCTCCTTGATGCTGACGCGGATTTGGGGTTCGGCACACAATGCGTTCGCCGGTGGCACAGCGCCCGGCGCTGCATAAGCGCTCTCCGAGAAGCCGGTGGAGGGCGTTGAGTAGAAGGGGTAAGAGTAGGAGTTTGCCGTGGCGAACATGAGGACGTGAAGTGAAGTTGTGGGATAAAAGACGATCGAAGTGCAGCATCCTCCCGATCTTGCCGTCGGGAATCACACTTGATACGTTCGCCGTGGTTTCGCGCGCAATGCTGCCGCGCTAAGCGGCGCTTCGAATGCTCCAAACGGATTGTGACGAGTTTAAACAAACGATTTTTATTCAAATTCAACATAAAAATTCATTTTCCACCCAATTATTGCTGCTGTTCCGGTTGATCCTCTGGAGTTACCGTACTCCGTTTCTTTGTCTTCGACTTTTCGTGACGTCGATTCTGAAACCACTTGTTCACTCGCTCCCTCGAAATTCCCGTTTCGGCGACCAGGCGCTCACGCGTCTCTCCGGTCAATCGGTCGCTCTTCTCAAACGCGTCTCGTAGGGTTTTCAGCTGGCCGCTGCTGTAGGAACGACGACTCATCGTCTGCGGAGCGGCGGTCGTCTGACTCGCGAGGTGTGCGAGCAGCTGGCTGATTACGGTAGACGTTAAGGCGGACTTCATTAGCGCGTCGATGTTCGGCGCCGCGCTTTCGCGTTGTTGTGCTTGAGCGACCAACTGCTCGAGGACTGCGTTAGTCGGGCTGCTTTGTTCGGAAGTTGCAGCAGAATTCGATTCTGAGATCTCTTTCGGCGGCGTTTCGCGCTGCTTCTCCTGCTGCCGTCTGTTCTCGAACCACTTTCTGACCTGTTCGTTGTTCAGGCCCGTCCTCTTTGCAAGTTCGGCGCGTTCGTCATATGAAACGCGTCTTTGTTTCGCGTAGAATGCTTTCAGAATGTTCGTCGTCTCCTCTGGATACGATCGTTTCCCTCCTCTCGGCTTGCTGACGCCTGGAGAGACAGCGATCCTCACTTCTTCAAGTCGTTCGCTTACGGGGACTTTGCTGGGCATCTCTGCAGGTAAAGCGGCGCTGTGTGCACTGACACTCGCTCGAGTAGATGCGGCCATTTTTTGAGGATTGAAGAATGCGTTGATGCCGTCTGCGCCGACGAGTCGACTGTAAATGAAGGGAAAGCAATGCTCGCCCTCGTTTCTTCCGCATCGCTTCTGAGACGAATCCCACCGCGAAATGCCTGTAATTTGCACCTGCAGTGAGTAGCCCCTTACAACACTCATATTCTCTACGACAAGAAAGAATTTAATTTATATTATTTGAAAATAGAATAAACAATATTTGCAATTTGGAAAACCATAATCATAACCACTATTTTTGGCGGCGATACCGGCCTTCAAGAACCAAATAACAATCAGGAACAACCCGTAACGCCATTTTGAAACATTCTGACGAGAATTTGTGAGGAAATTGAGTATTTCAAGGAACCCAGAAAACAACTGAAGGGGGAAATATTAATCTAAGAATCGATTTTGTCATCCGTTTTGCAATCTACCGCGTCTGACTAGGAACCGAAGGGCGTTTCAGCGAGAAGAAGTAGGATTATCACAGAAACTAGAAGTTTTGAGGAGTTGACAAGTGATCACATGCGCTCTGTGCGGAGAATAGGCATTTCTGGTGAGGGGAAAGGAGAGGAGGCGTTGGCGAACCAGTCACCCGAAATTTTGAGTATTTACAGCAGGGGATTGGGAACCGAGAGAAGGGGAACCGGAAGAGTCTACCTGACATCTACGCGAATCGCGGAAAGAGAGAGCGAGAGAGGAGGAGAGAGATATGAGAAATATTTGGAATTCAACCTAAGTGGGGGGAGGCAGAGGACTGGCACGTTCCTTGTTCGTATTCATCTTTGAGCCACGTGAGCGCCGTGTACATGTACTCAGCGCATTCGAGGAGACTGGAGCCGACGTGCAGAGGACCGCAGATACGGTCGGTCTCATTCAACATCGCTGAAATAACAGATGACTTAAAGTTCGTTGCATTACGGTACCTTTGTCGACCGGGCTGAGGCTCGCATTGACGTCTTTCCACATTTTATGCGCCCAGTAAATGTGCGTGAAGCCTTTGAGCTGTTGGGACTGGAGCCAGTAGAGTTGCGCGTCGACCTGAATCGTCTGGTTGCACATGAACTGCATGTTTTCGTTTCCCGTCAGGTTCGGATCCGAAGGGAGAACTGGCCGCTTTGGTTCCAGCTTCTGGAGAAGATCGAACCGCTTGTTGTTTGCCTGAAATGGAAAAATCATCAGTTCGGAGTGACGCGAAAGCTGAACGCACGTCGGACATGGCGTCATAGAGATGGTAGGCGAGGACCGATTGACTCCGACGAACGAGCGTGCTGAAGCGCGAGACAAAGTGGCGATCGTACTCGTGCGACAGGATCGACTTTGACGACTGTTTCTGCATCGACCTGAAACGTCGAAATGGAGATGAGGAGCACGGAAGAGGGAAACTCACTTGAGGAAAGTGATCGTCTGGCAGAGCTTGTTGTGCGTCCCGAGATTGTCCGTTGGAATGAGGTAGCTGCAGCCGTACATGAAGTAGACGGACGCCTCGAAGTAGAGAAGCTGCTTGCCCAGTCGCTTCTGCTTGTTCCAGTTGTCGGCGCGATGCTTCAGTTGTGTTCCGGCACTGATGATCGTTTGGTACGCCATCGACGAGTCGGAGATGTCGATGTCGGGTAGAAGCGGTGTGCGAGGGCGCAACTGCGGCGCGCAGCAGTTCGGTCCGAAGACCTCGGAGAGATTCACGGGTTTGCTGCGTCTCGAAACTCGTGGCGGCGGTGTTCGAATGTCCAGGCGCGACGGAAGCTTCGAGGAGCTCTGCGGCACTTCCAGAGTGTTGGAAGAGGTCTTCTGCGGTGCTTTCTGTTTCTTGGCCTTTTCGGTCTGCGGAGACCGGGATGGGCGTTTCCAGGGAGATTTCTCCATGCTACGGGGCGAGAGCGAAGGCGAGATTCGTCGCCTCTTCCTTTCGGTGCTTCTTTTCGGAGGCTGCGAAGTCTCGCGCTCGAGTTGAGGAGGAGGCGATTGGCGCGAACTTCTTCCGCTCGACACTTTCGCGTGCTCCTTCTTCAGTCGCTGCAGCGCGCTCGAAGACAATACGGAGAGATTCAGTGAGATTTTCGTCGAGCGGCACTGTGATGACGGGGAAGGCGTCTTCACGCTGGATGCAGCGACAACGGGATTCCTGAAGGGTCTCATGGGAGAAATCGCCGCGAGAGGACGCTTTGGAGGAGCCATGGGCGAAGTAGCTCGGTTGGTGGCTTGTGGAAGCGGTTTCATCGGTTGTAGCACCGGGGGCGGAGGTCGGATCGCGTTCTGGAGCTCTCCTAGCGATTTGTACGGTAAACTGATGGGCTGCAAGGGTCCAATCAAGCTGGTCATCATCTTGAGAATCTCGTCAACTGGCATACTGAAAGATTCTGAAGATTAGATCAGAATCAGCGCGAGAACTAACTCGATCTCGGTTTTCGCGTCTTCTTGAGGCGCGAACGCAGCCGCGGTAACGGCCGCAGGCGCAGCAACAACTTCTTCGATCACCGCGGCGTCATCCGAATCGCCGCGACCCACGGAAATCCCCGAATCGGGGCTGTGGAACTCGTCGTTTCCAGCTGTCGGCCACTTTGCCTCGTCAGAGGTCTTCTTCCGTTTTCTCTTCACATCCTAGAGTATCCTTTTAGCGCACTTCGCTTTCCCTCTCGCTTACTTTCGCTTCGTCGTCGCCGAACAGATCGCGGTGTGGAGATTCCCGGTAGCTCCTCTTCACGGTTGTCGTCGAGGTGTTCGGGACGAATAGAGAGTCGATGTTCTTCGAGGGCGCTGATTCAGCACTCTGCGGCTCCTCTTTCTCCTTCGACGATCGATTCTGAAACACAAAGAAGCTGAATTCGTGGATTTATTGGTTGTATCCCTACCGTAGTGACGGCCGTGGAGGTGCTGGCGACGCTGGAACAGCGATGTTCGTCGCGATGTCGCGGTCGGTCGTCCGCGCGATGCGCCTTCGACGTTCTTCGATCCCTTTCGGAGTCGCGCGGCCTTCGCTCCCTCGAATCCTTCGAATCGCGATCTCTCTCTCTTTCTCGATCTCTTTCGCGGTCTTTCTCTCGATCGCGGTCTCGACGGGAGCTTCCTGACGAAGAAGTACCGTTTGTCTAAAACAAATTGAACTCATTACTCTCGAAGGCGCGCTTCCTGCGTTTGTAGTGCGACGGTTACACGCGATAAGAGTTCGGTCGGTGCCAGGAGCCCAGAGGGCGCTTCGAAAATGGAATTCTCTGGTCCCCAAAACAATTTCTCTGTTGTTCGTCCCTCGAAATGTATAATCAAAACGATACGCGATAAATCGTCGTCGGGCGCTACGGCGGTGACTGTTGTTTGGTGAACAGTCGGAGGAGAGTCAATCGGTGGTCGAGCGGGGAGCAGGGAACCGGTTGCTCGTGGCTCGAAGAAGGCAAAAAGAGTCGCGGACAACGCGAACTAATTGGATGTGAAAAGGCGCTTCGATGGGTAACGGATGGTTAAGAAGGCGTGCAAACGATGGTCATGCACGTGCGATGCAGCGGAGGCCCGGATCGAGAAGAGAACGGCAGGCGTTTGACTTCGAGTGCTGGCGGTTTTCGGATATTTGGACTCATGCGCGACGGAAAGGACGCTGCGTCCTGCCGCGCACTGAAATCCGAATATTTCGCTACTTTGAGTCGTTTAAGTGCCTCCGCAAACAATGCAACTCGGAGGACACCTGGAATGTGGGCACCCAGTGCAACATGCAGTCCGTTCTCGACCCTTCAATCCCTCGTTTGTCCCGCAGTCTTCTTTCGCGCCATGTTCTCTGACACTCAGAGAAGCGCATTCATCTCTCGTGCCTCGCCGAGCCCTAACCAGTCGGGAGAGGCCACGCCCCTCTTATCCCCTCACAGCTGATGGCGATGGCGACAACGAAGAGGCGAATAGATCGATCGTTGATCGGCGTCGGCAAACACGAGGGGAGGCTGAACTCACTTACCCGATGGGTGGTCGATGCAGAAGAAGACGGATTGCCTCGAGAGGACACGGCAGAAGAAGAAGAGGAGGAAGAAGAAGACGGTTCGCGAGGTTTCGACAGAGAGGCCATCGGTTCTTTCATTCCAACGAGACTTTGCATGCTCTGCAACCAAGACAAACACGTTCACAAACACCACAACAGAGATGCGAGACGGAATTACGACAAGTCAAAGGGGGAAAGGAGTGCAGAGGAAAGGAAAAGAGAAAACGAACCTGGAGGAGTTCTTCGGTGGTCATCTGCTTCTCGTCTTCCTTCTTCGGAGCTGCAGCGGACGCCGTAGCAGCTGAGGTGGACGCCGCGGCGTTCGAGCTGCTGATTACGGTAGGCGCATGGTGAACGATTTGAGGGGGAGAGACGATTTGGGGCTTTGGCGAAGGTGCGTACAGCGGAAGATCGCAAATATTCTTCTTGCCAATCAAGGCGGAGAACTCTTCGAAGGTACCGAAAATGGCTGAAAAGAGGAGAGTTACGGTAGTCGAAAGTCACGTTGGTGATAAGAGAAGCATTGACGTTTTCGAATTGGAAGCAAAGGGTCGCTGATAACAAAGAAGTGTCCCAGACACGTTGCTCGATGGCTGGATGGACGGATGGAAGGGCTGAAGGGCGATTCTGCGGTCGCCAATCATCGCAAACAACAAAAAGTTCACCTGTCAGCGATAGCTACAGTAAGCCGATTCCTCTGGCGA
This sequence comes from Steinernema feltiae, assembly GCA_007213375.1. Classification (NCBI taxonomy): domain Eukaryota; kingdom Metazoa; phylum Nematoda; class Chromadorea; order Rhabditida; family Steinernematidae; genus Steinernema; species Steinernema feltiae. Next base: position 46,598 of record MQUG01000024.1, read on the forward strand.
ATTTTAAAGTCGGAAACTCAAACTGATCGGCTGTTTGAGAAGCCGAGTTCGCAACAAAACAGAAGGAGCTGTTTTCTTGCCCTCAGAGTGCATCTGGACGCACTTTAAGGGATTGAAGAGCGGTTCGGAAACGTTGTAAGCGGCTTACCATCTAGTCTTCTCTTGGTCTGCTCCTTGTGCTGTTCGGGATTGATGGATCGACGTTCCCCGAACGTCGTCATGGCTTCGAAGTCGTCGAAACCGAAGTAAACAGACCCGCGAATGGTGCAGCGGCGGGGAGCGGAGATTTCGCAGAAAAGAGGCGACTCGACAAGCGCTCGGCGACTCGTCTCGTCGTGTTTTCTTCTTCGGGACGCGAAACCTGAAACAACGACCACCGCCGATCAGAGAATTGTAGCGAAGAGAAGAAGGAGTCGAGAGACTCTCGCGTCAGTCGCGTCCGTTATCATTCCTTCCGAAGCGGTAACGCTGAAGCACCGACCAAAGCGGCGCGATCATCTCGGATCCCTAAGGTCGCCGCGGTGGATCATGCGCGCAACGAACAAGAAAACGCACGAATATGCAAACGTCTCGGGGTTTCGTGACTTTGAAAACAAGAAAACAACTTTCCTTTGGAGCGAATATTGATTCGCCCGCTTTCCGAGAGACATTGAGCTTGAACGGATGGTGGCGTGGTCGAAGCGACTTTTTGCACGCGCGCGACTGACAGAAGACGAACGTGTGGGTCACTTTGTGTTCGACGTTTGAGCGCGTAATTATGCGCGTTCGCCGTTGTGTTAGGCGGTGAACGAGTGTGATGGTTAACATCGTCGACGCCGCCGCCGCCAATGGAGACAAATTGAAGCGCCGTAAATTGCGATGTTACTGTCAATAAGGAATTAATGTCAAAACGGAAAGCGGAGCGACGGGTGGCGAATCGGATTCTGCAGCGGCGGACGAAAGTAATTTGTTGCGGCCAAGTCCTATTTCTGTTCACTTTGCTCGCGCACAGCGCGCTCGCATCGACAAACTCCAAATATGTAGCAACGACTCTTGCCGGTCTCCAACGGAAAAGGAAGGGAATATTCAACACCAACAACTCCGAAGCCAAAATTCAAATCGATTTGATTTGAATGACAAAGAAAGCTTTTAGCGAGAGATTAAAAATTCGGAAAGCGAGCGACCTTTCGGGACGATTGCCGCTTCTCGTCCTCTCCTGCACCCTTCGAACGCCTCCATCGTCACCTCGTTTCCTCAAAGCTGAAGTCGGCGGTCTACGTTTTGTTACAATGCGACTACGACGGTCAGTGTCTGTCGGGCGTTGGGAACGACCGTCGACGTCTATAAAATTGTCTGTCTGTCTCCGCGAGGAGGTCGGGAGAGGAAAGGAGAACAAAAACGAGGCGCGGAGAGATCTTATGCATGCGGTAGCGCCGTCACAAGCTGTTATTAATGAAACGGCGACGTTGCCGTCGCGGAGAAGGCGGAGAGAGCCGAAGTGACGCGTAGGATTTTGGGAATCAAGGTGCGAAGACCGATCGGGGGCAACGGGATGTGGGGGGTGAAACAATTGAAGTGTGGGAGTGGTGACGGCGGTCGGTCGTCGCTTGATTCGGGAAGGCGGAAATGAAAGAATAAAAAACGAAAATTTCGATGCAACCGGCGGAATCGAGCAATGCGAACGTGTGGGAATCGAAAATAGCCGAATACAAAGGCGGACGCGTGTTTGTGGGAGAGATTTGGAGATCGGAGGATCGCGGTGACGTCGTCGGGTGATATGTTTGAGGAGCGGCGCGCTAAATTTGGAGTCGGAAAAGGCGTCGCGACCGAAAGAGGATTGAGGAGAAGCAGAGGAATCGACGCGGAGGACAAAAGACGCGAATCGTGGCGGCTCCTGCTTGCGCGGAGGGGCAACGTGCGAAGATTCACAGATTTGCCCGAATTTGCACTGAATTCGGCACTCATTTAACGCAATTTGAAAGCATCTGAACTAATTCAATTAGAATCGAATCGATTTCACGCAACGAGGCGACTTTCGCGAAGGAGATCAGGGAATATTCCGATGTTTGCCCCCCTTATTATCGTGTTTTTGAATGTAAAAACAGAAACGACTCGGTCCTGAGTATTCAAAGTGACGTTTTTGCCTCAGATGATGCAATGAACAACAGAAAGGTCAAAAGGAGCGAGACGAGTTGCAGGAGCGCCGCTTTTGTGTCACCGGGAACGCCACTAAACGCAAATTACACCAAGAGGGAAGCAGCACGCGAGTCAACTCCGTTCGTTCCACGCACGGAATAACGGAAAACAACGACGGGGATTCGATTACGACACGTTGTTCTCATCAATCGACAACCAGTTCAGCTCCGCGTTTCCCTAGCTACAGCGCAACGCCGATGTGGCAGATTCATCAGAGGAAGTGGGTGCTTAGCGCCTAATAAGTTGATTCACGGTCCAATTCGGGTGAGGAGACTCCGGGGAGACCTCCGACGACCTATTAAACATCATTGGCTTATTTCCCAAAGCGTTCCATCCGACGTTCCTCTGCCCTTTCTCAATAGCTTGTAAATGTCGTCGTTCGCTCTCCCACGAATCCGCACATTAGCATCAGCGCTGCATTCACGCGGTCATCCTTCCTCAACAAACCGTACGAAATCACAGCCCTAGAGGTGAAGCTACCGTATGATGACCTACGATGGCACATTGCATCCTGTGATGTTTCTGGGGTTCACAGTTCTACTCGCGAGCATCTGTTTCCTCCCCTACTTTCATTTCACACTCTATGTTCGCTCTCTTTTGCCGATCGGCGATCGCTGCACGCTAACAACGATTACAATCGTTCCTGCCTTCTCATGGTCTCAGCACGAAGTCACAAACATTTCGTGGAAGACACGCTTTCGGCACGGATCATCTCGATCGCCCGGAGCAGAAAACAAAGAAGAAGTAAAGAAAATAAAGCGAATAACGCGATGCGCGACGTCGACTCTCTGCCGTCGTCAGTCGTTGGAATGTCGAGTCGCGACGAGGCGACGCGGCGGCGGCGTCGCGTGGGACGTCCGAAGCCGCGACAGACCGCCGCTGCAAGGAACCAACCGCGAAGCGAGCGGGAGAGCCCTCCGCCGTCGACAGTGCTTTCGCAAGCGCGACTGTACGGACGGACGGTTGCCGCGCGCGCGACGCGACACAAAAGCCTCGAGGCGACAAGTCGCGACGCCCCTAATCGGGAATATTATGCTCCGCGTACCCTCGGCCACGGGTTTCGGATTACTGTCTGTCGTCGCCGAACGGTCGACTTTTATGGGAGGGAGCAACAAACGTTTTGCTTCGGTTCCGCGATGTTTGTTTGAAACGGAAATTCAGGGTTTGCGTGCGAGGCGGGACCAACAGGTGCTGTGCAGAAGCTGAACACCCAAAGACATATTCGGAGGTTTGAGGGATCAGAGAACTTTGCCTTCGGCTGCAATAAGTTGGAAATATTTTCGTGTTTTCGTCTCTATGAGAACGTGCGAGCGAGCGGAGTGCAAACGCTGCACTTTGGGCTTTATTTTGAGAGTTGCGTCGTGTATGCACTGCAGTGCAAGTGTCCGATCGCGGCCGCATTAGAGAGCACTTTGATTTGCATAAAATTCGGTTTCGCAACTTCTAAAATTCACGCGCTGTTTTTCCGTCGGATTATTCCTCGATCCACTGATCTCATTTGGGGGGAAACCGGGGATCCAAAGCGTTGTGAGACCAGAAACACGGTGAGCGTGCGCGGAGTCGTCAGAGGAGATATTGTGCGTAAATGGAGCTAAATGGACTTTGCGAACTATGACTCAGAGACGCGCGACCAACGAAAACAATCTGAGTTAATTGGCGTCTGTGGGAATATTTGCATAAAAAGCGTCTTTCCACCGTACACCTCGCCGCAAACAGCTTCACACCACCGGAAGCCCTAAACCAATTAAGTGACTAAGTGAGTTTCGGAGTTCTCGGCGCGAATCGAATCGATTGCGAAAGAGGTGCGAAAAGCAGAAAAACTCGAAGAGTTCATTTGTTGTGATTAGAGGGGATGTTTCGTGTCGATTGCGCTGCGCAGGAGACTCCGTTCGAGATGTGAATTATTCCATTTGGCGCTTAATTATTCAAACGAATTTTCTGTTTTTAGGCGCGCCGCCTAAAATACGTCTGAATCGGGGAAAAAACGTTTGGACTCTGTATCGTCACCGTCATGGCAATCGTCACGATTTAAATGAACTCCATACCCGCGGAGGGGAGACGTACGGAAGCGCAGCGAGAAGGAACCGAAATTTGCACAAAAAACAAAAGTTTGCGTCGCTGCATTCCGCCTTCTCTTGAGTAATTATTAAAGACGCGGTGCGCGAGAAGATGGATTGCCGGGAGACGATAAATCAGGGCAGAACAGAAAAAGGTGAGCGAAGAGCTCTGGACGCCGACGGTCCGGTGCTGCGGAGGAAACTACGATGCGGTGGGAAGGGATAGGCGTGAAGGAAACCGAACGGGAGAGAAGTACAAGTGCGAAAGGACGTCTGACGGACGAACCGGGGTTTGTTTCAATTGGTCGTCTCCAAGTCCCCACTCCTCAGAGGAGCTACAGTAATCCCCAGTGAGTCAGTCAGCTGGTGAATGCATTACCAGATTCGTCGCCCCGAACTGAACCCATTAGAAGCACTTCCGCAAAGCGGAAAAACGCGAATCGATGGAAATTGCACAAGACGCATGGTTTCTGTACAGTGCGTTCGCGTTCGGCAGTTCAAAGTTGACATCGAAAACCCGCATGCAATAGTCGGCGTCCGACGTTCCCAGCGTCTCTCGGCGGAGAGTAAATTTCGCAAAAAAACGTTCTCTTTAGGGCGGCACGTGACTCCGCGACAGTTACGTCGGTGCGCGACGTCGCCATCACGATGGAATTCGTCTGCTCGACGGTTCGCGCCTGAATTAGGCGTGCACGGGCGGTCGCGGGCCGCGACAGCGCCCTCGAACGCAATTAATTATATTTCGTGGTCGATTATTCCGCTCTGCGACAACGAGGAGAACTTCCGACCGAGAGAGATATTAATCCGTCCGAGGAGGCGCGACGACGGAGAGGATTTCGCCTCCCGAGCGCAAACGAAGCGCTTTAACGGGAATCGCTTCGATGTGCACTTTGTCGCGGGGAGGTGAACGTCATCACACCGCCGTTGTTCAATCACTTTGCAGCGACGGCGACTGCGGGCATGAAATATGTATTAATCCCATTAAGTGCGAGTTGCCATTTCCAGGCGTCTCTGTTTACTCGCGCTGACCTCGTGTTTATCCATCTCGGGATACAATTTGCCATCGAGGCGCAGTCCGCTATTACTAGGAACGTCACTTAAGCTTTGTTATGATGAGGTAATGTGAAAGCCGCGATTATTGCGCCATCGAGGCCCGAAGAACAAATTGAAAACGAAATATTAGAAACGGAAGTGAAATGCCGAGCGCAGTGGAATTCGGAGGAGAATCTGCGATGGAAACTTGGGCCGAAACCCCCGCAATATCCGCGCGGGCGGCTAACGCGAATCGCCTCTCATCGCGCCCAATATTTCCACTTCGACGACTCCGTTCGCCACAGAAGACGTCAACGTCGCAGCGCGAATCGCCCTTCCATTTGAATTCAAAGTGCCGCGCTCCCGAAAACCAAAAAATTCCACAAAGAACGCGGAAATGAGCAACGCAAACAGAGATGGATCCTGCAACGCGCGATCTCGGCACGTAGCGCTACAGTACAGTTGGATTGGCGACAAAGGCGCACGCACGGATAGGCAGCGAAGATTGCTGCAGAGAGCTGGAGTTAATCTCGTGGAAATCAGAAAAGTGCTCTGGAAGTATCGGATGTCGCGGGCGTCCGCGGAGGCGCAACAAAAACTCGCTTCCACGCTTCACGTTCGCCGCCGATGCGAACGGAAAGATAAAGACAATAAATAAAAAATGCATCGACGGCAGTAAATCGCCAGGCGAAGCGCGTCGATTGGGTTAACGAGACTCGTGAGGCCAAAGAGGTCCTCTCATATTGCAACACATTGCCAAACGGTCCTATCGGCCGGCGATGTCGGCGGTCGGGGAGCGCGGCTGAGAATTAATTCGAATCGAGGTCAACAACCGGTCAGAAGAACGCGCGCACTCGGCTAGTGACTGACGGTCGCGCGATCGTCGAAATCTCCGAAAGGAGAGCTGAAGACGCGAAGCAGCGTTCTCGTGCAGCGCGACGATGAAGGTGGAGGTGCTTTGGGACACGAGAAGGGTATTTTGAAGGCTATGCAGGTCTGAGAGAGGTGACTAAGCGGATGAAAAGCGGCTCTCGAGGTGGAAACAACAGAAATCATTTCTTTGAAGGGAGAAGACAAAGTGCAAATGTCCATTCAACGCCTTAATCCTCGCACACGATGATACAATCCTGAAAAGCCAAATCCGCGCCGATCGAGGGGAAAACGCGGAAATGATTCACGCGAACAAGTGACTCAATTCAGAACGCTCGAAGCAGCAGCAGGAGTGTTAGAGCCGAATAAACCGGTCTTCACGTGAGTAAACAGCGAAAATGAAAGGTGTCTTGAAGCGAAAAATGGGTTGAGCTCTGTTTGGGCGCTCGCACGTCCTAAAACACGAATCGTGGATCGATCGGCGAATGTTTTTGTTGTGACTGAGTGAGTGGTTGCTGCTGGTAGCTATCGGGCAGCAGGAAGGAGACGATTAGGCCCGATCAGAGGGAGGATCATCGTTTGTCGATCGATTACCGTAGTATAGCCAGCGGGGAGAAGTCGCCAGGACTCTCAGAAAGCGCGCGCGCGACTTGTTTGTTTAGAGATCCCGCGAAGGGCGCGCGAGAGCCCACCGCCGTGCGTCGCTGCTCCCGATCGCCACCTGTACAGCCTCTCGCTTTCCAGTGACGGCATTTAGGCGCGCGGCGCGGCACGCTGACCAATAAACAAACACGTAGGCGATCGTTTTCTCTTTTCGGCGACGAACGCTGGCAGGCAATTAACGCACAACGCCCTCCGAAGATCCGATGACGTCAGCGGCGAGGCGAAGTTGAGGAGCTGAAACGCATCGAGTGGCCGCGCTGCAAAGCTGCCCTCTATGCTCTGTGCTTGACCGGTTACTGTATGTATATACTGTAGCGTGTGGTTTAAAGATTCTAAGAATCGAGCGGTTCGTGACCCGGTTATGATAAGACAAAAACGCTTTTTGCAAACTTCGGGGTCCTCCGCCCGCCTACGCACAGCGATCACTCGATTTGGGTCGATCGAATCGGAGCGGCGCGCGACCCACAAACACTCCAAATACGAAAACAAGAACGGAAATTTCGTTTTTCGGTTGAAATATTTTTCTGCTCGGTACGATCGACCCAAATCGAGTTGATCGCTGTGCGTAGGCGGGCGGAGGACCCCGGAAGTTTGGCAAAAAGCGTTTTTGTCTTATCATAACCGGGTCACGAACCGGCTCGATTCTTAGAATCTTTAAACACACGCTACAGTATGATAATACAGTAACGGTCAAGCAGAGGAGCATAGAGGGGCAGCTTTGGCAGCGCGGCACTCGATGCGTTTCAGCTCCTCACTTCGCCTCGCGCTGACGTCATCGGATCTTCGGAGGGCGTTTGCGTTAATTGCCTGCAGCGTTCGTCGCCGAAAAGAGAAAACGATCGGCCTACGTGTTTGTTTATTTGGTCAGCGTGCGCGCGCGCGCCTAAATGCCGTCACTGGAAAGCGAGAGGCTGTACAGGTGGCGATCGGGAGGCAGCGACGCACGGCGGTGGGCCTCTCGCGCGCGCCTTCGCGGGATCTCTAAACAAACAAGTCGCGCGCGCGCTTTCTTGAGAGTCCTGGCGACTTCTCCCGCTGGCTATACTACGGTAATCGATCGACAAACGATGATCCTCCCTCTGATCGGGCCTAATCGTCTCTTCCTGGCTGCCGATAGCTACCAGCAGCAACCACTCACTCAGTCACAACAAAAACATTCGCCGATCGATCCACGATTCGTGTTTTAGGACGTGCGAGCGCCCAAACAGAGCTCAACCCATTTTTCGCTTCAAGACACCTTTCATTTTCGCTGTTTACTCACGTGAAGACGCGGTTTATTCGGCTCTAACACTCCTGCTGCTGCTTCGAGCGTTCTGATTGAGTCACTTGTTCGCGTGAATCATTTCCGCGTTTTCGCCTCGATCGGCGCGGATTTGGCTTTTCAGGATTGTATCATCGTGTGCGAGGATTAAGGCGTTGAATGGACATTTGCACTTTGTCTTCTCCCTTCAAAGAAATGATTTCTGTTGTTTCCACCGTCGAGAGCCGCTTTTCATCCGCTTAGTCACTCTCTCAGACCTGCATAGCCTTCAAATACCCTTCTCGTGTCCAAAGCACCTCCACCTTCATCGTCGCGCTGGCACGAGAACGCTGCTTCGCGTCTTCAGCTCTCCTTTCGGAGATTTCGACGATCGCGCGACCGTCAGTCACTAGCCGAGTGCGCGCGTTCTTCTGACCGGTTGTTGACCTCGATTCGAATTAATTCTCAGCCGCGCTCCCGACCGCCGACATCGCCGGCCGATAGACCGTTTGGCAATGTGTTGCAATATGAGAGGACCTCTTTGGCCTCACGAGTCTCGTTAACCCAATCGACGCGCTTCGCCTGGCGATTTACTGGCCGTCGATGCATTTTTTATTTATTGTCTTTATCTTTCCGTTCGCATCGGCGGCGAACGTGAAGCGTGGAAGCGAGTTTTTGTTGCGCCTCCG
>MQUG01000025.1:0-13847 GCA_007213375.1 Steinernema feltiae
GGTAGATGGAGACTACTGGCTTCTCAAGAACGATTGGACTCCAACGACATTGAGTGCGGTTTCAAACGCGTTGCAAGTGTGGCATACCGATTGAAACAAAGTGACTCAGTAAACGAAAAGTGAGTTTTTTCTGCGCTCCTATAATGCCTCTTTTAGCACTAGCAGTGAGAAGTGATCAAATCAAATCAACTCAAAACTCAACTGTTCAGCGATTTGATCTGGAATTCGAAGGAAGAAGGAGGTATGCTGCTTTTAGTGCTTTTCACATTCACAAGAGCAACATGCAGGATCTCAAGACATGCTCTTAGCAATTCGATACGAAACTATCCGGTAGATGGCAAATATTGGATTCTAAAGAACGATTGGACTCCACTGTCAATGGGGCGATTTCAATAGCGTTGCACGCAACGTCACGATTGAAGCAAAGTGGCTCACAAAACTAAACGTGAGTGTTAGTGTCACTCTCACTCACCGCGACATTTAGGATCTCACATATAGCAGATAGGATCCAATCCACATATACTCTTCTGACTAACAGCGACATATGTTGTCCGTATCTTGAACGAAAAGTGAGTGTTGCTGCGATTGACCGATGGATCAGTTCTCTTTTAGCATAAGGCAAGGCTTATCGCCAACACTGCAAATATAGCAAGGAGCAATCCGATCTGGAATTCGAAAGAGGAACGAGGTATGCTGCTTTTAGTGCTTTCCTCATTCACAAGAGCGACATTTAGGATCTCACATAGATCGTATTCAACGTGGCAAGCATTGTCGCGCTGCATATTGAGCTGGAATTCGACGAAAATCAGTGCAAATCAAGCACCAAGCAATCCACAAATCAGTTTCTGCTCCGGATCTCCGCAATGATCTAGCCATCGATGTAATGTAAAGGTTGTATTTCTTAAAATTGCGTTCTTCTCAATCAATCACGCAACGGTGCCATTCTTGGTGGGGAAACTGGCTCGTTGTCCTAGACGGGAGGAGCCGCCAGTGATGAAGATGATGTTCGTCGGTCAATGGCTAGTTAGTTGCTGGAATGTGTGGCTTGATAGCACCAATTTCGTACGATTACAGTATCCTCTAACGTGCTACCAAACCACCGCCGCTAATTTTTTGTAATTTTATGCGATTTTTGACGATTCTTTATAAAATTTATGTGTTTGCAGCTAGGGAGGTTTTCAACGTAAAATGCCACTTTCGGACCTATCGAGAGAAATCACTAATTTTGTCGCAATTTTTGCAAAATCTAATCTCATAGCGACCTCGACAAGGCTTCAATCTATCTTTTAAGTCTAATTTTGTGCGAATTTGACTGTCCACGGTCGAGATGCAACGATTTTTAATCAAACAATAATTGTAACTACAACAAATTACGATGATACGCATATTTTAGGCCTTCCTCCACGAAATAGCGACCGTTGAACGGTTCCTTCCTGTCCACGTCGCCGAAGAAAGTGAGCTCATTTTTGGCTGAGAGGTAAGTCACCTCCTGCTTGCGCGTCCCCAAAGAGACTTCTTTTCCACATCTCGATATACCGATGATACGCATATTTTAGGCGTCGTTTTACGAAAAGGTTATCAACAACAACATGCTACCGTAGGAATTGCAACCAAAAACCCATCAATGTGTTACCAACATCGTTCTGAATGCTGGTTGTGGCGAGCGATAGCCGCTATTAGAATAAGTTGGTAGTTTGTAGTCTATGCAACAAACGTATAAAACCCATGTTTTAGGCGTCAAATTGCGGAGACCACCGAACGATTCGGTAGATGACAGATGTTGGACGATTGGGGACCACCTGCAATGAGGGCGGTTTTATTCGCGTTGCACGAAACGTGCTAATCAAAGTAATCAACGAATCAACGGTCTTTTTGACTGGATAATTCTACTTCAGCATCGTTCAGAATGCTGATTGTAGCATAGCCGCAATTGATATAAATGGTTAGTTTACATTCTAGGCAACAAACATTAATACACATGTTTAGGCATCAATTTATGACAAAAAATTGCAAGGACAGAGGCGTTATTAACCACAGCGATGTGCTCGTCGGATGCTCTCCTTGTATAGGATAAGGAACGATCCGGCAAATACTGGATACTAAAGAACGACTAGGAACAACCTGCAATGACGGCGGTTGCATTCGCGTTGCACGAAACGTGCCGATTGAAGCAAATGACGGTCTTGCATTATTGCTACCGGATAATTCTACTTCAACATCGTTCTGATTGCTTGCTGGTCGTAGCGAGCGATAATAACGATGGTACGCATGTTTTAGGCGTCGTTTTATGACAAATTTGGATCGACAATCGAAGGGTAATTGACCTTGACGATTTGCTCATCTGATGCGCTTCTTGTAGCCTGTGGAACGATCCGGTAGATGGAAACTTTTGGATGATAAAACGATTGTGGGATTCATTGCGCCAAGAGAGAACTACGCCACCCATCGATCGGTTACTAACATCGTTTTGCTGCTGGAAGCAAGCGATAGCTTCGATCGAACTTAGTTGTTAGTTTGCATTCTGTGCAACAAACGATAATACACATGTTTAGGTGTCAATTTATGCCAAAAATTGCTAGGATAGAGGCGTAATTGACCACAACGATTTGCTCGTCTGATGCTCTCCTTGTAGGATATGGAAAATATTGGTTGATCAAGAACGACTGGGGACAACCTGTAATGAGCGCGGTGTCATCACGTGACATGCCGATTGAAGCAAACGACGGTTTTCTTTGTGGCATCGCCCTAGAAGCGTATATTCCAATTGTCGATTAAGAATATTGATTGAAAACCGGGAAAAGCTATTTCAGATTTACCCCGGATTTTGATGGAGACGACTTTGTAGCGCAAACTTGCATCGTAGCGCAAACGATCAAGACCCGAACGATTGTGCTCGAGTTGTCAGTAAATACGGTGGAAATTGGTTGTTGTCACATTGTCACATCTCTTGTTATTTCAAAGACGCTTTTAAAGACTCTGGACGATTGTTAAGTTGCCCAGAAACTTTCGGTTTTAAACCCACAGAAAACCAGAAATTTTAAGTTTAACGGCGCGACCGCGCATCCAAGCGCAAACATTCCTCCGAGCCGCTTTCTCGCGTCGAAAAACGCGCCGCCGACCCAGATCCGCCGCTACTTAGCGCCCCGCGCTCCTCGCAGTCGATCATCCTCGAAGCAATGACGTCCACTCGCCTCTCACTCGCTCTCCTCGCCGTCGTCGTTGCCTCCGCGCTCGCCCACAGCGACTACGGCTACGGTGAGGGCTACGGTAGCGAGCAGGGCGCCCGCCACGGCTACGGAGAGGAGGACGCGTACGAGGGGCACTACGGCAAGGGCGAGAAGGCGGATTGGTCGAACTACAACCACGGAGGACACGCGAATCACGCCGACGGAGAGCACTACGGCAGTGGGCACGACCAGGGATACGGTAACCAGTATGGACAGCACGGAGGCTACGGTCACGGATACGGTAGCGGTCAGGGATATGGATACGGCGCTCCTCACTACGGTTATTGAAATGTGTTTGTTTGATTGAATAAACGCTTTCCAAGACAAGAAGCTTTGTTTGCTGTTTTTAGTGCCGTGTCGGGACCACCGCTAAAAATGAGAAAATCGATTTTCACACTTCTACACCGACTCTCTGCTCGTTAGTCACTTTCGTGGTTACAGTAGCAGCGACTACGCCACCGACCAACAGCGGATGGAAGCGACCTCTTCGATTCGAGGTTTACGCTCCCAGGGAAGAAGCATCAAATGGAAGGAACCAGCCTTAGTATGACCTGCTGCAATATCAAAGAAGCAACACTTCCACTCGCTCGCTGCTCACTGATCTCCCAACATTGACTTCCACTCGCAATTCATGCACCAATTTCATTCTTTGACTACTTCACCTCGCGAACTCTCGCTGTTTGCGCGATTAAATCCGCTCTGCGCACGCGAAACGCGCTCCATTTCTCGGCATTCGCGTGCGAACGCTGTTTTCGTCGCTTTTGCAAACTTTGGCCTAGGTGGCCGCTCTCTGTTGACGCTGCAACCGGCGGCGGTTTGTAGTGTTTTTCTCCGCTTCTGGACCTTGATGACGTGCGTCCCGGGAACCTAGGGCACCACCTTTAAGGTCAGAAGACGGTGGCCGCAATTCACTCTCGGATTCTGGAAGTGAGCTAGGAAGGAGGCCCATTTGAAGCATGTCTACCTCCCGTCTCGCTCTCGGTGTCGCGCACCTCGCGCTCGGAGTCCCCACGACCGTCCTCTCCATCGTGGTCACTTTGGTAAAATCGCCTTTTGAGCGCCTACAGTAATCCGCGGTCTCATTTCAGACAATTTTCTTCTCGAAAGACCTTTTCAAGTACCTCTCCTACAAGATCCTCTTCCAACTGAACCTCTGCTACTGTCTCCACATCATGGCGCACGTCGGCGTCGGCGTCACAATCCTCGTTGGCGGCGACTGCGAGGCGCTCGTCTGCAAACTGCTCGGCGGCCTTTTGCATCTCGGCTGGTGCGGGATCCTCATTTTCAACTTGATCATCGCCATTGAACGTCTGAATGTCACGATTCGCAAGAATTACATTCTGGTCAGCAGGGAGCTCTTCGTGGTAGGAGCCTGAGAGTCAAATTAGACGCCAATTTTGACAACTTCCAGTTCTACTCCTGCATTGCGTGGACCTACGGCGCTGTCTCCTTCTATCTAGATCTCTCCTCTCACATGACCTTCTACTTCAACCCGGAACAGGCGCAGTGGAACTTTAAGGGCGAATGGGCGCAGACCTACGTGGATGTTGGTCAGTTCATCACGTTTGCGGTCCTGCCGATCACGTTTATCATCTACTTGGTGATCTACGCGTACATGGCAAAGGTATACTGTAGAATAGAGCAAAAATTGGTGTTTTCATAGTTGATGATATCGTTGATCTGCAAGGTTTTTGGTCACAGTGCGTTAATAGCGCAGTGGTAGAGATGTAAGCTGTCAGTCGGCAGAGGTATACTGTCGATGGTTCGAATCTGGTTCGGTTGGTAACTGGTTCGAATCCCCCTCTCTTAAGCAAGCAGTTTTTTATTGCCTTTTTACAAAATTCTGATTTTCCAGCGTCGCGGCTACATCTACACCGTAAACACAAGCACCCAGCAACCTCTCATCGAGCGCAGATTCCTGTTCGGCACAACATTGATGTTCCTGTACCCGTTGGTCCAGAAAATCGTCTATCACGCTTTGCGCAACGTCAATGAACTCGATCACAGCTACGCCAGCCACGTCGCCACTCAAATCATGTGGGTCCTCCTGCCGCTCTTCTGTCAAATCGTTCAATTGGCGCTGAACAAGTAATCAAACGATGATTTTTACGATTTGACCGTTTCTGGTGCCTAGATCGATCCGTGAGAACATGAAAAAGTGCTTCGAGAAGCTTCTGCGCCTCAAGAAACTCGGCAAAACGACCAGCGTCAAGAGCATCTCGGTCACCGCGTTCGGGTCGTCAACGGCAGCCTGAGAAATGCACACCTAGTGCTGATAATTCGCACCTCAAATCTTAAATTCGCACTTTTTCGCATCACTATCTAACAGCATAAACCTTGTTAATCGATGCGCGCAATCGTCATTTCGAACACCGGACACAGCAACAGCTACAGTACACCGGCTCAATGGAAAATGGTCTCCACGACTCCGCTAGCCGACGCGACGAACAAACGCAAGTCAGATTCGGATTCGGGCGATAATTCGCACGAGAAGAAGCCGAGGACGCTGTTCAGCGAGGAGGAGAAGTTCACGTTCGAGGCCGCCTATGAGGAGGATCCGTTCTTCGCGCAGGACGCGAAGAATCGCTCCGCGCTGGCGCTGACCTTCAATCGCACTGAGCGACAAATCAAAAAGTGGTTTCAGAATCGGAGAGCGATTGAGAAGCGCGAGCGAGAGGAGGACGAGAAAGAGGAGAAGGGAGAGAAGACGGAGGAATAATTGTAGATAGAGTTGTGTTAGTATACGGTAGTCTGTAATAGTTGGTCTCAGAACGATCGAATAAATCTTTGTTCGTCTAGGTTTTGTGAAAATTGGGGACCTTGAGCCAAGTCCTAGCTACCAGGCGTCACGTATAAGCTAATCAGACTCACGTGTCTTGAGTGTCTCGACAGCGCAGTTGGTTGCGCGTCTGTCTTCAAAACTGAAGGTCTTTGGTTCAATGCTCACCGAGAAGAAGAGATTTTTTAATTTTTGTATTTTTATTTTTACAACAAAGTTAGGTCCTGACACGAAAATATAAATTAAAATGCTATAAAATCAAAATAAAAAAAGAAATAAAATTTAAAAAAATATTGCCCGGAGTGAGGATCGAACTCACGACCTTCAGATTATGAGACTGACGCGCTGCCTACTGCGCTATCCAGGCTTGTCTGGCTATGATGTGAGACGTTGTTATATGCACCGAGCGTGCATATAACAACGAGCGTGATCTACTGCGCTACCGTCTAGACAGGCATATGCACAAACAGACAGACAGGCTTTCAGATTATGGCTTATGTGCTCATTTATGGCATCGTTTCAACATGTAAAATGTGCAAAATTTGAGAGACTGCTCGCTGTCCTCACTGACCAAGTCAAATTTGAACACAAAGGTCTCACCGCGATCTTCCGCTCGTTTTTTAGTACTTCCACGTACAATCTCAAACTCAACTCAAAGTGCACATCACTTGACGTTATTAGCGTAGCCACACGACAGCTTAACCACTGCGTTAATCGTTTTTTGAGGCAATTAAGTGCACGAAGAGGGCAGCCGGACCGTTTTCACTGTCTGCGCAGCCATTTTTATCATCAAAAAACACGCCGCAAAGGTAGCAGTCACTACAAACTGCCCACTGTGCGTATCAGTCAATAACCAAGAGAGCGAGCGATAAGAGGAGCAACGAGCGCGCTTCATTCAACACTTCAATCGCTTCTCGTTGCTCCTCTCGACGCTCGTGTTGCGCCGCTATCAGCTGTTGCACGCTGCCTATCTGCGTGCAGGATGATTGCGCCTCTTCTATTCGCATTGCCTCTATTAGTAAACGGCGCCGCAAATGTGCTCTTTGGAGGAATGCACGCCTCGCAGAGTCACATCGGCAGCATGATGCCTGTCGCTTTGAGGTAATGGTGACCACACACATCGATTCTAGATTGAATTTCTTGTAGGCTAGCAGCAGACAACCAGTCTGTCCACTTTCTGGAGTCCTATACGCTCCCCAGGCCATTTTCCTTCCCGCCAGTCATCAATCCGCACCTCTTCAAGCTCCCAGGCGATGAAATCTACGCCCGACAGGTCCTAGGACTGATGTGGACACGTACCTATGGTCCTGATGTGATGAGCCAGCTGTATACGGTAGGCGACAACGCGTTTCTGCAAATATTGAAGGAATATCCTAATGAGGTAAGCCATAAATCCGTATTTTAACCTAAAACGACCTTCAGATGCGTGATCTAATGAGCGCAGAGTGGAATCTGACCGTAGTGGACGAGCTTTTCGGTCTTACAGCGATTGGAATTGCAATGAAGCAGCATGAGGCGCATCGGACGCCCTATTTGATCCACAGTACGACAGCGACAATCCAGTGCTACACGTGGGAGATGGCGCTCGGTCGACCGCTCCACCACCGCCCCTCCATGTGGTTCCCGAACGGCGACGATTTCCGCTACAACGTGCAAGACTTCTCCGCACGTCTCCTTACCGTATACCACGGATTCTACGGCGCGATGGCGTCCGTGGTGCTGCCGCAGAGGTTCTCGATGCGCGCAATGCGAGAAATTGGAATTTACGACTTTTCGTTCTTCAAATTCTGGAATTCGAAGGCGTACAACCTCGTGGAGGACATAACGAATCTCGCCTTCCCTGCGGCCATCTCGAATGAAGTCAAAAATTCCGGGAAAACGTGCAAAAAAGCCGGAATTTTGAGTGCAGAATTCAAGGATTTTGTGGAGGACCCGTTGTCGAAGGGTACGGTATTCATAGCTTTCGGAACGAATGTTTTGTGGGAATTTGCGCCCGAGTACGTCGTCGACGCTTTTTTCAACGCAATCGAGCGGTTACCTGACTACAGGTGGGTGGAAATTTTGGATTATTCGCAAGTTCGGACGATGGAACGATGCGAATTGAATGTGCGAACTTTCCAGTTAGACAATTTTACAGTTAGACGTGGCCTATAAGCCAATCAGACTTCAGTTATCTCAGTGTCGCAATGGCGCAGTTGTTAACGCGCCTGTCTATAAAACCGAGAGTCTTTGGTTCAAACTCCGCAGAGAAACACATTTTTTTATTTTTGCACTGTATTTCATTCGACCTCGGCTCCTGGCACGAGCAATTCGTTCTCCAAATTCAAAGAAATTGAAAAAAACAAGTTCAAAAAATATTGCCCGGAGTGAGGATCGAACTCACGACCTTCAGATTATGAGACTGACGCGCTGCCTACTGCGCTATCCAGGCTTGTCAGCTTATATTGCTGGACTTGGTTATGTGCCCCGCAGACTTTCGTTTTTTGTTTTATTAGATGCCAGCCCGAACGTGCGAACTTTCAGAGTTGTTTTCACCTACAACGGACCTAAACCGAACAGGACTATCGGTAAACACGTGAAAATCGTCACCTGGAGTCCTCAATTGGAGCTCCTCTCGCATCCGAAAACCAAACTCTACATCACACATGGCGGCCTGAAGAGGTACTGTAGCAGAATACTGTAGAATTCACAATTTGATTACTTCAGCGTGAAAGAAGCCATCTGCACGGCGACTCCAATCGTCGTTTTCCCTCTTTTCGCCGAGCAAACGTACAACGCAGCGACTGCGCTGAAACTGGGACTTGCGCGCTCGCTGAACAAGTATACGGTAACCGAGGAGAAGCTCTACGATGCGATAATCGACGTAATCGAAGATGAAAAATACGCAACGGCGGCAGAGAAGTTCAATCGGATGTTCACCGACCTCCCGATGCAGGCGCTGGACGAAAGCGCGTTCTACGCACGACGTGCGCTGATGCACAGAGGCAAAACGCTCTATTTCAAGATTGAAGGCGCGAATCTCACTTGGTTTCAATCGCTTTTCGGCGCTTTCGCGTCGATTTTCGTTGCTTTATGGGTGTTTCTGAGTTTATAAAGGCTTTACGAGCTAAGAACACACACGACGATCAATCCGATCGCGAAATAAGGCGCGAATAAGCTCTGCGCCCAGGTCAACTCGGCTCCGACCCTGCGGAACGTCGGCTTCCTGCCGGTCCCGTACTGGATTGTCCGCCTGATCCAGAAAGCACCCTCCTCCGACGCATCCATGATCCGGTCGCGATACATCCGACTGACTTGCGCAGCGCGCTCTCTGTACTTTGGATTGTCGAGCATTTCGCGGACGATCGTGGTGAGACGCTGCGTAGTCAGATTCAGCTTATTCAACACCTGCGCGAAGCCGAGCTGCAGAGCAGCGGCTGCGTTGGTCGCTTGTTCGGCGAAGAGCGGCATGTAGAGGACAGGAGTAGCAGTACAGATCGTCTCTTTGAGGCTTTTCACGCCTCCGTGGCTGACAAAGAGAAGGGTCTTGTTGTGGGCGAGGAGCTCCGGTTGCGGACACCAAGAGACGACGCGAACGTGCGGAGGGAGGTTTTGGGGGATTGATTTGCCGTTGAAAGCGAAGACAATCCTGAAAATATAATATTTAGGCTTGTTTTCGGCTCGATTCTTCACCTGTACTCCGTTAGACTCTTGATCGTCTCGAAGAAAGCGTCCAGAATCGTCTTTGGCGCGTATTCCCAAACCACATTCGTTCCAAACGCGATCACTATCGTTCCCTTCGATTTTGGGTCCTCGACAAACAGCCGCCACTCCTCAGTCAGCGCTTTCGTTCCGCTGCAGTGAAATCCGATATTTACAACGTCCGCGGAGCCTGAAAATGGCGATATAGGCACGGATTTAGAGCATTCGCGCACGTACGCGGCGAAGGAAACGCCATCGGAAGAATATCCTCGTGGAAATTGAAAGAAGCGCGATTCCACGCCTCGTAGAACGTGAATCGCTCGATTCCCAGCCGTTTGAAGCTCTCCAAATGGTAATTCTCGATCTGGTAGAAGCAGGCAAGGCCTGAGATTGTCTCATCAATCGCCGCTTTCCCGCGCATCCAGATGTTCGTCACGTCGTAGGCGAGATTCTCTGCGTAGGGAAACCACATCGACGGTCGGCTATGGGCGGGAGCGCCTAAAATCGTGAATTTTAGGACAAATTAAGCTAGAACATCAGCATACCGAGGCTGATGAGCCACGTGAAGGGTTGCAGAATGCATGTGGTGCTCACGACGACGAGCGGAGTCTTCTTCTGCTCGTAGTGATAGGTGGCGAGGGCGTAAGCGCCCATACCGAAGAGTTCATCGGCGACGACCATGTCCCACGTTGTGTTCACGAGTGGTTCGATCTGAAAATGGATCATATGAGCCAGCCAGAAGGCAGAAAGGCCTAAATATCCCCAAAATAAGCCGAAAAAATAGCAAAATTGCCAAATTGAGCCACAAATCGACCTAATTTGGCCTAGTAATTCGGCTAAAATCTCTGGTAATTCTCAAAACTCACCACAGAGCGATGAGAATCGTAGCTCTCGGCAAACGCCTGATCTCCAGCGACGAACAACGCGGCCATCATCTGTGGCTCGAGCACCATCGTCCACATTCCCATCAGAAACTGCTTCTCGAAGGAGCCGTCGTTCGGCAGCTGCACGAAGTGAGTCTTGAAGCCGGGAGGGAACTTGAACGGCTTCGACGCGTACGTCGTTTCCAGGAAATGCACCTCATGACCGTTGGCGACCAGGCTGAAAGCGGCTATTCGTGAAATTAGCTCGAATTCATCGGAAATCACCTCTTCGCCAGCGGCAACATGCTGCCGATGTGACTCTTCGAGTTGTGCATTCCGTGGAAGAGGATTTTCCCGCCCGCCACATGGCGCACGGCAGCGCAAATCAGCGGAATCAAGGAGAGGAGGAGGCGACGATGACAGTTCATGACCGCCACAGCGCTTCCGAGTGTCGAGCCGAACTCGCTCCTTCGCGTCTTATCTTATCGTCTTTGCGACTTTATTGGCTCAGAACAGCAGTCAACAACGCGAACAGCGATATCTCGTGCACGAGGAGACGAGTTGACCAGCTCAGATTGGCGCCTTCGATCCGGAACGTTGATTTTCGGCTCCCGAGACGAATTGTGCGGTTTGCGTAGAAGGACGCCTGGTCCATCTCGGGGATTGGAGTGTCGAGGTACATGCGATTGAAGCGCGCACTGTTTCGCTTGTAGGTGTCGTTGCCTAAAGGGAGGATTAGGCTGTGATAGTGTGGCTTGGATGCGCCAAGATCAGGTTGATTAGAGCCGCTTATGCTTCGCCTGACCCCAATGCAGCTTGCTACGGCTTCTTCAGAGCCTAATTCAGTTCAAATAGGCTTCTGCACCTTGGATTGCTCTCCATTCACTCACCAATAACCTCCCGCATCGCTCTCTTCAATTTCCTCGCCGTAAGCGTAAACTTGTTCAGCACCTGCCCGATTCCCATCTCCAACACGCACGCTCCATTGAGGGTTTGCTCCGCTGCGAGCGGGAGGACGATCAACGGAGTGCCAGAGCAGATCGCCTCGCGCAAACTCTTCATCCCGCCGTGCGTTATGAAGAGTTTCGTGGAGTTGTGGTTGAGAATGTCGACCTGCGGACACCACGGAACGAGTTTCACATGCGCACCAATAGTTCGATTCGGTTTGAGGCCGTTATAGGCGAATATGATCCTGAAAATGGGGTTTAACGTATGAAACATGGTGAAATATCACGCCTGTATTCGTTCAGCGCGCTGAAGGCGTCGAAGAAAGCGTTGATTATGTAGATTGGAGCGTATTCCCAGGCGACGTTCGTTCCAAACGCGATGACGATCGTTCCCTGCGAGCGTGGATCCTCCATGAAGACGCGGAATTCGTCATTCAACGCATTCGGCTTCTGACAAAAGCGTCCGATGTGTTTAACTTCGTTGGAAACTGAATTTTGCGCTTGAAATGATTAGAAAAAGACGTTTTCTGGCTTACCAGGCGCCGGAAACGCAAAATGCTCCAGGTCATCGTGAAAGTTGTAGGCTTGTTCGATCCAGAATTTGTCAAATTTAAAGTTTTTGACTCCAATTTGCTCGATTCCCTTGATGCTGAAGTGCTGCGTCATGAAGTCGATTCCGAAGATCGTGGCGAGCGCGTGAGCGGTCGATCGGAGGCGCATTCTAAACTTGACGACATCGTAGCGGAGATTGTCGCTGTGCGGGAACCACATGGAGGGACGATGGTGGAGAGGTCGACCTGGAATGACGAATATAAGATGGATACACGACACGTCATCGCTCCAAAGCATCAACGCGCTGACATAGACGCCTCCCGCGCAATTGCATTCGGAGCAGAGAGCACAATGGTCTGCCGACTGTAGAGACGCGAGGTCGACACGTCTACACATACCCAATCCGAGCTTCCATCCAAAGCAGTGCAGCATAGTCGAAGTACTGTGGATGATATACGGCGTTCCGTTCCGCTCATAGTGATAGGCAGCCAGTCCGTACATCGACATACCGAACAATTCATCGATTATCGTCAAATCCCACTTTGCATCCAGTAGCTCGGCGATCTAAATGCCTCAATTACAGTAATTTAGAGCCTGATTACTGATGACCTACCTTCCTGGGATAATGCTTTTGCATATTCAGAAACGCGTCATCGCCAACACTGAACAACTCCCTGAGCACATCGGGGGAGACACTGCGGCGCCATCCGCCGCTGGTCAACTGCAGCTTGTGCGCCGCGTTGGTCGGCGTGCGGAAGTGATGCGCAGTGAGGTTGGCGGGATACGTGGAAGGCTCGTCGGAGAACGACTCGACAAAGTGAACCACATGGTCGTCTTTCGCGATTCTAAGCCACACAAACTATAAGCCATCGCATTCCACAAAACCAACCGTAACCCAAGCGGTAGCATGCTTGCCAGATGACTCCGGGAGGCGTGCATTCCTCCCAGAAGCACATTTCCCGCGAATACCGCGTGAACGACGCAGAGCGCAACCAAAACGAACTCGATTTGAAGCATCAGACGTGGTGATATGGAAACGCGAACGGGTGCTTTCAAAGATTCGCGTTGTTTACCGTCAGCCACCGCTGATAAACCGAGTTTTGATCAACAAATCTTTGTTTTGTTTGCTTCTGTGGAGTGCGGAGTGGCGAGAATCCACGGGTTAGCCTTGATTGCGACCCATTGAGCCGGCGCTGAGTATCGAAATGCCACGTGATGAGAGAAGTCAAAGCCGCAGCTCGGAGACAACTGAAACCGTTCATGCGAAAACTCTTGCCAAGTTGGCTGAAATCGTGAAGGAAAAAGCCAAAGCCAAACAACGCTCCATCACATGAGGCACACGCATTCTGTAATGTCACCTCGACACACCTGCCTGCCGAGCTTAATTACTTGTCGTTGTCGACAGAACTGCGAAGAATGATCCGCTGGACTTCAGAAAATACGCCTCCTTCCGAAACGACTACGGTAGTTGAATCGATGTGAATGCCGAGTTCTGTCCTCACCAGCGTGGTGCCAAATCACTCACCTACCGTGCTTTCACTTCTTCAGCTCGATTCATTGCGGCTGCAGTCAGCTGGTTCAGACAATCCGACTCAGAAGGACGGAAGCTGCCGTCAATGGTTGTTCACAGCGGGAACGTGATACATGAGTAGAACTGGTGCAATGGCGAGCCTTACGAACTTATCGTAGATTGTTCACCTATTTCGTGGTAACCAGCAATAGTTAATCGCATTAGTTTACGTGCATAGCAACGGCTGCACACGTTCCGCATCATCATCTGCAACATGGATTGTGTCAC
>MQUG01000026.1:0-12490 GCA_007213375.1 Steinernema feltiae
AAAGATCGGGCATGGCTGGAGAGTACGATGGCTGCTCGAGAATGGCCAGCCTGGCTCGGCCAGCAGCTCAGCCAGGTGCGCAGGCCTGGAGGCGGGCGTCGACAAAAAAGGGCCTTGGCGTGTGCCAGAGCCCTTGTCGTCGGTGCAGCAGTCAGCGTGGCAGCTTGAGGTTGTTCCACACTGCCAGGCTGGGTTCGGCTTGGTTCAGGGTATAGAAGTGCAGCCCCCGGTGCGCCGCCTTGCAGCAGTTTTTCGCACATTTCCGGTGATGACCTGTTCGCCGAAGGCCTGGATGCTTTGCACATCGTCGCCATAGGCTTCCAGCTGCTTGCGGACCCAGCGCGGGATCTCGGCGCCGCACGCATCGGAGAAGCGCGCCAGCTTGCTGTAGTTGGTGATCGGCATGATGCCGGGCACCACCGGGATGTCCACGCCCAGCTTCTGCACGCGCTCGACGAAGTGGAAGTAGCAGTCCGGCGTTGAAGAAGTACTGGGTGATGGCACTGTCGGCGCCGGCCTTGGCCTTGCGCACGAAATTGATCAGGTCGTCTTCGAAGTGACGGGCCTGGGGGTGCATTTCCGGGTAGGCGGCCACTTCGATGTGAAGTGATCACCGCTTTCCTGGCGAATGAATTCGACCAGCTCGTTGGCGTAGCGCAGCTCGCCACTGGCCATGCCCATGCCCGACGGGCAGGTCGCCGCGCAGGGCCACGATACGCTTGATGCCGGCGGCCTTGTACTGGGCCAGCAGGCTGCGCAGGTCGTCCTTGCTGTCGCCCACGCACGACAGGTGCGGCGCGGCCGGTACCTTCACTTCGCTTTCCAGCTGCAGCACGGTGTTGAGCGTGCGGTCGCGGGTCGAGCCACCGGCACCATAGGTGCAGGAGAAGAAGTCCGGGTTGTAGCTGGCCAGGGTGCGAGCCGTGGCGAGCAGTTTTTCATGTCCAGCGTCGGTCTTGGTCGGGAAGAACTCCGAAGCTGTAACGGCGTTCCTGAGACATGGCGAAATCCTGGTAAACCGATCGTGCTGGCCAGCCGTGAGGCTGGCCACAGAAAAAAGCCGGTGACGCTGTGGCAGCGTCACCGGCTTTGGCCCATCAGTAGCGGTAGGCGTCTGGTTTGAACGGGCCTTCAACAGTCACCGCCGATGTAGTCGGCTGCTGTTTGGTCAGTTGGGTTACCACGCCGCCGAAACCGCGGACCATTTCCAGGGCACTTCTTCGTCGAGTTTTTTCGGCAGTACTTCAACGGTCAGGCGCTCGGCTTTCTGGGCCGGCGACAGGTCGGCGTACTTCTGGCCGAACAGGAAGATCTGTGCAGTACCTGGTTGGCGAACGAACCGTCCATGATGCGGCTCGGGTGGCCAGTGGCGTTGCCCAGGTTCACCAGGCGGCCTTCGGCCAGCAGGATCAGGTAGTCGTCGTTCTGCGCGTCGAAATCGGCCAGGGCCGGTACGGTGGATCTTGTGAACCTGTGGCTTGACCTCTTCCCATGCCCAGTTCTTGCGCATGAAGGCGGTGTCGATTTCGTTGTCGAAGTGACCGATGTTGCATACCACGGCGCGCTTTTTCAGGGCCTTGAGCATGTTGGCATCGCACACGTTGACGTTACCGGTGGTGGTCACGATCAGGTCGATCTTGCCCAGCAGGGCCTTGTCGACGCTGGCTTCGGTGCCGTTGTTGATACCGGTCGATGAACGGCGAAACCAGCTCGAAGCCGTCCATGCAGGCTTGCATGGCGCAGATCGGGTCGACTTCCGAGACCTTGACGATCATGCCTTCCTGACGCAGCGACTGGGCCGAACCCTTGCCCACGTCACCCGTAGCCGATCACCAGCGCCTGCTTGCCCGACAGCAGGTGGTCGGTGCCGCGCTTGATGGCGTCGTTGAGGCTGTGACGGCAGCCGTACTTGTTGTCGTTCTTGCTCTTGGTGACCGAGTCGTTGACGTTGATCGCCGGGATCTTCAGCTCGCCCTTGGCCAGCATGTCGAGCAGACGGTGCACACCGGTGGTGGTCTCTTCGGTCACGCCGTGAACGCGGTCCAGTACCTGCGGGTACTTCTTGTGCAGCAGCTCGGTGAGGTCGCCGCCGTCGTCGAGGATCATGTTGGCATCCCATGGCGCGCCATCCTTGAGGATGGTCTGCTCCAGGCACCACTCGTATTCCTGCTCGGTCTCGCCCTTCCAGGCGAACACCGGGATGCCGGCGGCGGCAATGGAGGCAGCGGCCTGATCCTGGGTGGAGAAGATGTTGCACGACGACCAGCGCACTTCGGCGCCCAGCGCGACCAGGGTCTCGATCAGCACGGCGGTCTGGATGGTCATGTGGATGCAGCCGAGGATTTTTGCACCCTTGAGCGGCTGTTCAGCGGCGTACTTGCGGCGCAGACCCATCAGGGCCGGCATTTCGGACTCGGCGATGATGGTTTCGCGGCGGCCCCAGGCAGCCAGGGACATGTCGGCGACTTTGTAGTCGGTAAAATCTGCAGGCGTGTTTACAGCGCTCATCAAGAGCCTCCATTCGTAGTGTGCGAATGGGCGCCGTTGTGCGTTTAGTGCCCGTGCGGGGAACCCCGTGCAGGCAACGCCCCATCCGAGCCTGACAGGAGAACCTGCTGCAGCGCCCCTCGGACAGGTGGCGGGAACGGCATCGAGTGGTGATGACCGTCTGTGAAGCGTTGGCGATTATAGCTGCGCCCGCGCATCGGCCCAAGGCTTTCTGTCAATTAATCGAGACGATAGTCGATGTTCAATGGAGGCCGCCGGCAGGCTCTGCCATCATTGCCGGCATCGATTGGCAAGACGGTCAGGAGTACGCATGAACTTTCACACCCGCAAATGGGTAAAACCCGAAGACCTCAACCCCAACGGCACCCTGT
Organism: Steinernema feltiae; assembly: GCA_007213375.1. Classification (NCBI taxonomy): domain Eukaryota; kingdom Metazoa; phylum Nematoda; class Chromadorea; order Rhabditida; family Steinernematidae; genus Steinernema; species Steinernema feltiae. The sequence goes on from MQUG01000026.1 coordinate 2,880, forward strand.
TCGGTGGCAGCCTGCTGCGCTGGATCGACGAAGAGGCGGCGATCTACGCGATCGTGCAACTGGGCAACCAGCGTGTGGTGACCAAGTACATCTCGGAGATCAACTTCGTCAGCGCCTCGCGCCAGGGCGACATCATCGAGCTGGGCATCACCGCCACCGAATTCGGCCGCACCTCCATCACCCTCAAATGCGAAGTGCGCAACAAGATCACCCGCAAGAGCATCCTCACCGTCGACAAGATGGTCTTCGTCAACCTGGGTGAGGACGGCTTGCCGGCACCCCATGGGCGTACCGAGATCAAGTTCATCAAGGATCAGTTCGATACCTCGGTGGAATGACGGCGGTAGCTGCACAGTTCAAGCTTCAAGCTTCAAGCTTCAAGTCAGGGGCAGCGGGGCTGGCGGGGGCGGTTTGGCCAGGTGCCTTGAGCTGGCCCTCCCAGCGTGCGATCACCAGTGGCGCCAGCGCGTTACCCAGCACGTTGAGTGCAGTGACCGGCATGTCCATCAGCCGATACACCCCGGCGATGATCGCCACGCCCTCGACCGGCAGCCCTGCCGCGGTCAGCGTGGCGGTGAGGATGATGAACATGAAGCCCGGCACCCCCGCCGCACCCTTGGAGGTCAGCACCATGATCAGCACCAGCATCGCCTGGTCAGCCAGGCCCAGGTCGATGCCATAGGCCTGGGCGATGAACAGCGTGCCAAGCGCTGCGAACAGCGACGCGCCATCGAGGTTGAATGAATACCCCAACGGAATGACCATGCTGCTGATCGGGCGTGGCGCGCCGTAGCGCTCCATCTTCTCGATCAGTTGCGGCATCACCGTGGCCGAGGCGGCGCTGCTGTAGGCCAGCAGCAACTCGCTGCGTATCTCGCGCAACAGGTGGAAGAACCGCACCCCCGCCAGCCTGGCCACCGCCCCCAGCACGCACAGCGCAAACAGCAGCACCGCCACGTAGGTAATGCCGATCAGCTTGGCCAGTGGCAGCAGTGCGCTCAGGCCGAAGCTGGCAACGGTGACGCCGATCAGCCCGAAGATGCCGATGGGTGAGTAGTGCATCACCAGGTGGGTGACCTTGAACATGGTGTCCGATACGCCCTGCATCACGCTGATCAACGGTGCCTTCTGCTGCTGGGGCAGCATCGACAGGGCGCAGCCGAACAGGATGGCGAAGAACAGCACCGACAGCAGCTTGCCCTCGGCCATGGCCAGCACGATGTTGTCCGGCACGATGGCCACCAGGGTGCGCCCCAGGTTCTGCGTTTCGGTGCTGGATGCCAGCGTGGTGACCGGTGCCTGCAGCGTGCTGCTGAAGTCCGCGCCGGCGCCGGGCTGGAACACGTTGCCGACCACCAGCCCGAACAGGATCGCGATGCTGGTGATGGTGAAGAAGTACACGAACGTCTTCATCCCGACCCGGCCCAGGGCGCGCGTGCTGCCGGCGCCGGCGATGCCGACGGTCATGCAGGCGAACACCAGCGGTACCACGATCATCTTCATCAGCTTGATGAACAGGTCGCCGGCCGGCTGCAGCAGGTTGTCGATGAACCAGACCTTGTGCTCGGGGAACTGGTTGAGAAGGATGCCGACGATCACGCCGGCGACCAGGCCGATCATGATGCGCGTGACCAGGCTGGAAGGTGTGCGAATGCCCATGGGGTGCCCCTTGTTGTTGTGGTTGTGGGGAGTGCGAAGGGTGCGTTACTGCGCGAACAGGCCGGCGAAATCCTTGAAGCCCTTGACCTCGATCGGATTGCCGCTGGGGTCGAGGAAGAACATCGTGCGTTGTTCGCCCGGCTCGCCCACAAAGCGCACCACCGGCGGGATCTCGAATGCCAGGCCACGCCGGGTGAGGCGCACGGCCAGGGTCATCCACTCGTCCAGTGGCAGTACCACGCCGATATGCGGCATCAGTACCTTGTGCTCGCCAACCTGCCCGGTACGGGTGGTGGCGAACGGCGTGCCCAGGTGCAACGAGAGCTGGTTGCCGAAGAAGTCGAAGTCGACCCAGGTCGCGGTGCTGCGCCCTTCGGTGCAGCCCAGAACATCTCGATAAAAAATACGCGCCTGTTCCAGGTCGCAAACGTGGTATGCAGCGTGAAAGGGTCTGTTCATGGCGTATCCCCCGTGTGGTTGAGCGTTGAGGGTAAGTAGGCCGTGTGACGGGGTAAAACGGCTTTGCCTTGCTCTGAGCGAAAGAAAAACTTATGGATGTGCGCTTTCTGAAAAGCCTGGTGGCAGTGGTGGAAACCGGCTCGATTACCGCGGCCGCGCGTCGCGAGAACCGCACGGCAGCGGCGATCAGCCAGCGCGTGCAGGCGCTGGAACGCACACTGGGCTGCACCTTGCTGCTGCGTACTGCGCATGCCATCCGCCCCTCGGACCAGTGCCTGCTGCTGTTGCCCAGGATCCGGGCGATCATCGAGCAGGCGCGTGAACTGCAGCACGACCTGAGCCATGACGGGTTGACGGGGGACGTCAGGGTGGGCGCGGTGTCGACGGCGTTGACCGGGGTATTGCCGGGGCTCATCGAGCGTCTGGCGCGATCGGCGCCGGGGCTCAAGCTGCAGATCACCCCGGGTGATTCGCGCAGCCTGTACGAGAAGGTGCTCGGCGGCGAACTGGATGCCGCGATTCTGGTGCGCCCGCCCTTCACGCTGCCCAAGGCACTGGCGCTGCAGGTGCTCAAGGTCGAGCCGCTGATTCTGATCGCGCCGGCTGCACAGGCCGCGCTGACCCCCGATACGTTGCTGCGCGAGCACCCGTTCATTCGCTATGACGCACAGTCGTGGGGCGGGCAGATCGCCCAGCGCTACCTGGATGAGCAACTGATCACGCCGCAGTTGCTGTGCGAGCTGGATGCGCTGGAAACCATCGTGATGCTGGTGGCCCAGGGCATGGGGGTATCGTTGGTGCCGCAATGGGCCGGCATGCCCCATGAGGGCATCTGTGCCTGGCCGCTGGGCGATGACCCGCGCCACGCGCGGGCACTGGTGGTGCTGCACGGCTCGACGCCGCGCCGGCCAGTGGCGATGCGGCATCTGCTGGGGCTGCTGGGCAGCCCCTCGCCGGTCAAGGCTGCTCGGTAACCCCGCGCACCACGCGACCGATGCTCAGGCCCTGCAGCAGGATCGACGACAGCACCACGATATAGGTGATGCTCAGCAGCAGGTCACGTTCGGGACCCGATGGCAGCGACAGCGCCAGGGCCACGGACACACCGCCGCGCAGGCCGCCCCAGGTGAGCACGCGGATGGTGCCGCGCGGCACCGTTCTCCAGCGGCGCAGCATGACGATCGCCGGCGCCACGGTCAGCAGGCGCGACAGCAGGATCGCCACTGCCAGCACCCCGGCCGCAGCCAGGTGCATCCACGAGAACGGCAGCAGCAACAGCTCCAGGCCGATCAGCGCGAACAGCAGCGCGTTGAGCATGTCGTCGATCAGTTCCCAGAAGCCGTCCATGTAGCGCCGGGTCATGTCGTTCATAGCCAGGTTGCGACCCAGGTTGCCGATGATCAGGCCCGCTACCACCATCGCGATGGGCGCCGAGACGTGCAGTTCGTAGGCTGCGGCCGAGCCGCCGATCACCAGCGCCAGGGTCAGCATGACCTCCACCTGGTACTGCTCGATGCTCTTGATCATGCGGTAGGTGACGTAGCCGATCACCGCGCCGAACAGCGCGCCGCCGATGGCCTCGCGGGCGAACAGGATCGCGGTGTCGCTCACGCTCGGGGTCTCGCCCAGTTGTGCGATGCCCAGCAGCACGGTGAACACCACGACCGCGGTGCCGTCGTTGAACAGCGACTCGCCGACGATGGTGGTCTTCAGCGGCTTGGACGCATTGGCGGTACGCAGGGCGCCGAGCACCGCGATCGGGTCGGTGGGCGAGATCAGTGCGCCGAACAGCAGGCAGTACAGCAGGTTCACGTGCCAGCCGAACAGGGCGAAGATCCAGTGCGCCAGGTAGCCGATCACCACGGTGGCGATCAGCACGCCGACGGTGGCCAGGAGGCCGATCGGCCAGCGGTAGTCGCGCAGGTCGGCCAGGTTCACGTGCAGCGCCCCGGCGAACAGCAGGAACGCCAGCATCCAGTGCATCAGCAGGTCGTTGAAGTCGATCTGGCTCATCAGGCCCTGCACCCGTTCTTCCAGGCCCGGGTAGCCGATGACGCTCAGGCCCTGGAGTATCAGGGAAAACAGCAGTGCAGTGACCATCACGCCAATGGTCGGCGGCAGGCCGATAAAGCGGTAGTTCACATAGGTGAGGAGGGTGGTGAGGCAAATAAACGCGGCAACTAGCTCAAGCATCCTAGGTCCTGTAATGGCTTCCAAGTCAGTGCCCGAATGGCTCGGGCAGGGCTTGGATGCGCCGGCGCGAGGTTCAGGACACACTTTTTCGATCAACGTTGACCGCAGGCTGGCTGTTTTGTTGCGCCTGGTTGAAACTGCGCAGCCGTGCACTACCCAGGAACTCAACCGTGCTCGCCACTTCGCTGGTGCTGATCGCCGCCCTGCTGCATGCCACCTGGAACACCCTGATCAAGTTCAGCGGCGAGCGTCTGCTGGTGATTGCCAGCATGGACGTGGTGGCGCTGCTGTTCGCCCTGGCGATGGTGGCGTTCGTGCAGGTACCGCCGCCCGAGATCTGGCCGTGGATGCTGGCCTCGGCGGCGTTCGAGCTGTTGTACCGCTACCTGCTGATCAAGGCCTACCGGGTCGGCGACCTGGGCCTGGTCTACCCCCTGATGCGCGGGTTGTCGCCGCTGGTGGTGCTGGCGCTGACCCTGACCTTTGCCGGCGAGACGCTGAGCACCCAGCAGATCTTCGGCATTCTGCTGATCCCGTGCGGCATGGCCTGCCTGCTGTGGCAGGGCGGTGGCGGCGAACGTCTGCCCTGGTCGATGCTGCCGGTGGTGGCGCTGATCGGCCTGTGCATCGGCTGCTACACCTGGCTCGACGGCAGCGCGATCCGGCTGTGGTCGCAGCCGCTGGACTACCTGGTGTGGCTGACGCTGATCAGCGCCTGGCCGTTCCCGTTGCTGGCGACGGTGGCCCGGCGCGCGCCGTTTGCGCAGTTCTGGCGCAGCCAGTGGAAGCTGGGCCTGGCCGTGGGGTTGTGCGTGCTGTCCAGCTACGCGCTGGTACTGTGGGCCATGCAACTGGGCTCGGTGGCCGAGGCTGCGGCGCTGCGCGAGGTGAGCGTGATCCTGGTGGTGCTGATGGGCATGCGCTACCTCAAAGAACCTTTCGGCGGGCCGAGGCTCTTAGCTTGTGCACTGGTACTGATCGGCATGCTGATCATGAAACTCTGACCCCAACAACAAGGACCCCTGCCATGACCGTCGCTTTCTGGTGTGTATTGATCGCGTTGCTGCTGCCGTTCGTGTGCACCAGCATCGCCAAGTTCGGCAGTGGTCGCTTCAGCCTGCGACAGAACCATGATCCGCGCGGTTTTCTGGACAAGCTCGAAGGCCTGCCGCGCCGCGCCCATGCGGCGCAGCTCAACAGTTTCGAGTCGATTCCGGCGTTCGTCGCGGCGGTGGTGATCGCCGACATCGTCGGCAATGCCGAGCAGGTCACCCAGGACGTGCTGGCGGTGCTCTACATCACCAGCCGCCTGCTCTACATCATCTGCTACCTGGCAGACTGGGCCGCGCTGCGCTCGGTGGTGTGGTTCGCGGGCATCGGCCTGATCGTCAGCTTCTTCGTGGTCTCGGCCTGAGCTACTTGCCTTCCACCTGCGGCACTACCGGCAGTGCCGCGCCCTTGGGCCACAGCAGCCAGATCTGACCCTGCTGCTTCATGTCCCCGGCCAGAGCGCCGGCCTCGCTGCCGGTACCCCAGAACAGATCGGCGCGCACTTCGCCGGTGATGGCCCCGCCGGTGTCCTGCGCGGCCACCGGGCGTACCACCGGCGCGCCGTCCGGGCGGGTGGTCGACAGCCACAGCAGGCTGCCCAGCGGGATCACCTTGCGGTCGATGGCCACGCTGTAGCCGGCGGTCAGCGGCACGTTCAGCGAACCGCGTGGGCCTTCGTTGCTGTCCGGGCGGGTGCTGAAGAACACGTAGCTGGGGTTGCTGGCCAGCAGCTCGGGCACGCGGCTCGGGTTGGCCTGGGCCCAGGCGTGGATGCTGCCCATGGTCACGTCTTCCTTCTTGAGCTGGCCCTGCTCGACCAGCCAGCGGCCCACCGGGCGATACGGGTGGCCGTTCTGGTCGGCATAGCCCACGCGCAGCTGCTGCCCACTTTCGAGCTGGATGCGCCCGGAGCCCTGGATCTGCAGAAACTGCAGGTCCATCGGGTCGGTCAGCCAGGCCAGCACCGGCGCCTTGACGCCTTGCTGCTGGATCACCCCGGCGGTGTCGTAGGGCTTGAGCACGCGCCCGTCCAGGCGACCACGCAGGCGCTTGCCCTTGAGTTCGGGGTAGATGCTGTCGAGCGCCACCACCACCAGGTCATCGGGGATGCCATACACCGGCACGTTGGCCGTGGCGGTACGGGTCATGCTGCCGGGGTACACCGGTTCGTAGTAGCCGGTGATCAGGCCGTTGGCGTTGTTTTCGGCCGAGCGCAGGCCGTACACCTCGAGCTGCGTCTGCAAAAAGCCACGCACCTGGGTGGCGTCGTCGGGCACCTGCACCGCAGCAGCGCAGGGGGTGGCCCAGACCGGATCGTTCTTGAGGCGCTCGCACGCGCTGCGCCAGGCATTGAAGCCGGCCAGCAGGTCGCTGTCGGAGACCTTGGGCAGGTCTTTCCAGGTGGCGGGGCTGTAGGTGGCGAGCGGGTGCGGTGCGGATTTATCCGGGGCGCTGCCGTTGCAGCCGACCAGCAGGGCCAGCAACGCGGCGGTCAGGCCAAGGCGGCTCAGGGCGGTTTTCATGCGGGGTAGTCCTCTACGGTGTGCCTGGCGTTCAGGGCGGCCAGGCAACCCTTGTTTTTGGTAGGGGTATTGGTGTTTGCCGGCAAGGCGGGGATACTGGCCGCCTTTTTCCGTGTGCCGAGCCAAGCATGATGTTCAAGCGAATGACTGTGATCCTGGTGGCCTGCCTGGCCCTGAGCGCCTGTGGCGGTGTCGACCCCAACTCGCCGTTGGGCCAGCGCAAGGCGATTTTCAAGCAGATGCTCAAGACCAGCGAAGACCTCGGCGGCATGCTGCGTGGCCGGCTGGCGTTCGACGGGCAGAAATTTGCCGATGGTGCGGTGAAGCTCGACGCGTTGTCGCACCAGCCGTGGCAGCATTTCCCGCAGGTGCGCGAGGAGGACAGCAGCGCCACGCCCGATGTGTGGCAAAAGCAGGCGCGCTTCCAGGAGCTGGCGCGGCAGATGGAGCAGGTGACCGGCGAGCTGGTCGCCCAGACCCGTACTCAGCCATTGGAGCCTGCGGCGGTCGCGGCCCCGATGGGCAAGGTGGAAGCGGCGTGCAAGGCCTGTCATACCGAGTTTCGCAATCATTGATGGGGTGAGCTGGCCGGCCTTTTCGCCGCAGGGCCGGCTCCTACAGTTGGCGCGCTGTACGTAGGAGCCGGCCTTGCCGGCGAAGGGTTCAACGCGGACTACTTCTCCAGCTCATCCAGCGCCTGTTGCAGTTCCTTCTTCGACTCGGCCAGTTTGTCCTTGCGCTTGTTGATCTTGTCGGCGTCGCCTTTCTTCATGGCCTTGTCCAGGTCCTTGGTGCGCTGCGTCACTTCATGACGGGCATCCAGCACCTTCTGTTCACGCTGTTTCTTCAGGCCGGCATCGGTGCAGTGCTCGGTCACTTCGCTCAGGGCCTTCTCGAGGCCGGCCTGCTGGGCGCTGTTGCCGTGGGCGCGGGCCTGTTCGATCTGTTCGCTGATCGCCTGCTTCTTGGCAGCGCAGCCGGTCAGGCCGGGTTGTTCCTCGGCAGCCATCAGCGAAGTGGCGAGCAGCGAGCAGGCGGCGAACAGGGCAAGCGGGGAAAGCAGTTTCATAGTGGCTCCGTGGTCGCGGGCTTGGCAGAAACCCATGATGCTGCCCTGATCCGACAAATTTAGAAACCCTCGATTGTATGTTCACGTAACCGCGCCGCCAGGGCCTGCACCTGCGGGTGAGCGAAAAAGGCCAGCAACTGGCCGGCACGGTGGGCACCCACGCCGGGCTCGGCCTGCCATTGCGCCGCATCGCGGGCAGCCAGCGCGGCCCAGGTGTCCCCGCTGCCAACGCACGCGGGGCCGGCATACCCAGGGCTCGCGCCCAGGTGGTAAAGGGTCGCCGACGGGCCTGTTCGAGGGCGGGGTACAACGGATGTTCGGCGGGCAGTTCCAGCACATCGGCCAGTGTGCGCAACTGGCCGGCGTCGACCAGGCGCTCCCAGCTGGCCGGCCCGGCACCTGGGAGTGCCAGGCCCTGCTTGCCGCCCAGCCATTGCAACCTGGCCAGGAACTGCTGACGACACTCGGCGCTCAGCTCCCAGCAGCTCAACGGATGAAATGCATCGGCCGCCGGTACCTCCATCTCGCGCCGTTCGAGGGCGCGGTGCACCACGCCGTCCAGACGGGGAATGGTCAGGCCTGCCAGGCTGATCGCCACCTGATCGCCCGGGCGAATGTCCAGTTGCTGCCAGCGTCTTAGCGAGCCCACGCTGACCTGGCGCACCGTGCGGTCATCCAACTGCACCGGTGCCAGTTGCAGTACCGGGGTGATGCGACCGGTGCGCCCCACGTTGAACTGCACGCGTCGCACCTCGGCCAGCACCTGGGCGAAGGGGTATTTCCATGCCGCTATCCAGTACGGCGCCCTGGCCTGCCAGCGCTCGCCGGGCGGACGCCGGCCCTGGCGCAGCACCACGCCGTCGCTGGCGAATGGCAGTGGCGTGCGGTACCAGTGCTGGCGCCAGTGGGCGGCCTGGTCGAAGGTCTGCACCGGCTGGCTGAACGCCTCGCTGTAGGCGAAGCCCAGGGCGCTCAGGCGTGCCAGGCGCTCGCGCTGGTCCAGGGGGCCCTGCGGCCAGGCCCAGGCGAACAGCTCGACCACCGCGCCCTGCGCGGGGGTGAGCTGCTTGCGCGCCAGCAGCCCGGCGACGTTGCCGCGGGCATTCCGGCTGCCCGCTGCGGCCTGCACATGCCCGTCCAGGCGCCAGAACAGCTCGCCTTGCAGTATCAGGTCCAGAGGTTCGGGCAACGTGTGGGGAAGGGCGCCCAGTGCCGGCAGGTGGCGGCTCCAGTCATGCCCGTAGGCGCCGTCGCCGCGGCTGATCAGGCGCACCAGCCGGCCCTTTGCATAGACCAGCGTGGCGGCCACGCCATCCACCTTGGGTTGTATCCAGAGGTCCTGCTTGCCGTGCATCCAGGCGCGCACGGCGGCTTCGTCGGGCAACTTGTTCAGGCCGGTGTGGGGGATGGGGTGGCGCAACGGGCGGTGGCGGTTCCGAGCGGGTCTGCCGGGGTGCCACCGGTGCCGGGGGAAGCAGGCTTGCAAGTGGTTGCAGGCGCGCCCGGCTCTGGTCGTACAGCTCGTCGCTGATCAACGCGACGCCCAGGCGATGGTAATGATCGTCCCAGTCGGCCAGGCGCTCGCCCAGCTGCTTGAGTTCGCTTTGCGCCACTGCCGGTGGCCAGTCGGGGCAGGGCCGGGCGAGGGCGGTGGTTGG
>MQUG01000027.1:0-15491 GCA_007213375.1 Steinernema feltiae
TCACGGCCCTTCGCCGGCAAGGCCGGCTCCTACAGGAGGTCGATGTAGGAGCCGGCCTTGCCGGCGAAGGCGTCAAACCTGCAAGGTGACCTCTCCCAGCTGCCCTCCAAACGGCCCGAAGCTGCGCTCCACCATCAACCTGCTGCCATCCGCCTCGACAATCAACACCGTACTCGCCCGCGTCCCGTAGTTCTGGCTGGCAATGAACACGCTCGACAGCAACCGCTCGGTCGCCAGCCCCACACCGGTCTGCGGCAGCTCGGCCTCTTCGGCCTGCTGCTCATCCCCCAGCAACGCCAGCAGCCGCTGTGGTCGCGGGTCCTGCAGCTGGTCTTCGAGCGCAGCCCGCATCTTCAGCAGTTTCGGCCACGGCGTATCCAGCCCGGCATTCGACAAGCCGTACACCCCCTCGGCCAGCAGCACCGGCGCCGCCTCCTGCGCATTCAGGTACCCCAGCTGCCCGGCGTCCCCTACCAGCAGGTTGAATCCCGAATACTGGCTGCTGCGGCTGGCCACATGGTCCAGGTAAGCCTCCACCCCCAGCTCGCCGCGCAGAAACCCCGCCACCAGCTCGCCGCGCGAGCGCGCACCCTGCGCCTGCTGCGGGTCCCGAATATTGGTCAGCGCCGCAAAGCGCCCGCCCGGTCCGACCCCCAGCCAGCTGCCGCCAGCCTCCAGGTCACGTCCGGCATACACCCCCGGCGCATCCTCCCACGCCCCCAGCGCCTGGCTGGGGCGGGCATAGAACTCGTCACGGTTGGCCGCGACGATCAGCGGCCGGGCATGCCCCGGGCGCCATGCAAAAGCAATCAGACACATAGGTTCGCTCCCAGTGTTTTCAGCCACTCTAACCACACTGGCGTTCGCTATCCATCGACTAAACGTGTCTTCACTAGAGCCACAGGCCCACCTTCCGTTACCATGCCGAACTGATTTTGGGGGTCGACAATGGAATTTGTGATCTATCTGGTGCTGGGCGCCTGTGCAGGTGTACTGGCCGGGCTGTTCGGCGTGGGCGGCGGCATCATCATCGTGCCGGTGCTGGTACTGAGCTTCACCCTGCAGGGCTTCGACGCCTCGGTGCTGACCCACCTGGCAGTCGGCACGTCGCTGGCGACCATTGTCTTCACCTCGGTCAACGCCATCCTCGAGCACCACCGCCGTGGCGCGGTGCAGTGGCCGATCTTCGTGTGGATGACCGTGGGCATCCTGCTCGGCGCCGGGGTCGGGGCCAAGACCGCCTCGCTGATCCAGGGCCCGCACCTGCAGAAGATCATCGGCGTGTTCGCCCTGGTGGTGGCCGTGCAGATGGCCCTGGACCTCAAGCCCAAGGCCAGCCGCGGCGTACCCGGCAAGCTTGGTCTGACCGCCGCCGGCGGCGTGGTGGGCTGGGCCTCGGCGATCTTCGGCATCGGCGGCGGCTCGCTCACCGTGCCCTTCCTGACCTGGCGCAGCCTGCCCATGCAGCAGGCGGTGGCCACGTCCTCGGCCTGTGGTTTTCCGATTGCGGTGGCCAGTGCCCTGAGTTTCATCGTGCTGGGCTGGGACGAGGCGCACCTGCCGCCCAACAGCCTGGGCTTCGTGTATTTGCCGGCGCTGCTCGGGATTGCCCTGACCAGCATGTTCTTTGCCCGTTTCGGTGCGCGCCTGGCGCATAAACTGTCGCCACGCCTGCTCAAGCGGCTGTTCGCCGCACTGCTGTTCTGTGTAGGCCTGAGCTTTTTGCTTTAACGAGAGGAGTCACCATGCTGCCTTACCCGCAGATCGATCCCGTGGCACTGGCCATCGGGCCGCTGAAAATCCACTGGTACGGCCTGATGTACCTGATCGGCATCGGCGGCGCGTGGCTGCTGGCGTCGCGCCGGCTGCACCGCTTCGACCCCACCTGGAGCCGCGAGAAACTCTCCGACCTGGTGTTCTGGCTGTCCATGGGCGTGATCGTCGGCGGGCGCCTGGGCTACGTGCTGTTCTATGACCTGAGCGCGTACCTGGCCAACCCGACGCTGATCTTCGAGGTGTGGAAGGGCGGCATGTCGTTCCATGGCGGCTTCATCGGCGTGATGCTGGCGGCGCTGTGGTTCGGCAAGCGCAACAACAAGTCGTTCTTCGAGCTGATGGACTTCGTTGCGCCGCTGGTGCCGATCGGCCTGGGTGCCGGGCGCATCGGCAACTTCATCAACGCCGAGCTGTGGGGCAAGGCCACCGACGTGCCGTGGGCCATGGTGTTCCCGCCGTTCAGCGACCCGGCACAATTGCCGCGTCACCCGTCGCAGCTGTACCAGTTCGCCCTGGAAGGTGTGGCACTATTCCTGATTCTGTGGCTGTACTCGCGCAAACCGCGCCCGACCATGGCGGTTTCCGGGATGTTCGCGCTGTTCTACGGCATCTTCCGCTTCATCGTCGAGTTCGTGCGCGTGCCGGATGCGCAGCTGGGTTACCTGGCCTTCGGCTGGCTGACCATGGGTCAGGTGCTGTGCGTGCCGATGATCGTCGCCGGTATCGCGCTGATCTGGCTGGCCTACCGCCGCGCGCCGAGTGCCAAGGGCGCCGCGCTTTAATTTTCCCGGCAGGGGCCTGCCCCTTCCGGTATCGAGACAGGTAAGACATGAAGCAATATCTAGAGCTGGTGCGTGATGTGATCGAGAACGGCACCCTGCAGGGCAACCGTACCGGCGTGCGCACCATCAGCCTGCCGGGCGCCATGCTGCGTTTCGACCTGCAGAAGGGTTTCCCGGCCATCACCACCCGCCGTCTGGCGTTCAAGTCGGCGATCGGCGAAATGGTGGGCTTTCTGCGTGGCGTGAAGAACGCCGGCGAATTCCGTGAACTGGGCTGCAAGGTCTGGGACCAGAACGCCAACGAGAACGCCCAGTGGCTGGCCAACCCGTTCCGCCAGGGGCATGACGACCTGGGCGAGATCTACGGCGTGCAATGGCGCCAGTGGCCGGCCTACAAGCGCATCCCGCTGAGCAACCCGGCGGCCATCGAGCTGGCGCAGAGCAATGGCTTCGTGAAGATTGCCGAGGCAGAAGAAGAGGGCGAGGCGTTCGTGGTGCTGTACAAGGCCATCGACCAGATTCGCCAGTGCATCGACACCATCCACAACGACCCGGGCAGCCGCCGCATCCTGTTCCATGGCTGGAACTGTGCGCAGTTGGACGAGATGGCGTTGCCGCCGTGCCATCTGCTGTATCAGTTTCACCCGAACGTGGAGACCAAGGAGATTTCCCTGACCCTCTACATCCGCTCCAACGACCTGGGCCTGGGCACGCCGTTCAACCTCACCGAAGGCGCCGCGCTGCTGTCGCTGGTGGGCCGCCTGACCGGCTACACGCCGCGCTGGTTCACCTACTTCATCGGTGATGCGCACGTGTACGAGAACCACCTGGACATGCTCACCGAACAGCTCAAGCGCGAGCCGCTGGCGGCGCCCAGGCTGGTGATCTCCGATCGTGTGCCGGAGTATGCCAAGACGGGTGTGTACGAGCCTGAGTGGCTGGAGAAGATCGAGCCGAGCGACTTCAGCCTGGAAGGCTACGAGCACCATGCGCCGATGACGGCGCCGATGGCGGTTTAAGCGCGCCATACCGCTTCGCCAGCAAGGCTGGCTCCTACAAGGATCACCGCGATCCCCTGTAGGAGCCAGCCTTGCCGGCGAAAGGGCCCTCAGTCAGTGCCCATGACTGCGCCCCACATGCGAATGCTCCGCCTCCGGGGCTGTCACCGCACCGTTCACCTCCAGATGCTGCAGGATCGAGCACTGCGTTTCCTGCGCCCGGCAATGCTGGCGCAACTCCAGCAACTGCCCCTGCAACGCCACCAACCCGTCGATGCGCGCCTTCACGTGCTGGATATGCTCGTCGATCAGCGCATTCACGCTTTCACACTGGTCCTCCGGGCTGTCGCGCAGGCGCAGCAGGCTGCGGATCTCTTCCAGGGTCATGTCCAACGTGCGGCAGTTGCGGATGAAGGTCAGCCGCTCCACGTGCGCCTGGGTATACAGCCGGTAGTTGCCCTCGCTGCGCGCAGGCTCTGGCAAGAGGCTTTCACGCTCGTAGTAGCGAATGGTTTCCACCGGGCAGTCGGTGGCCCTGGCCAGCTCTCCGATCTTCATCTGCAAAATACCTCGGTTGGTTGCTTGACCCTATAGTGGCTACAGGGTGTTCACTTGGCAACAGGACCTTTAGGGATGAACCACATGAACCAGCCTGTCAGCCCCGACCACGTCGGCCACGCGCATGATCACAAGCATGAACATAGCCACGATCATGCCCACGACCACGCGGACCACGACCACGCCAGCCCCGCGCCTGCCCACGGCAGCTGCTGCTCCGGCGCCGCCGCACCGGCCCTGGTGCAGCTGCGTGAAACCACCAGCAGCGATGCGCGGCTGAGCCGCTTCCGGATCGAGGCCATGGACTGCCCGACCGAGCAGACCCTGATCCAGAACAAGCTGGGCAAGCTCGACGGCGTCGAGCAGCTGGAATTCAACCTGATCAACCGTATCCTCGGCGTCACGCATACCCACCCCGACACCCGCGGCATCGAGCAGGCGATCACCTCGCTGGGCATGCACGCCGAACCGCTCGACGATGCGGGCGAGGCCGGCAGCGACGCAGGGGCTGCGCCGAAGAAAGCCTGGTGGCCGCTGGCGCTGTCCGGTGTCGCTGCACTCGCCGCCGAGATCGTCCACTTCACCAATGCCGCCCCGGAATGGGCCGTGGCCCTGCTGGCGCTGGCGGCCATCCTCGGCTGCGGCCTGGGCACCTACAAGAAGGGCTGGATTGCCCTGAAGAACCGCAACCTGAACATCAACGCACTGATGAGCATCGCCGTGACCGGCGCCGTGCTGATCGGCCAATGGCCGGAAGCGGCCATGGTGATGGTGCTGTTCACCCTGGCCGAACTGATCGAGGCGCGCTCGCTGGACCGTGCACGCAACGCCATCGGCGGCCTGATGCAACTGGCCCCGGACCTGGCCACCGTGCGCCAGGCCGACGGCCAATGGCAGGAGGTCGACGTGCGCCAGGTGGCCCTTGGCGCCACCGTGCGCGTGCGCCCAGGCGAACGTATCGGCCTGGACGGCGAAGTGCTGCAAGGCCAGTCCAGCATCGACCAGGCGCCGATCACCGGCGAAAGCCTGCCGGTGGAGAAGGGCCCCGGCGACAAGGTGTTCGCCGGCACCATCAACCAGTCCGGTGCGCTGGAGTACCGCGTGACCGCCGCCGCCGGCCAGTCGACCCTGGCCCGCATCATCAAGGCCGTGGAGCAAGCCCAGGGCGCCCGCGCCCCGACCCAGCGCTTCGTCGACCAGTTCTCGCGCATCTACACCCCGGTGGTGTTCGTGCTGGCACTGGCGGTGGCCGTGGTGGCACCGCTGTTCTTCGGCGGCCTGTGGTTCGACTGGATCTACCGTGCGCTGGTGCTGCTGGTGGTGGCGTGCCCGTGCGCGCTGGTGATCTCGACCCCGGTGACCATCGTCAGCGGCCTGGCCGCCGCAGCGCGCAAGGGCATCCTGATCAAGGGCGGCGTGTACCTGGAGGGCGGGCGCAAGCTCAGCTTCCTGGCGCTGGACAAGACCGGCACCATCACCCACGGCAAACCGGTGCAAACCGACTACCGCGTGCTCGATGCGCGCTTCGAAGACCGCGCCCAGCACATCGCCGCGAGCCTGGGCGCTCGTTCCGATCACCCGGTGTCGATGGCCATCGCACAGCAGTACGCCGATAAGCCGCTGGCCGAGGTCAGCGAGTTTCAAGCCCTGATGGGCCGTGGCGTGGGCGGCAAGATCGACGGCGTGCTGTACCACCTGGGCAACCATCGCCTGGTCGAGGAACTGGGCCTGTGCTCGCCCGAACTGGAAGCCCAGCTCGATGAGCTGGAGCGCCAGGGCAAGACCGTGGTGCTGCTGCTCGACGCCTCTGGCCCGCTGGCGCTGTTCGCCGTGGCCGATACGGTCAAGGAAAGCAGCCGCGAGGCGATTGCGCAGTTGCATGCACTGGGTATCAAGACCGTCATGCTCACCGGCGACAATCCGCACACCGCCGAGGCCATCGCCGCGCAGGTGGGCATCGATGAGGCTCGCGGCAACCTGCTGCCGGCCGACAAGCTCAAGGCCATCGAAGACCTGTACGCCCAGGGCCATCGGGTCGGCATGGTCGGCGACGGCATCAACGATGCCCCGGCGCTGGCGCGGGCCGAGATCGGGTTTGCCATGGCGGCGGCCGGTACCGACACCGCCATCGAAACCGCAGACGTGGCACTGATGGATGACGACTTGCGCAAAATCCCGGCGTTCGTCAGGCTCTCGCGGCAAAGCGCGGCGATCCTGGTGCAGAACATCGTTCTGGCCCTGGGCATCAAGGCGATCTTCCTGGCGATCACCTTCACCGGCATGGCGACCTTGTGGATGGCGGTGTTCGCCGACATGGGCGTGAGCTTGCTGGTGGTATTCAACGGCTTGCGCCTGCTCAGAAAGTAAGAGGCGGTATGTTGAGTTCCGAGTTGAAGGCGTTCTACATGGTGGCCCGCCTGGGCAGCATTACCCTGGCGGCGAAGAAACTCGGGCTCAGCCAGCCGACGGTGACCACGCAGATCCGCAACCTGGAGGCCCAGTATGGGGTCGAGTTGTTCTTTCGCGGCGGTCGCCGCCTGACCCTGAGCGACGACGGCACGCGGCTGATGCCGATGGTCAAGGCGCTGATGCAGCAGGAGTCGGATATCGAGTTCTTCCTGCGCAACAGCGGCCAGGGGCAGGGCGGCCTGCGCATTGCGGCCACGGCGCCGTACTACATTCTCGACCTGGTGAAGATCTTCCGCGAGCGCCTGCCGCAGGTGGAGCTGTCGGTGGAGATCGGCAACTCGCAGCAGGTGCTGGAGTGGCTGGAGGATTACCGCGTGGACATGGCCGCCTCGTCACAGCTGGTGGAGGATGCGCGGCTGGTGCGGCGGGTGCTGGGCGTCGACCCGCTGGTGGTGGCAGTGCACCGCAACCATCCCTTGGCCTCGCGTGAGGCGGTGCCGCTGAGTGCGCTGGGCGGGCATTGCCTGCTGATGCGCGAACAGGGCTCGACCACGCGCCGGCTCACCGAGCAGATGCTCGACGAGGCGGGGGTTAAGGTGGGCTCGCTGCTGGAGATCGGCAGCCGCGAATCGATCCGCGAGGCGGTGCTGCGCAACATCGGCATCAGCATCATCGCCCGCCACGAGGTGCCGCATAACCCGGAGCTGAAGGTGCTGGCGCTGGAGGGTGCGCCGGTGATGCATGAGTACCTGTACTGCCTCAAGGAACGCCGCCAGGCGCGGTTGCCTGCTGCCTTTCTCGGCCTGGCCCAGGAAGTATCGGCGTCTGGTCCATAGCCATCGCGGGTCAAGCCCGCTCCACAAGATCGTTGTGGGAGCGGGCTTGACCCGCGATGGCTGCGCAGCAGCCCTACAAAATCTGCCTATACCACTATCACCCGCTTTTGCCCCACCGCCACAGAACCTTCGCATTGCCCGCCTAGCATGGCCCTCACTCGTTCAGTGAGGTCCCGGCATGAACAACGCACTCGCAACCCCGGCGCACAGATGAAAGTGCGCGGCATCCACAAACGCTTCGGCGCCTTCACCGCGCTGCACGACGTGTCCCTGGACATCGTCGCCGGCGAACTGGTGTGCCTGCTCGGCCCCTCCGGCTGCGGCAAGACCACCCTGCTGCGCTGCATCGCCGGGCTCGAACGCCAGGACCGCGGCACCCTCTACATCGGTGACCGCGACATTTCCGAGCTGCCGCCCCAGGCCCGCGACTACGGCATTCTGTTCCAGTCCTACGCGCTGTTCCCCAACCTCACCGTCGAAGCCAACATCGCCTACGGCCTGACCGCCAGCAGCCGCGACGAATCTCGTCAGCGCGTGGCCGACATGCTCGACCTGGTCGGCCTGCGCGGCAGCGAGAAGAAGTACCCCGGCCAGCTCTCCGGCGGCCAGCAACAACGTGTGGCCCTGGCCCGCGCACTCGCCCCGGCACCCTCCTTGCTGCTGCTCGACGAACCCATGTCGGCCCTCGATGCCCGCGTGCGTGACCACCTGTGCAGCGAGCTGCGTCAGCTGCAACGCCAACTTGGCATCACCACCCTGATGGTCACCCACAACCAGGACGAGGCCATGCTCATGGCCGACCGCATCGCGGTGATGAACAACGGCCAGGTCGAACAGTACGACACCCCGCAGGCCATCTACGACAAGCCGGCCACGCCGTTCGTGGCCGAGTTCGTCGGCCAGGGCAACTGGCTGCCATTCCAGCAGCGCAGCGACAGCCATGCCCAGGTGGGTGACATGAACCTGCGCCTGGCCCCTGGTGCGGGCGCGGCCAACAGTGGCCGGTTGTTCTGCCGCCCCGAGGCGATCAGCGTCAACCCGCCGGTGCATGAAGAAAACCTGTTCCCGGCCCGCGTGCGGGAAATCACCTTCCTGGCAATCGCTGCCGCATGAGTTTCGAGTTCAATCCAATGCCGGCCACGCACTCACCGCCGAGGTGGCGCCCGAATCGATGCCGCGCCTGGGCTCGCAGGATATCTGGGTGGCCTTGCCGCCGCGCAGCCTGCAGGTGTTTGCCTGACATGGGCGCGCCGATGAGCCTGCCGATCGCACCTGCGAAGGCCAAGACCACCGGCGGCGTCGCGCTGGGTGATCGCCTGTTCGTGACCGGCGGCAAATGGCTGTTGCTGGTGCTGCTGACCGTCGCGGTGCTGCTGCCGTTGCTGGCGATCTTCTGGCGCGGCTTCAGCAGCGATGCCGGGCAGGGCGGCGGGCTGGTCGCGGCCCGCGAACTGTTCGCCAGCGCCAACTTCCACTGGCTGCTGGGCAACAGCCTCACCGTCGCGCTGAGCGTGGCGGCCATCGTGGTGCCCACCGCCTACCTGTTCGCCTATGCGCTGCAACGCACGCTGATTCCGGGCAAGCGCATCTGGCGCGGGATCTCGCTGCTGCCGCTGCTGGCGCCTTCGATGCTGCCGGCCATCGCGCTGGTGTACCTGTTCGGTAACCAGGGCCTGCTGCGCGGGCTGCTCAGCGACAATATCTATGGCTTCTGGGGCATCGTGCTGGGCGAGGCCATCTACACCTTCCCGCATGCGCTGATGATCCTGCTCTCGGCACTGTCGCTGGCCGATGCACGGTTGTTCGATGCGGCCTCCAGCATGGGCGCCGGGCCACGCCGCGCGTTCACCAGCATCACCTGGCCGGCCACGCGCCAGGCCGTGTTCGCCGCGTTCTGCCTGGTGTTCACCCTCACCATCACCGACTTCGGCGTGCCGGTGGTGGTGGGTGGCGACTACCAGGTGCTGGCGCTGGAAGCCTACAAGGCGGTGGTGGGCCAGCAGCAGTTCGGCCGTGGTGCACTGATCGGCATGGTGCTGCTGGTGCCGGCGCTGCTCAGCTTTGCGGTGGATGCCTGGCTGCGCCGGCGCCAGGGCGATGCCATGAGCGGTCGCGCCCAGGTGTTCGAGCCGGCCCCCAGCCGCCGGCGAGATGCGTGCTTCCTGGCCATCGTGCTGCTGGTGTGCGCCATTCTGCTGCTGGTGGTGGGCATGGCGGTGTACTCCTCGCTGGTCAAGTTCTGGCCCTACAACCTGTCGCTGTCGCTCAAGCACTACCAGTTCGACGACACCGCCGGCGGCGGCTGGCTGGCCTACCGAAACAGCATCACCATGGCGCTGGGCACCGCCCTGATCGGCAGCGCGGTGATCTTCAGCGGCGCCTACCTGATGGAGAAGACCAGAGGCCGTCTCAACCTGCTGCTGCGCCTGCTCAGCTTCGTGCCGATGGCCGTGCCCGGGTTGGTGCTGGGGCTTGGCTACGTGTTCTTCTTCAACCTGCCGGGCAACCCGCTGCATGTGTTCTACGGCAGCATGACGCTGCTGGTGGTGTGCACCATCGCGCACTACCTGACCACCGCGCAGATGACCGCCACCACTGCACTGCGCCAGCTCGACAGCGAGTTCGAGGCCGCCGCGCTGTCGCTCAAGGCCCCGCTGTACCGCCACTTTGCGCGGGTTACCGTGCCGATCTGCCTGCCAGCGCTGCTGGACATCATCCGCTACCTGTTCGTCTCGGCGATGACCACCGTGTCGGCGGCCATCTTCCTCTACAGCCCCGACACCATCCTGGCCGCGGTAGCGGTACTGAACATGGACGATGCCGGCAACGTCGGCGGCGCCGCCGCCATGTCCACCCTGATCCTGCTGACCAGCGCCGGCGTGTCACTGCTGCTGGCGTGGGCCTCGCGTGGCCTGCTCAAACGCTTCCAGGCCTGGCGCCAGCGCGCGCCGGGCCACTGATTGCTCTTCCAACCCTGTACTGCTCAAAGGAACCGCACCATGTTCAAGCCACTTGCTCTTGCCGCTGCCGTGCTCGCTGCCGTGACCGTGCAGGCCCAGGCCGCCGACACCCAGCTCACCGTGTACACCGCGCTGGAGGCCGAACAGCTCAAGACCTACAAGCAGGCCTTCGAGAAGGCCAACCCGGATATCGAGATCAAGTGGGTGCGTGACTCCACCGGCATCATCACCGCCAAGCTGCTGGCCGAGAAGGATCGCCCGCAGGCCGACGCGGTGTGGGGCCTGGCGGCGTCGAGCCTGGCGATCCTCGACCAGCAGGGCATGCTGCAGACCTATGCCCCCAAGGACCTGGACAAGATCGGCGCCAACTACCGCGATGCGGCCAACCCGCCGGCGTGGGTGGGCATGGACGTGTGGGCGGCGACCATCTGCTTCAACACCATCGAGGCCGAGAAGCAGGGGCTGAGCAAGCCGGTGAGCTGGCAGGACCTGACCAAGCCCGAGTACAAGGGCAAGATCGTGATGCCCAACCCGGCCTCGTCCGGCACCGGTTTTCTGGATGTGAGCGCATGGCTGCAGACCTTCGGCGAGAAGCAGGGCTGGCAGTACATGGACGAGCTGCACCAGAACATCGGCCAGTACGTTCACTCCGGTTCCAAGCCGTGCAAGCTGGCGGCGGCGGGAGAGTTCCCGATCGGCATCTCGTTCGAGTACCCGGCGGTGCAGCTCAAGCGCCAGGGCGCGCCGCTGGATATCGTGCTGCCCAAGGAAGGCCTGGGCTGGGAGATCGAGGCCACTGCGCTGATCAAGGGCAGTCAGCATGAAGCCGCGGCCAAGCGCCTGGCCGACTTCTCGGCGAGCCCGGCGGCGATGGAGCTGTACAAGGAGAACTTCGCGGTGCTGGCGCAGCCGGGCATTGCCAAGCCGCAGACCGAGTTGCCGGCCGATTACGAGCAGCGTCTGATCAAGAACGACTTCGGCTGGGCATCGAAGAACCGCGACAGCATCCTGGCCGAGTGGCGCAAGCGCTATGACGGCAAGTCGGAGAAGGTGGCGCAGCAGTAAATCCGCTTCGCATTCATCGCGGGTCAAGCCCGCTCCCACAGGGATCATCGCCGTCCTTGTGGGAGCGGGCTTGACCCGCGATGGCCGCACCACAATCCTGAAGGGAACCCCCATGTCAGACTTCCTCATCGTCGGCGCCGGCATCCTCGGCCTGTCCCACGCCTACGCCGCAGCCCGGCGCGGCCTGCGGGTCAAGGTGTTCGAACGCAGCGCCACCCCGCTGGGCGCCTCCATTCGCAACTTCGGCCAGGCCCTGGTCAGCGGCCAGCCACCCGGCCAGATGCTCGAACTGGCCAAGGCCAGCCGCGGCATCTGGGCCCACTGGGCCGAGCACGCCGGCTTTGCGCTCAAGCGCAACGGCTCGCTGCTGCTGGCCCGCACCGCGCTGGAGCAAGACCTGCTCGAAGCCTTCTGCAATGGGCGTGCACTCGAGCACGGCTACCCGGTCGAACTGCTGCAGGGCGCTGCGCTCGATGCGCTGTACGATGGCCAATTCCGCCATCATCGCGCCGCCCTGCGTGGGCTGGACGATCAGCAGGTGTACTCGCGCGAGGCCATCCCAGCGCTGGTCAACTACCTGCGCGAGCAACTGGGCGTCGAGTTCCACTTTTCCACGCTGGTGCGCGAGGTGGAGCCGGGGTTTCTGACCACCACCGCCGGTCGCTTCAGTGGCGAGCACATCGTGGTGTGCAGCGGGCACGACTACCAGACGCTGCTCGCCGAGCCGATGGCGCAGTTGCAGCCGCAGGTATGTCGCCTGCAGATGCTGCGCGCCCGGCCATGCTTCGGCCTGGACCTGCAGCATTCGCTGCTGACCGGGTTGAGCTGCCTGCATTACGGAGCGTATGCCGACCTGCCGCAGGCGCAGGCCCTGCGCGCCGAGATACAGGCCGACAGCCCGCACCTGCTGGAAAACGGCATTCACCTGTTGATCAGCCCGACGCCCCATGGCGAGCTGATCATCGGCGATTCGCATGCCTACGGCAGCGATGCGTCGCCGTTCAATGCCGAGCAGGTGGACAACTGGATGATCGAGCTGGCCGAGCAGACGCTGGGTGGGCGCATCGAGGTGCTGGAGCGCTGGCAGGGGGTGTACGGCTCGGGTGGGCCGGGGCCGTTTTCGCTGCTGGCGGTAGCGCCGGGGGTGAGTGCGGCGCTGATGCACAGCGGGGTGGGGATGAGCGTGGGGCCGGCGTTGGCGGAGGGGCATATTGCACGTCTGATCTGAGACCGCCATCGCGGGTCAAGCCCGCTCCCACAGGGATCGCACACTCTCTGTGGGAGCGGGCTTGACCCGCGATTGGCCTTAAAGCTCCTGCACAAGACTGTCGATCTGCTCCTGCCGCTCCGCCTGGCCGAGTTTGGCCCCTGGGTTCATCGACGACCACTGCGGGTGCGCCCGCGCCTTGCTCAGCGCCTCCGGCAACTTGCCCTCGCGCCAGCCCTTGTCGCTGGGCAACGTCAGCTTGATGCGAGCTGTCGCCGCATGCCCGCGCCCTCCAGCGCCGCCAGCAACTGACGCTGGCGCAACGCCAGCAAGCGCAGCACCCCGTCGTCCACCGTCAGTTCATGCTGGCCCTTCAGCTTGCCCAACAGCCGCGAACCGTAACTGCGTGCCGTCTGCAGCGCACCCCCGGCAATCGCCCCGGCCAGTGCGGCCGCCCCAGGGTGATGCCGCCGACCAGCAGGTCGACCCCGGCACCGGCCGCCGCGCCCGCGGCAACCCCGCTGCCCAGGCGCACGCCCAGCAATTTCAGGGTCTCGGGGTTGAACAGGTCATCGCCCCAGCGCCCGTCCAGCAGCGGTAGCTCGCCGGTGTTGGCGTCGTCCTTGCGAAACGCATACAGCTTGAGCAGCGCCTCGACGCAGCGTTGTTCACGCTGGCGAATCACCTGATGCAGCTCGCTGATCGCCGCTGCCTCGGCCTCCGGCCTGGCGATCACGCTACGCCGGCACGCCGCGCAATCGAGCAGCAGTTCGGCAATCAGGCGCTTGGCGCTGTGCTGGCGTGCCACTCGCTGGGCCTGCTGGTCATCGATAAGGCGCTGCAAGGCCGGGCGCGCATTCTCCAGCAGCAAGGCCAGGCTTTCGTACAGGCGCTGCTCGCCATCCTGCGGCGGGGCCACGCTGTCGAAGCGCACCAGTGCGTGCAGCCCCAGGCGTGCCAGGGCCTCGCGCCAGTCCGGCTCGCGATGCTCGTTGCTGGCCACGAAGTTGAGCACCGGCAGCAGCGGTTTGCCGCAACCGGCCAGCACTTCCAGTTCATCGCGGTACTTGGCCAGCACCGGCTCGCGGGCGTCGATCACGTACAGCCCGGCATCACTGGCCAGCAGCTGGCGCAGCACCTTGGCCTCCTGCTCGAAGCGCTGGCGCGCCTCGTTGCCTTGCAGAAAACGCTCGACCCGCGCCGGGCCGTCCAGCCGCTCACCGGGCCGATCGAGACGCTCCAGGTAATCGAGCAGCGCGATGGCATCCTCTAGGCCCGGGGTGTCGTACAGCTCCAGCAGCGGCTCGCCCTCCACCGACAGCCGTGCGCCTTCCACATGCCGGGTGGTGCTGGGGCGGTGCGAGACTTCGCCGAAACCCACGTCGCGGGTGAGCGTGCGCAGCAGCGAGGTCTTGCCGACGTTGGTGTGGCCGACCACGGCCAGTTTCAACGGCTTAGTCATGGCCATGCTCCAGCCAGTTGAGGGGGGCACTGTCGGCGTAGGCCAGGCCCAGTTGCTCCAGCGCCTGGTGCCAGTCGCCCAGGCGGTCGGCGTCCAGTGCCTGGCCGGGTGGCGCCTGCAACAGCCAGATGCGCGTGGCCCCGGCGCTGCGCGCAAGCTCGGCCAGCAGCGCCAGGCTGCCCCGGTCGGGCGAGCGGCGCGGGTCGCAGGCGATGGCCAGGCGCGCGGGCGGGAAGCGGCTCAGCTGTTCGAGCAGCCTGTTGCGTGATTCGCGGCTGTCGAGGATGCCGGCGTTGGTCACCGAGGCTGGCAGGGCGGGCGGCCAGGGGCGCTGGTCGTCGAGCTCCAGGCCCACCAGCAAGGCGCCCTCGGCCGGTGCGTCGCCTTCGCTGCGGGTGATTTCGGGCAAGGCCTGCGGGGCAGGGTCGTTGACCCCCAGGCGTTCGCTGCTGGGCATCAGCACGTCGCGCAGGGCGCTGTAGCCGGGCAGGTTGAGGTCCAGGCCCAGGCGCCGGCGCCCGCTGTGCCAGCGCCACAGGCACAGGGCCGCGAGCACCAGCCGCGGCAGCAGGCCGTACACCACCAGCACGCCGAGCATCCAGCCGGCCCACGACTGGCGTGCCAGCTCCAGCGCCGGTTGGCTGGCGCCGCTGGCGCGGATCATGGCCGCGTCCGGCACGCTGAAGCCCAGCAGCGCGGGCAGGGCGCCGAGGGCCTGGGTCAGGCCGACAAAGGTGTCGGGGTCGAGGATGGTGGTTTCCCACACAAAGCCATAACGCCGGGTGGCCAGCAGCATCAACATCACCACCAGGGCGCTGGCCAGCGCCAGCAGCCACAGGCCGTGCACCAGCAGGCCGAGCAGCCAGCGGTTGAGGCGCTGGCGTTGCAGCAGCACCAGCAGGGCAGGGGCCAGGTGCGCGGCCTTGGCATCGCGAGCGAACTTTTCGCTCAGCCATAGCCACAGCCGCCCCAGGCTGGCGCCATGGTCGCCGGCCAGGGCAAAGCCCAGAGTCCAGCTCAGCAGCATCAGCAGGTTAAGCCCCAGCAGGCTGCCCAGCGCCCAGAACACGTTGACCGGGCGCTGGCCGTCGCCCAGCCCGGCGAAGGCCAGGCCGGCGCCGCTGAGCACGGCGAGCAGCAGCAGGGCCAGCAGCGCCAGGCGCGCCCCGGCTTTCCAGCGCCCCAGCGCGGCGGCAGGCCGTCGCGTTCGGCCAGCCACAGGGCGCGGTGTTCGATGCGTGCAGCCAGGTCGCCGCCTTGCTGGCGCGCGCGGCGGTTGGCTTCCTGGTCTTCCAGCGCGCCGGCATGTTCTTCACGCAGGCGCACGGCTTCAGTGAGCCAGCGTTTGTCCAGGTCAGTCAGTCCAGTCACACCCAGCTTCCATTGATCAAAACTGCCCAAAGCATAACCCACGCATCGGCCAGCGGGCTTTGCTATC
>MQUG01000028.1:0-112615 GCA_007213375.1 Steinernema feltiae
ACCAGACCTGCGATACCACCACCGGGGCGCGATGGTCTTCACGCACGATGACCTTGAGGCCGTTGTCGAGGGTGAATTCATGGGTGGGCTGGACGTCGGCGGCAACCGCCACCAGGGGCATGACAATTGTGCTGAGCAGCAGGCCGGCGGCGCGGCGGGCTAGAGCATTCATTGATGATTCAACCTGTAGGGCTGCCCGCATGGCCTTAGCGTCGGCGGGCTAGGAGGTGCTAGGATACTGATCCGGTTGCCTGACGACCATGCCTGTCGAGATCAAGCGTTGCAGGCGTCCCGACAAAATGTTGCGCATGAACCAGTCGGCTTGACCATAGTCTGTTCTGCGTTAGAAGAATTTTGAGGCGCCACACTGGCGCATCGCTACCCTGAGATAGCCGTCTTCCATGTTTGGTTCCAACGACGACAAAAAGACCCCGGCCGCGGCCGGTGAAAAGAAAGGCCTGTTCGGCTGGCTGCGCAAAAAGCCCCAGCAACCTGTTGTCGAACAGCCCGAAACCCCAGTGCCAGAGGCGCTGGAGCCTATCGCCCCGACTTTGCCTGAGCCGGTAGCCGTCGAGCCCGCCCCGGTCGCGAGCGCGCCCGTCGCCGTCGAGGATCACCCCAGCAGCCTGGTGCTGCCGGTGCCCGAAGAGCCGGTGGCGCTGGTGGCCGACCTCGAGCCCCACGTCCCCCCGCCGATTCCCGAGCGCCCAGCCCCCGAGCCTGCCCCGCAGTACGCTGCGCCCGAGCCTGTTGAAGCGCCTGCGCCGCAGTACGCCGCGCCCGAGCCGGTGATCGAGCCTGTACCGCAGTACAGCGCACCCGAGCCGGTGGTCGAGCCGCCTGCAGTGGTGCCGCCCGCACCTGTTGCGGCCACCGAGGTCGCCCTGCCTGTTCCCGAGGCCGCCCCGTCGGCGCCTGAAACCACCACCAAGGCCGGCTTCTTCGCCCGCCTCAAGCAGGGCCTGTCCAAGACCAGCGCCAGCATTGGCGAGGGCATGGCCAGCCTGTTCCTGGGCAAGAAGGTCATCGACGACGACCTGCTCGAAGAGATCGAGACCCGCCTGCTGACCGCCGACGTCGGCGTCGAGGCTACCTCGGTGATCGTGCAGAGCCTCACCCAGAAGGTCGCACGCAAGCAGCTGGCCGATGCCGATGCCCTGTACAAGTCGCTGCAGGGCGAGCTGACCGACCTGCTCAAGCCGGTCGAACAGCCGCTGAAGGTGCATGCCGCGAACAAGCCGTTCGTGATCCTGGTGGTCGGCGTCAACGGCGCCGGCAAGACCACCACCATCGGCAAGCTGGCGAAAAAGCTCCAGCTCGAAGGCAAGAAGGTCATGCTGGCCGCCGGCGACACCTTCCGTGCTGCCGCGGTGGAGCAGCTGCAGGTATGGGGCGAGCGCAACCAGATCCCGGTGATCGCCCAGCACACCGGCGCCGACTCCGCTTCGGTGATCTTCGACGCGGTGCAGGCGGCCAAGGCGCGCAACATCGACGTGCTGATCGCCGACACCGCCGGTCGCCTGCACACCAAAGACAACCTGATGGAAGAGCTGAAGAAGGTTCGCCGCGTGATCGGCAAGCTGGATGCCGACGCGCCGCACGAGGTGCTGCTGGTGCTGGACGCCGGCACCGGCCAGAACGCCATCAACCAGGCCAAGCACTTCAACCAGAGCGTGGAGCTCACCGGCCTGGCGCTGACCAAGCTCGACGGCACCGCCAAGGGCGGGGTGATCTTCGCCCTGGCCAAGCAGTTCGGCCTGCCGATCCGCTACATTGGTGTGGGCGAAGGCATCGATGACCTGCGCACCTTCGAAGCCGAGCCCTTCGTACAAGCCTTGTTTGCCGAGCGGGAGCCTTCATGATCCGATTCGAACAGGTCGCCAAGCGTTACCCTAACGGTCACGTTGGCCTGCATGAATTGAGTTTTCGGGTGCGTCGGGGCGAGTTCCTGTTCGTCACCGGCCATTCCGGCGCGGGCAAGAGCACCTTGCTGCGCCTGCTGCTGGCCATGGAGCGCCCGACCAGCGGCAAGTTGCTGCTGGCCGGCCAGGACCTTGGTCAGATCAGCAACGCGCAGATCCCGTTCCTGCGTCGCCAGATCGGCGTGGTGTTCCAGAACCACCAGCTGCTGTTCGACCGTACCGTGTTCAACAACGTCGCCCTGCCGCTGCAGATCCTGGGCCTGTCCAAGGTCGAGGTGGCCAAGCGTGTGGACGCGGCGCTGGAGCGTGTGGCCCTGTCGGACAAGGCCCAGCTGTTCCCCGGCGACCTGTCCACCGGCCAGCAGCAACGGGTGGGCATTGCGCGTGCCATCGTGCACCGTCCGGCCCTGTTGCTGGCGGATGAACCCACCGGCAACCTCGACCCGCGCCTGGCGGCCGAGATCATGGGTGTTTTCGAAGATATCAACCGCCTGGGCACCAGCGTGCTGATCGCCAGCCACGACCTGGCGCTGATCGCGCGCATGCGCCATCGCATGCTGACCCTGCAGCGCGGCCGCTTGATCGGCGATGGGGAGGCCGGGCAATGAGTGCAACACGTAGTCCCAAGGTGTCCGAGCGGGTGGCCCCTGCGGCAGCCGAGCCAAGCCCTCAGAAACAGAAAAAGCGCCGTGATGATGACGATGACGGCCCGGATTTCAGCACGCTGCTGCACGCCTGGCTGGAAAGCCATCGCTCCAGCCTGCTCGACAGCCTGCGTCGCCTGGGCAAGCAGCCGATCGGCAGCTTCTTCACCTGCCTGGTGATGGCCGTGGCCCTGAGCCTGCCGATGGGGTTGTCGCTGCTGCTGAGCAATGTCGAGCGCCTGGGCGGCTCGTGGCAGCGTGCAGCGCAGATTTCGCTGTACCTCAAACTTGACGCCAGCGTGAGCGAAGGCGAAGCCCTGCGTACCCAGATCAAGGGCATGCCGGGGGTGGCCGATGCCGAGTATGTCAGCCGTGAACAGGCCCTCGACGAGTTCCAGCAGCAGTCCGGGCTGGGCGAGGCCTTGCGCGAGCTGCCGGAGAACCCCTTGCCTGGCGTGGTCGTGGTGACCCCGGCCGAAGTCGACAAGCCAGCGCTGGAGGCCCTGCGCCAACGCCTGGCCGAACTGCCCAAGGTGGAGCTGGCCCAGCTCGACCTGGTGTGGGTGGAGCGGCTGGCGGCGATCCTCAAGCTGGGTGATCGCTTTGTCTTCGGCCTGACCGTGCTGCTGGTGTCGGCGCTGCTGCTGGTCATCGGCAACACCATTCGCCTGCATATCGAGAACCGCCGTACCGAAATCGAGGTCATCAAGCTGGTGGGCGGTACCGATGCCTACGTGCGCCGGCCGTTCCTGTACATGGGCGCGCTGTATGGCCTGGGGGCAGGCGTACTGTCCTGGGGGGTGCTGGCGTTCGGCCTCAACTGGCTGGATGACGCGGTCGTCGGGCTATCGGGTCTGTACGGCAGCGATTTCTCGCTGGCCGGGGTGCCGCCTGCCGATGGTCTGTCGCTCTTGCTTGGGGCGGTGCTGTTAGGGTATATCGGTGCTTGGATTGCGGTCGCTCGGCATCTGCGTGAGCTTGCACCGCGATAGTGTCTTCCAGCCGTCATTGACTATCGTGTATTTCGGGAACTTGTTTCGCGGTTCCCGGTCAATGGTGGCAGTGCCTGATGGCACAATTCAGTGAGTCGGAGGTTTTTTCGTATGACCACTTCGTTGCAACCTGCCTATGCCTTGGTCCCGGGTGCGAACCTGGAGGCCTATGTGCACACGGTCAACAGCATTCCATTGCTGACGCCCGAGCAGGAGCGTGAACTGGCCGAGAGTCTCTACTATGAGCAGGATCTGGGGGCGGCTCGGCAGATGGTGCTCGCCCACCTGCGTTTTGTCGTACATATCGCGCGTAGCTATTCGGGCTACGGGCTGGCCCAGGCCGACCTGATTCAGGAAGGCAACGTTGGCCTGATGAAAGCGGTCAAGCGTTTCAACCCCGAGATGGGTGTGCGCCTGGTGTCCTTTGCCGTGCACTGGATCAAGGCCGAAATTCACGAATTCATCCTGCGCAACTGGCGCATCGTCAAGGTCGCGACCACCAAGGCGCAGCGCAAGCTGTTCTTCAACCTGCGCAGCCAGAAGAAGCGTCTGGCCTGGCTGAACAACGATGAAGTGCATCGTGTGGCCGAAAGCCTGGGTGTGGAGCCGCGTGAAGTGCGCGAGATGGAAAGCCGCCTGACCGGTCAGGACATGGCCTTCGACCCGGCCAGCGAGGCGGACGACGACAGCGCGTTCCAGTCGCCGGCCAACTACCTCGAAGACCACCGTTACGACCCGGCGCGTCAGCTGGAGGATGCGGACTGGAGCGACAGCTCCTCGAACAACCTGCACGAGGCGCTGCAAGGCCTGGACGACCGTAGCCGCGACATCCTGTACCAGCGCTGGCTGGCCGAAGAGAAGGCCACGCTGCATGACCTGGCGGCCAAGTACAGCGTGTCGGCCGAGCGTATCCGGCAGTTGGAGAAGAATGCGATGAACAAGGTGAAAGCCCTGATCGCTGCCTGATCTGCGGGACCCTGAGGGCCCCTTCACCGGCAAGGCCGGCTCCTACAAAAATCCCTGTAGGAGCTGGCCTTGCCGGCGAAGGGGCCCTCTTTGTTTCAGTTGGCCCAGGGCGCCTTGCGCGGCTCATCCAGTTGCACCAGGTAGCCGCTGCCGCCCAGCTGGCTCATCTGCTGACGGATCCACGCCGCCCGTCGCGCCACATAGCTGCTGGGCCGGCTTGCGCTCCAGTTGCGCGGGCTGGGCAGCACCGCCGCCAGAAGGCTGGCCTGCTGGCGCGTCAGCTTGCTCGCATCGGTACCGAAGTGATGGCGCGCCGCTGCCTGGGCGCCGAACACGCCGTCATCCCACTCGGCGCTGTTGAGGTACACCTCCAGAATGCGCTCCTTGGACCACAGCAGCTCGATCAGTGCGGTAAACCATGCCTCCAGCCCTTTGCGCAGCCAACTGCGGCCGGCCCACAGGAACTGGTTCTTGGCCACCTGCTGACTCAGTGTGCTGGCGCCGCGAAGCGTGCCGCCACGCTCGTTGTGTGCCAGTGCGGCCTGGATGGCATTGAAGTCGAAACCCCAGTGCCCGGCGAACTTCTGGTCCTCGCCGGCAATCACCGCCACCTTCAGTTCATCGGAAATCTCGCCCCATGGGCGCCAGTCGCGTTGCAGGTCGATGGGCTGGCCGTCGACCCACGATTCCACCTTGCGCTCGACCATCAGCATGGTGCCCGGCGGCGGTACCCAGCGAAACAGCAGCACCAGCAACACGCTGGCAACGGCGAACCAGAGCAGGGCGCGGGTGAGGCGGCGGATCAGGGATGAAAGCATAGAGATGGCTTGGCCGAACCGAATGAGCGGGCCATTATACAGACCCTGTGCCCCCAAGGAGTCTTGCGCATGCTTCGCAGCTTTCTGTTGCTCGCCGCCTTTTTCGGCTTTACCGGCGTGGCCCTCGGTGCCTTCGCCGCCCATGGCCTCAAGGGCCGTCTGAGCCAGGAGTACCTGGCGATCTTCCATACCGGCGTCACCTACCAGCTGGTGCACGCCCTGGCCCTGCTGGGCGTGGCAGTGCTCTGGGCGCACCTGCCCGGGCGACTCACGGCCTGGGCCGGTGGTCTGTTCTGCCTGGGCATCGTGCTGTTTTCCGGTAGCCTGTACCTGTTGACCCTGAGTGGCATCGGCAAGCTCGGCATCATCACCCCTTTTGGCGGCCTGGCCTTCCTCGGCGGCTGGCTGTGCCTGGGTCTGGCGGCCTGGCGCCTGGGTTGACCCGCGGGTCCGGATCGAGACGAATGGCGCCGCTTGGCCTTGGGTTCAGCCCCGGATAGGGGCTAGAATGCGGGCCCCTAAAAACAATGGCGGCCGTGCGCATGCGCATTCAACTGAACGGTGAACCTTTCGAATTGCCCGACGGCGAAAGCGTCGCGGCCCTGCTGACCCGGCTCGACCTCGCAGGTCGCCGGGTGGCGGTGGAGCTGAACCTGGACATCGTGCCGCGCAGCCAGCACGACGCCACCGCCCTGCGCGAAGGCGACCAGGTCGAGGTGGTTCACGCCATCGGCGGCGGCTAGGCCCACGCGCTTCACCTGCAAGTCCCTCAACCTTCAAGAGGATTACCGATGAGCAATGTTCGTAGCGACAAGCCCTTCACGCTGGCCGGTCGTACCTTCCAGTCGCGCCTGCTGGTCGGTACCGGCAAGTACCGCGACATGGAAGAAACCCGCCTGGCCATCGAGGCCTCGGGTGCCGAGATCGTCACCGTCGCCGTGCGCCGTACCAACCTGGGCCAGAACCCGGGCGAGCCGAACCTGCTCGACGTGCTGCCACCGGACCGCTACACCATCCTGCCGAACACCGCCGGCTGCTACGACGCGGTCGAGGCCGTGCGCACCTGCCGCCTGGCCCGCGAACTGCTCGACGGGCACAACCTGGTCAAGCTCGAAGTGCTGGCCGACCAGAAGACGCTGTTCCCCAACGTGATCGAAACCATCAAGGCCGCCGAAGTGCTGGTCAAGGACGGTTTCGACGTGATGGTCTACACCAGCGACGACCCGATCATCGCGCGTCAGCTGGCCGAAATCGGCTGCATCGCGGTCATGCCGCTGGCAGGCCTGATCGGTACGGGCCTGGGCATCTGCAACCCGTACAACCTGCGCATCATTCTCGAGGAATCGAAAGTGCCGGTGCTGGTCGATGCCGGTGTGGGTACCGCGTCGGACGCCACCATTGCCATGGAAATGGGCTGCGAGGCAGTGCTGATGAATTCCGCCATCGCCCATGCCGAACAACCGGTGATGATGGCCGAAGCCATGAAGCACGCCATCGTGGCAGGCCGCCTGGCCTACCTGGCCGGCCGCATGCCGAAAAAACTCTATGCCAGCGCCTCGTCGCCGCTGGATGGTCTGATCAAGTAAGAGCCCCTGATGACTGAATCGCAAGAATCGCCGATCACCGCCGAAGGCGAAGAACGCCAACACCGCCGCATCAAGAGTTTCGTGATGCGTGCCGGGCGCATGACCGAAGGCCAGCAGCGCGGCCTGGACCAGGGCGCGCCGCTGTTCGTGCTGCCACTGGCCGACAGCCCGGTGGATTACGACCAGGTGTTCGGCCGTTCGGCGCCGCGCACCCTGGAGATCGGCTTCGGCATGGGCCATTCCCTGCTGGAGATGGCCGCCGCCGCGCCCGAGCAGGACTTCATCGGTGTCGAAGTGCACCGCCCGGGCGTGGGCGCGCTGCTCAATGGCGTGCTGACCCAGGGCCTGCAGAACCTGCGGGTGTATGACTGCGATGCCATCGAAGTGCTGAACAAGTGCGTGGCCGACAACAGCCTGGACCGCCTGATGCTGTTCTTCCCGGACCCGTGGCACAAGAGCCGTCACCACAAGCGTCGCATCGTGCAGCCGGAATTTGCCGAGCTGGTGCGCAGCAAGCTGAAGGTGGGCGGCGTGTTCCACATGGCGACCGACTGGGAACCGTACGCCGAGTACATGCTGGAAGTGATGAATGTCGCGCCGGGGTACAGGAACCTGGCCGAAGACGGCAAGTGCGTACCTCGCCCTGCCGAGCGTCCGATCACCAAGTTCGAACGCCGTGGCGAGCGCCTGGGGCATGGGGTGTGGGATCTGAAGTTCGAAAACTGGCCTGATGCCGGTGAGCGCTGCGCGCTCGAATCGCGGTCAAGCCGCTCCCACAGGTACAGCGCTGACCTCGAATCAGCGTAGTACCTGTGGGAGCGGCTTGACCGCGATGCTTCTAGCGGCGGTCTGCGACCACGCCAAGCAACACCAGCACCACCAGCAGCACCGGCGCCAGTGCGTAGTTGTTGAACTGGCTCAGC
Source organism: Steinernema feltiae (assembly GCA_007213375.1). Classification (NCBI taxonomy): domain Eukaryota; kingdom Metazoa; phylum Nematoda; class Chromadorea; order Rhabditida; family Steinernematidae; genus Steinernema; species Steinernema feltiae. Next base: position 7,852 of record MQUG01000028.1, read on the forward strand.
CCGCGTACCACCCACGGCGTGGCATAGATCAACGCCGCACCACTGCCGATCAGCACCAGCAGGGCCATGAACGGCACGCGCAACGCACCTGCCAGCCCGCCCAGGCGCTGTTCGACCCAGCCCTTGATATCGGTGCCGAACAACACCAGCAAACAGCCTACAAGCGCCAGAGAGATCTCCGACAGGTTACTGCGGCTCCAGCGGGAGACGGTCGAGAGCAGGTCGAGTACCAGGTCCATTCGCTATCCTTAGGTCAAGAAATACTGCAGCAGGTCGTTGAGAAACAGCTGGCCCCGCGGTGTCGCCACCAGCCGCGTCGGTTCGACCTGCAAAAGGCCCTTTTGTTCGGCTTCACGGCGCGCAGCCGCCAGTTGTTCCAGCGGCAGGCCGGTACGCTGCGCGAACAGCGCAGCCTCCACGCCCTCGGTCAGGCGCAGGGCGTTCATCAGGAACTCGAACGGCAGTTCGTCCACCGCCAGCAGCTTGTCGCCCGCCTTGAACGCCTTGGCCGGGTTCAGGTAGTCCTTGGGCAGCCGGGTCTTCCAGGTGCGCACGATGCGCCCGTCCGGGTGGCTGAGCTTGCCGTGGGCACCGGCGCCGATGCCGATGAAGTCGCCAAAGCTCCAGTAGTTGAGGTTGTGCCGCGCCGGGCGCCCGGGCTGGGCGTAGGCCGACACTTCGTACTGGCGGTAGCCGTGCTCGGCCATCAGCGCCTGCCCGGCCTCCTGGATATCCCATAGGATGTCGTCCTCGGGCAGCAGCGGCGGCTGGTTCCAGAACACCGTGTTCGGCTCCAGGGTCAACTGGTACCACGACAGGTGGGTAGGGTTGAGCGCGATGGCCTGGCGCAGGTCGCCCAGCGCATCGTCCAGCGACTGGTCGGGCAGGCCGTGCATCAGGTCCAGGTTGAAGTTGTCGAACCCCGCCGCACGCGCCATGCCGGCCGCACGAACCGCCTCGTCACCGTTGTGGATGCGCCCCAGCGCCTGGAGCTTGGCCTGCTGGAAGCTCTGCACGCCGATCGACAGGCGATTGATGCCCAGTTGCCGGTAGGCCTTGAACTTCTCCTGCTCGAAGGTCCCGGGGTTGGCCTCCAGGGTGATCTCGATGTCGGCGGCGAACGGGATGCGTTGCTCCACGCCCGCCAGCAGGCGGCCCAGCGCACGGGCACTGAACAGGCTCGGGTACCGCCGCCAAAGAAGATCGAGCTGATCGGTCGCCCGTACACCGCGCCCAGCTCCTGGTCGAGGTCGGCGAGCAGGGCGTCGACGTAGGCCTCTTCCGGCAGCTGCGGGGTGGCGGCATGGGAGTTGAAGTCGCAGTACGGGCATTTGCGCACGCACCACGGGATATGGATGTACAGCGACAGCGGCGGCAGCTGCGCGAGTGCCGCCCGTGGTGCGTTGGAGCTGAAGCCAGCCTCGCCCAGATGCAGTGGCTGTGCCGGCGTGCGGTCGGTCATTGCAGGCCCAGGCGCTGACGCAGCAGGCTCATGGCGCGGGCGCGGTGGCTGATCTGGTTCTTGTCGGCGGGGCTCAGCTCGGCGCTGGAGCAGTCGCGCTCCGGTACCCAGAACAGCGGGTCGTAACCAAAGCCGTGGGCACCGCTGGCCTGGTGCAGGATGCGTCCATGCCACAGGCCCTCGCACAGGATCGGCAGCGGGTCGTCGGCATGGCGTACCAGCGCCAGCACGCACACGAACTGCGCGCCGCGCTCGGCGTCCGGCACGTCCTTGAGTACCTCGAGCAACTTGGCGTTGTTCGCCGCGTCGCCCTGGCCATCGGCGTAGCGCGCCGAGTAGATGCCCGGCGCACCACCGAGAAAGTCCACCGCCAGGCCCGAGTCGTCGGCCAGGGCCGGCAGCCCGGAGATACGTGCGGCATTGCGCGCCTTGAGGATGGCGTTCTCGACGAACGACAGGCCGGTTTCCTCCGGCTCGACGCTGCTGAATTCGCCAATCGAACGCAGTTGCACGGTGTCACCGAGCATGGCCTGCAGTTCCTTGAGTTTGCCGGCGTTGTGGCTGGCCAATACGAGTTGCTGGATGTTCATCATTCGCCTGGGAAGAGCTCTTGGTTGAAACTGATGGTCTCGGTCTTGCCACCAATTGCAACATTGATCGTGAAGGTGCGGGTTTCCTGCTGCTCCACCGGGAACTGGGCGATGTAGTAGATCGCGCCCTGTTCGGTGATCTGCTTGAAGCTGAGTGGTACCGTGCGGCTGCTCAGGTCCTTGACGCTGCCGCTGACCTGGGTCACCTGCGGCTTGCCGGCCTTGATCACCGACACGTTGATCACGCCCTGGTTCTTGCTGCGCACCAGTTGCGCCGCCTTGGCGATGTCCGGCTGCAGGAAGGTGGAGATGAAGGTGCTGTAGTGCACCGTGGTGTCACCGAAGACTTCCTTGCGCTCGCCCTTGATCGCATCGGTAGCAAGTGCCGTGGTGCTCAGGCAGGCAACCAGTAAAAAGCTCAACAAGCGACCCATGATCTGTCTCCTCCAGTGTGGGTTGTTCAAACCGCGACCTTGTGTTCCTGCAGGCCCGGGCTGCTGACACGGTAAATGCCGATCTCCCCTAGAAGATTAGGCCATAGCTTGCTCGCCCACCCATGCCGGTGCATATGGTCGACCGCCAGGCGGTCGAGCACCTGGGCGCGACGTTCGCTGCACAGCGCCTCGAAATCCTCGAAGGTGCAGAAGTGGATGTTCGGCGTGTTGTACCAGGTATACGGCATGAAGTCCGACACTGGCATGCGACCCTTGGTCGCCAGGTACCAGCGGCAGCGCCAGTGGCCGAAGTTGGGGAAGGTGATGATGCACTGGCGGCCCACGCGCAGCATTTCGTCGAGGATCCGGTCGGGGTACTCCACGGCCTGCAGGGCCTGGGTCATGACCACCACGTCGAAGCTGTTGCTGGCGAAGTTGCCCAGGCCCTTGTCCAGGTCCTGCTCGATGACGTTGACGCCCTTGGCCACGCACTGGGCGATGTTGTCGGGGTCGATTTCCAGGCCGTAGCCAGCCACCTGCTTGGTGTCACGCAGCGAGGCGAGCAGCTCGCCAGTACCGCAACCGAGGTCGAGTACCCGGCTGCCGGCGGGGATCCAGTCTTGGATGATTTCCAGGTCGGCTCTCATGGGGTCCTCAGCAGACGATGCGGTTCATGTAGTTCGTGAATCCCGTGATGTAGCGCGGGGTCGGGATCAGGAAGGCATCGTGGCCATACGGCGAGTCGATATCCAGGTAGCACACGTTCTTGCGCGCGGCGATCAGCGCATCGACGATCTCCCGCGAGCGCGCCGGCGAGAAACGCCAGTCGGTGGTGAACGACATCACGCAGTAGTCGGCGGTGACGTGGGCCAGGGTCGCGGCCAGGTCGCCGCCGTGGCTGGCGGCGGGTCGAAGTAGTCCAGCGCCTTGGTCATCAGCAGGTAGGTGTTGGCATCGAAACGCCCGGAGAACTCCTCGCCCTGGTAGCGCAGGTAGCTTTCGACCTGGAACTCGACGCTGTGAAAGTCGTAGTTGAGCTTGTCGCTCTTGAGCTCGCGGCCGAATTTCTCGCCCATCGAGTCATCCGACAGGTAGGTGATGTGCCCGACCATGCGCGCCAGCATCAGCCCGCGCTTGGGATCACGCCTTCGGCCTGGAACGAGCCGCCGTGGAACTCGGGGTCGGTGAGGATGGCCTGGCGCGCCACTTCGTTGAAGGCGATGTTCTGCGCCGACAGCTTGGGTGCCGAGGCGATGTCCAGGCAGTGGCGCACGCGGTCGGGGTAGGTGATGGTCCATTGCAGCGCCTGCATGCCGCCCAGGCTGCCGCCCACCACGGCGGCCCACTGCCGATGCCCAGGCGATCGGCCAGGCGCGCCTGGCTGTGCACCCAGTCTTCCACGGTGAGTACCGGGAAGTCGGCGCCGTAGGGCTGGCCGGTGGCCGGGTTGACGCTGCTGGGGCCGGTGCTGCCGTTGCAGCCGCCGAGATTGTTCAGGCTGACCACGAAGAAGCGGTTGGTATCGATCGGCTTGCCCGGCCCGATGCAGCTGTCCCACCAGCCCGGCTTGCGGTCGTCGGGGCTGTGGTAGCCGGCGGCATGGTGATGCCCGGACAGGGCATGGCAGATCAGCACGGCATTGCTGGCCGCGCTGTTGAGGGTACCGTAGGTTTCAAAGACCAGCTCGTAGCTGGCCAGCGAGCGACCGCAGGCCAGGGCCAGGGGCTCATCGAATCGCGCCAGTTGCGGTACTACCAGACCGACCGAATCTTCGGGAAAGACAGTGGACATCGACCCTGCTCACGCTTGAATGAGGCGTAAGTCTAAAGACCGCCACCCCCAGCGGCAAGCAACATGGCGCGGCTTGCGGCCGGGGGTGGTGCGGGTCAGATCATGCGGAACAGTTCCTGCGGCATTCCGGCGTAGGCGGCCAGCGGCGGCATCACGAACGACTGGATCACCTGGATCGCCAGGAAGGCGAAGATCGGCGAAATATCCAGGCCTCCGAGGTTGGGCACCAGCTTGCGAAACGGTGCCAGCACCGGCTCGCTGATCTGGTAGGCCAGCTCGGCGGCGGGGTTGTGGCTGCCGGGGGCGATCCACGACACGATCACCATCACGATCATCGCGACCCAGAAGATCTTCAGGAACAGCGAGGTGACGCCGATGACGGCCCACATCAGCAGGTGCGGGATGTCGCCGAAGGTGCCGTAGGTGACCATCAGCACGAACGCCATCAACAGCGCCTGGATCACGATCGACAGGATCAGCGACGAGGTGTCCAGCCCGAACACGCTGGGGATGATGCGCCGGATCGGCTTGAGCAGCGGCTGGGTGGCGCGCACCGCGAACTGGCTGAGCGGGTTGTAGAAGTTGGCCTTGACCAGCTGCAGCACGAAGCGCAGCAGCACGATGACCAGGTACAGGCTGACCAGTGTTTGCACCACGAAGATCGCGGCGCCCGAAAGTGCATTCATGCAGAGCTCCTTAGTTGCCCAGTTGTTCGGCCATTTCGGCCGAGCGGTGCGCCGCGGCGCCCAGTGCTTTTTCTACCAGCGCCTCGAACCCGTTGGCCTGGAACGACTTGATCGCCGCCTCGGTGGTGCCATTGGGGGAGGTGACGCGCCGGCGCAGTTCGCTGGCCTCGACATCGCTGGCCACGGCCATGTGCGCCGCGCCCAGGGCGGTTTGCAGGGTCAGCCGGGAGGCGACGTCGCGGGGCAGGCCGAGTTTTTCGCCGGCTGCGGTCATCGCCTCGATCAGCAGGAAGAAATACGCCGGGCCGCTACCGGAGACCGCGGTCACTGCATCCAGTTGCTGTTCGCTGTCGACCCACAGGGCCACGCCCACTGCCGAGAGCAGTTGCTCGGCTTCGGCGCGTTGTTCGGCCGATACCTGCTCGGTGGCGTACAGACCGCTGACGCCCTGGCGCAGCAGCGCCGGGGTGTTGGGCATGCAGCGTACCAGCGGTTGCTCGCCCAGCCAGTTGCGCAGGCTGGCGCAGGTGATGCCGGCAGCAATCGACACCACCAGCTGGTTGGGCTTGAGGCTTGGCTTGAGCGCCTGGCACACCGCCTTCATGGCTTGCGGCTTGACCGCGATCAGCACCACGTCGGCGCCATCGACGGCCTGGGCGTTGTCTTCGAACAGCTGGATGCCGTGTTCGGCGTGCACCCTGGCGCGCGTCTCGGCACCCGGGTCGCTGGCGCGGATCTGCGCGGCGTCCACACCCTGGGCGCGCAAGCCGCCGATCAGGCTGGCGGCCATGTTGCCGGCGCCGATGAAGGCAATTCGAGTCTTGCTCATGTCAGGTCCTTGGTTGAAGAAGGTGAACGATGCATGGGTCAGGCCTGGCCGTAGTCGCGGGCACCGAACAGGGCGGTGCCGATGCGCACCCAGGTCGCGCCCTGGGCAATCGCTGCTTCCAGGTCGTGGCTCATGCCCATCGACAGGGTGTCCAGGCCCAGGTTCAGGCTGTCCTGCAATTGGCGTACACGGGCGAATGCCGCCGCCTGGGCGGCCGGGTCGTCGGTGGGTTCGGGAATCGCCATCAGGCCGCGCAGCTTCAGGTGCGGCAGCGCCGCGATGGCCTGGGCCAGCGCCGGCAGCTCGTCGGGGTTGCAGCCCGATTTGCTGGCCTCGCCGCTGACGTTGACCTGCACGCACACATTCAGTGCGGGCAGCCCGGCAGGGCGTTGTTCGCTGAGGCGTTGTGCGATTTTCAGTCGGTCCACCGAATGTACCCAGTCGAAGTGCTCGGCGATTGCTCGCGTCTTGTTCGATTGAATGGGGCCGATGAAGTGCCAGGTCAAGGGCAGGTCGGTCAATTCGAGCTGCTTGGCCAGGGCTTCCTGCAAGTAGTTTTCGCCCACGTCGCGCACGCCGGCCGCATACACTTCGCGTATCGCGGCAGCCGGCTTGGTCTTGCTCACGGCCAGCAGGCGGACCTGCCCGGGGTCACGCCCGGCGGCCTGTGCAGCGCTGCGGATGCGGTCGGCAAGCGTGGAAAGGTTGTCTGCTATGGTGGACATGGATCAACGCCAGCGGCTGTTCGGGTCTGCGGCATTCTACCTGCTTGGCGATGTTTGGGGAGTGTTATGGACATGACCGGGCTGATGGCCCTGGCGCTCAGGGAAGGCGCCTCCGATCTGCACCTGGCGGCCGGCAGTGCGCCGATGATCCGCCGTGACGGGCAGATGCAGCCGCTGGGGCCGGCGGCGTTGAGCAGCGACAACCTGCATGCCCTGCTGGCGCAGCTCATGAGCCCACAGCAGCAGGAGGATTTCGCCAGGCTGCAGGACCTGGACTTTGCCGTGGCCGTGCCCGGGCTGGGGCGCTTTCGGGTCAACGCCTTCGTGCAGGTGCGCGGGCCGGCGGCGGTACTGCGCCTGATACCCGACCAGGTGCCGACGCTGGCGAGCCTGCAGCTGCCGGAGGTGTTTCGTCGCATTGCCGAGTCGCCGGCCGGGCTGGTGCTGGTGACCGGCCCCACCGGCTCAGGCAAGTCGTCCACCCTGGCGGCGCTGGTCGATCACCTCAACCGCGAGCGCGCCGTGCATATCCTGACCCTGGAAGACCCGCTCGAATTTATCCACAGCCCGCTGCGCAGCCAGCTCAGCCAGCGTGAGATGGGGCGTCACAGCCAGGGGTTTGCCCAGGCGCTGCGGGCTGCGCTGCGCCAGGACCCGGACGTGATCATGCTTGGCGAGCTGCGCGACCTGGAGACGATCCGTCTGGCCCTGACCGCCGCCGAAACCGGCCACCTGGTGCTGGCGACCCTGCACACCGCCTCGGCGGCCAAGGCCATCGACCGGCTGGTGGACGTGTTTGCCGCGCAGGAGAAGGCCCTGGTGCGCACGATGCTCGCCGACGCCTTGCAGGCGGTGGTGGCCCAGGTGCTGGTGCCCAGGGTGCAGGGCGGGCGAGTGGCCGCGCACGAGGTCCTGCTGACCACGCCGGCGGTGCGCAACCTGATTCGCGAGGGGAAGGTGGCGCAGCTGTATTCGGCCATGCAGACCGGCGCGGCGTTAGGCATGCAGACCCTGGACAGCAGCCTGCAGGGCCTGGTGAGGCGGGGAGTCGTCAGCCTGGAAACGGCCAGGGCGAACGCGCGTTCGCCCGATCAGGTCTAGCGTTTGGCCAGGCGCAGCTGGGTTTGCGGCTGCTCCTTGGGCAGTACGCGCTTGGCGACCACGTAGTGGCTCTGCCAGTAGGGCTTGTTCAGGGTATCGATGCTGACCCGCTTGCCGCGCCGTGGCGCGTGGATGAAGCGGTCGTTGCCCAGGTAGATGGCCACGTGGTTGACGCGGCGACTCTTGATGTTGAAGAACAGCAGGTCGCCGGGCTTGAGATCCTTGCGGTCGACTTTCACGCCGTGGCCGCTGGCCATGGCGTTGGAGGTACGCGGCAGGTCGACCTCGTCGATGTCGTTGAAGGCGTACTTGACCAGCCCGCTGCAGTCGAAGCCCTTGCTCGGGCTGCTGCCGCCCCAGCGGTACGGAGTGCCCAGCACGTTCACCGCGCGGCTGAGCACATCGCTGCTCTGCTTGGCCTGCATCGAGGCGACCTGGCGGGTGGTCTTGGCGACCTTGGAAGAGGCGGCGGACGAGGTGACCTTGGCGTGGGCGCCCTTGGTCGAGCGTACGGCTGCAGTGCTGGTGGTGTGCACGTTGAAGCCGTTGGGAAGACGTTGCTCACGGTTGGTGGCGTGGGCGGCCAGTGGCAATAAAAGGCAAACAGTCAGCCATGTCTTGAAAAAAGGTCGCATGGGCAGGGCTCTTGTTGGTTAAGCGCGCAACTTTATAACAGCTTTTTGATCGAATTCTGGTCCGTTGGTCGATTGCAGAGGCGCCATACGTCGGCTGAGCACGTAAAAGTCACATTTTTTCTTAGAAAATTTCTCTCTAAACCGTGGAGGCTATGAATGAACAGTTATCAGCAACAGGCGCAGCCCAGGACACCCACAGCAAGGTCCTCGGCTACCTGCTGTGGATCTTCGGTTTTACCGGGTCGCACCGTTTCTACTACGGCAGGCCGGTGACCGGCACCATCTGGTTCTGCACCCTGGGCCTGCTCGGTATCGGCTGGCTGATCGACCTGTTCCTGATCCCGAAGATGGACAGCGAGGCCGACCTGCGCTTTCACGCCGGCCCGCTGGACTACAGCCTGGCCTGGATCCTGCTGACCTTCCTGGGGATATTCGGCGTGCACCGCATGTACCAGGGCAAGTGGATCAGCGGCGTGATCTATGCCTTTACCGGCGGGCTGTTTCTGCTGGGGGTGCTGTACGACTTCTGGACGCTGAACACCCAGGTATCGCTCAAGAACGTGCAGGCGCGGGCCTGAAAGCAGGCGGCCCGCTGCTGCGGGCCGCCGAACATCGGGGTTACTGGCGTATCTGGCGCTGTTGCAGCAGCAGGTTGTTGAAGCCGCTGCCGGCCAGTTGCTTCTGCGCCACGGTCAGCTGTTCGCGGTTGCTGAACGGGCCGACCAGCACGCGGTACCAGGTCTCTTCCTTCACCGTACCGGACTCCACCTTCACCGCCTGGCCGAGCAGGATGATCTGCGCACGCACCTTGTCGGCATCGGCCTCTTTGCGGAACGAGCCCGCCTGCAGGTAGAACTGCGTGGTGGCGGCCGGCTTGATCACCGGCGGTGCCGGTGGCGGGGTCTGCCCCAGCAGCGCGGCCTGGGCGCGGGCGGTGTCGATCTTGGCCGCCTCGGCCGGGGTCACCGGTGGCTGCGCCGGTACCGGCGGGGTTTTCTCCGGCACGGCTTCGGGCGGCACGATCACTTCCGACTCGGGCAGCAGTGTGTAGAAGTCGTACTTGGGCTTGACCGGCTGCTGCGGGCTCGGCGCGGTCTTGTTCGCCTCGGCGATCTTCTCGGCCTTCTGCTGGGCTTCAGGCTTGGTGCGCTTGACCTCGTCGCGGCTGGGCTCGAGTTTCATCAGGAACACGATGAACGCACCGACCGTGAGGCCGATGGCCAGCCACATCCAGCCCGGTATCGGTTGCTTGGCCGGGGCCTGATAGCGGCTGGCGCCGCGCTTGGGAGCAGGTTTTTTCTTGGCAGCCAACTTACATGCGCTCCAGGGTTTCCAGGCCAAGCAGTTCCAGGCCCTGCTTGAGGGTGCGACCGGTCAGGGCGGCCAGGCGCAGGCGGCTCTGCTGCTGTTCGGGTGTTTCTGCGGCGAGGATCGGGCAGTTCTCGTAGAAGCTGGAGAACAGGCCGGCCACGTCGTAGAGGTAGCTGCACAGTACGTGCGGGGTACCTTTTTCGGCGACGTTGTTCAGGATTTCGCCGAACTGCGCCAGGCGCGCGGCCAGGTCCTGTTCCTGCGGTGCCTGCAAGCGGATCTCGCCTTCGACCTGGTCGAAGCCCTTGCCCAGCTTGCGGAACACGCCGGCCACGCGGGTGTAGGCGTACAGCAGGTACGGCGCGGTGTTGCCTTCGAAGTTGAGCATCAGCTCGAAGTTGAAGCTGTAGTCGCTGGTACGGTGCTTGGACAGGTCGGCGTACTTGACCGCGCCGATGCCCACCACCTTGGCGATGGCGCGCAGTTCTTCTTCAGGCAGCTGCGGGTTTTTCTCCTTGACCAGGGCGTAGGCACGCTCCTTGGCTTCGTTGAGCAGGTCGATCAGCTTCACGGTGCCGCCGTCGCGGGTCTTGAACGGGCGGCCGTCGGCGCCGTTCATGGTGCCGAAGCCCATGTGCTCCATGTCCATCGGGTGGGTCACGAAGCCGGCCTTGCGGGCCACCGCGAACACCTGCTGGAAGTGCAGGGCCTGGCGCTGGTCGACGAAGTACAGGGCGCGGTCGGCCTTGAGCACGCCGCTGCGGTAGCGCACGGCGGCCAGGTCGGTGGTGGCGTACAGGTAGCCGCCGTCGGCCTTGACGATGATCACCGGCAGCGGCTCGCCCTCGGCGTTCTTGAACTCGTCGAGGAACACGCACTGGGCGCCGTTGCTTTCCACCAGCATGCCCTTGGCCTTGAGGTCTTCGACCACATTGGCCAGGTCGTCGTTGTAGGCGCTTTCGCCCATCACGTCGGCCATGGTCAGCTTGACGTTGAGCAGCTCGTAGGTCTTCTGGCAGTGCGACAGCGAGATGTCCTTGAAGCGGGTCCACAGCTTCAGGCACTCGGGGTCGCCGGCCTGCAGCTTGACCACCAGGCCACGGGCGCGGTCGGCGAACTCGCTGGACTCGTCGAACCGCTTCTTGGCGGCGCGGTAGAAGTTCTCCAGGTCCGACAGCTCTTCGCTGGTGATCGGGTTCTCTTCCAGGTACGCCATCAGCATGCCGAACTGGGTGCCCCAGTCGCCCACGTGGTTCTGGCGTACCACATCGTCACCGAGAAACTCCAGCACACGGGCCACGGCGTCGCCGATGATGGTCGAGCGCAGGTGGCCGACGTGCATTTCCTTGGCCAGGTTGGGCGCCGACATGTCGATCACGACCTTCTGCGTGGCGCCGGCCTTGTGCACGCCGAGCCTGGCGTCGGCCAGTGCGGCATCCAGGCGCGAGGCCAGGGCCTGGGTGTTCTGGAAGAAGTTGAGGAAGCCCGGGCCTGCGATCTCCACCTTGCTGACCTGCGGGTCGGCGGGCAGAACGGCGATGAGTTTCTCGGCCAGGTCGCGCGGCTTGAGGCCGGCAGGCTTGGCCAGCATCATCGCGATGTTGCTGGCGAAATCGCCGTGGGTCTTGTCCCGGGCGTTTTCCACCTGGATCGCCGGCGTCAGCCCGTCAGGCAGCACACCGTCGTTGACGAGTTGGGTGAGGGCTTGCTGGATCAGCTGGCGAATGGTGTCTTTCATGGGCTTCTCTTTCGACCGCAAGCGCGGCGGCGCCTGGATGCGCAGGTGGAAAAACTGGGTATTATCCGTTGCCGGGGCGAGGTTGCCAACCTTTAGGGCCCTTTGGCCGACAATGCAGGCTCTGCAGAGGGCCAGGGCTCATCAAACCTGTAGGAGCCGGCGTTGCCGGCGAAGCGGTCAGTACAGGTCGACCGGGTCCACATCCAGCGACCAGCGCACCTGTCGCCCGCTCGGCATCTGCTCCAACACTAACAGCCAGGCGCTCATCAGACGATGCAAGGATGCCCTTGCATTGGCCTGCAACAACAATTGCGCACGAAAACGTCCCGCCCGTCGCTCCATCGGCGCCGGCACCGGGCCCAGCAGCTCGATGCCGTGCAGGTCGTGCTCTGCCAGCAACTGCTCGGCGGCGCTGCAGGCCTCGTCGAGAAAGCTCTCGGCCTGCCCCGGCTTGTGCGCCTCGGCGCGCAGCAGCGCCAGGTGCGCGAAGGGCGGCAGGCCGGCGGCGCGGCGCTCGCTCAGGGCCTGTTCGGCAAACGCGAAATAGCCCTGCTCGGTAAGCTGTACCAATAGAGGATGGTCGGCCAGGTGCGTCTGGATGATCACCTTGCCTGGCTCCTCTGCACGCCCGGCACGCCCTGCCACCTGCACGATCAGTTGGGCCATGCGCTCGCTGGCGCGAAAATCCCCGGAGAACAGCCCGCCATCGGCATCCAGGATCGCCACCAGGGTGACCCGCGGAAAGTGGTGCCCCTTGGCCAGCATCTGGGTGCCGACCAGGATGCACGGCTCGCCGCGCTGCACTGTGGCGAACAGCTGGTTCATCGCGTCCTTGCGCGAGGTGCTGTCGCGGTCCACGCGTAGCACCGGTATATCCGGAAACAGAATGCTCAGGCGCTCTTCGGCGCGCTCGGTGCCTGCACCTACCGGGCGCAGGTCCACATGGTTGCACTGCGGGCACTGGCGCGGTACGCGTTCGTCATAGCCGCAGTGGTGGCAGCGCAGTTCGCCGGAGCGCTGATGCACGGTCATGCGCGCATCGCAGCGCGGGCATTCCGACAGCCAGCCGCAGTCGTGGCACAGCAGCGTGGGGGCAAAGCCGCGACGGTTGAGGAACACCAGCACCTGCTGGCCTGCGGCCAGGGTCTGGCCGATGGCCTGTTGCATCGGCCCGCTGATGCCGCTGTCCAGCGGCCGGCTCTTGACGTCCAGGCGCAGGAAGCGCGGCGCCTTGGCGCCGCCGGCGCGGTGGTTCATGCGCAGCAGGCCGTAACGGCCGGAGTAGGCGTTGTGCAGGCTTTCCAGCGATGGCGTGGCCGAGCCCAGCAGGATCGGGATGTGCTCCTGGTGCGCGCGCACCAGGGCCAGGTCGCGGGCGTGATAGCGCAGGCCTTCCTGCTGCTTGTAGGAGCCGTCGTGCTCCTCGTCGATGATGATCAGGCCCGGGTTCTTCATGGGCGTGAACAGCGCCGAGCGGGTACCGATGATGATGTCGGCCTCGCCATCACGGGCTGCCAGCCAGGCTTTGAGGCGTTCGCGGTCGTTGACTGCCGAATGCAGCAGGGCAATGCGCGCATTGAAGCGCTGCTCGAAGCGCGCCAGGGTCTGCGGCCCGAGGTTGATCTCCGGAATCAGGATCAGCGCCTGCTTGCCGGCCTCCAGGGTCTCGCGGATCAGTTGCAGGTAGACCTCGGTCTTGCCGCTGCCGGTGACCCGGCCAACAGAAAGGCATGGAAGCTGCCGAACCCGGCCTGCACCGCATGAAACGCCGCCTTCTGTTCATCGTTGAGCGGCAGTTCGGGCTGTGCCAGCCAGTGTTCGTGGCGCGCCGGCGGGGCATGCCGGCGTACCTCCACCTGCACCAGCTCCTTGGCCAGCAGCAGGTCGAGGCTGTCCTTGCTCAGTTTGAGCTTGCTCAGCAGGCCGTGGGCCACGCCGTGCGGATGCTGCGCCAGGGTGGCCAGGGCATCGCGCTGGCGCGGTGCGCGGGCGATGCGCGGGTCGTCGTGGCGCGCCCCGAGGCCACCTGCCAGAAGCGTTCCTGGTGCGCTTCGGCCGGCTCGCCCTGGCGCAGCAGCACCGGCAGCGCCCAGCTCAGGGTGTCGCCCAGGCTGTGCTGATAGTACTGCGCGGTCCACACGCACAGCTTGAACAGGGCTGGCGGTATCGGCGATACCGGGTCAAGCAGGGCGATGGCGGGCTTGAGTTTGTCGGCGGGCACCTCGCTGTGCTCGCACACCTCCACCAGGATGCCGATCATCTCGCGGCGCCCGAACGGCACGCGCAGGCGCATGCCGGGGGTGAATGCGGTGTGCGCCATGCTTGCCGGGGCCCTGTAGTCGAACAACCGCCGCAGGGGCGAGGGCAAGGCAAGGCGAAGGATGACGTCGGACACGCGCAGGGTCTCTGAAGGGCAATTCGGTAGCCGCCGAGCCTAGCAGACGACAGTCGGTACAAGCGACAACTTGCGCTGATGGCATGCTCTGGTATTATTCGCCGCCTAATTACGTGCGGTATTCAACAATGGTGTTGGGTGGCGGCACGCAGTCGAGGAAGTGACCATGAAACCAGAAATTCATCCGAATTATGAAGCAGTCGCAGTCACCTGCAGCTGCGGCAATGTGTTCCAGACCCGTTCGACCCTGTGCGCCCCACTGGCCACCGACGTCTGCAACGAGTGCCACCCGTTCTACACCGGTAAGCAGAAAGTGCTGGACACCGGCGGCCGCGTACAGAAGTTCGCCGACCGTTTCGGCATGTTCGGTGCCAAGAAGTAAGACGGCGCGAAGCTGGCCCCATGGGCTTGGCAATGCTGTTGAAGAAGGCGTCCCTGGTGGGCGCCTTTTTTGTGGCCGCGATCTGGCAGTTGCCGGCGCAGGCGCTGTGTACGCTGCCGGCCGACCTCCAGGGCGGGTGCAGAGCGTTGCGGTACGCCAGGTGATCGACGGCGATACCTTGCGTCTGAAGGATGGGCGCAATGTGCGCCTGATCGGCATCAATGCTCCCGAGATCGGGCGCAAGGGGCGGCCCAGCGAGCCCTATGCGGTGGCCGCGCGCCAGCGTTTGCAGGCCCTGGTCAAGGCCAGTGGCGGGCGGGTCGAGCTGCTGCCGGGTACAGAGCCGCGCGACAAATACAAGCGCACCCTGGCCCATGTGTTCGACCGCTCTGGTCACAATCTGGAAGAACAACTGCTGGGCGAGGGTCTGGGTTATCGCATCGCGGTAGCGCCCAACACCGCCCTGCGCGACTGCCATCAACAGGCTGAACAGGCCGCCCGCAGCGCCCGCGCGGGGCTGTGGGGCCAGCCGCCGGTGATCGCGCCGGGGCACCTGCGCCAGGCCGGCTTTGCGCTGGTCGCTGGCCAGGTTCAGTCGGTCGAGCACAGGGGTGGCGCCATCTGGATCGAGTTGGGCCATTCGCTGGTGCTTCAGGTGCCGGCCAGGTTGTCGCGCAACTTTGCGCCTGATTTCACCGACGGTCTCGAAGGCCGACGCGTCGAAGCCCGCGGTTGGGTGCTGGATCGTTCCCGCAAGGGCGGGCTCAAGCCGGGTCAGGCGCGCTGGATGCTGCCACTCACCGACCCGACGATGCTGGAAAGACAATAAAGATAATAAATTGTGAACATTTTAAAAATGGATTGTACACACTGAAAGCCTTGCGGGCTGCGGCTCTTGGCTTAAAGTCGTAGGCTAAAGGCCTTGACACAAGTGACCGGGCAGTCTTGTCGGCCCATTGCTCTTTGCGTATCCTCGGCGGTCCGTCAGAACAGTAAAAGCGGAATGCCCATCATGTCAGATTTGAAAACTGCCGCTCTCGAATACCATGCTCAGCCTCGTCCGGGGAAACTGAGCGTAGAGCTCACCAAACCGACCGCGACTGCTCGCGACCTGGCGCTGGCCTACAGCCCGGGTGTTGCCGAGCCAGTACGTGAAATCGCCCGTGACCCGGAGCTGGCCTACCAGTACACCGGCAAGGGCAACCTGGTAGCAGTCATTTCCGACGGCACCGCCATTCTCGGCCTGGGCAACCTGGGCCCACTGGCGTCCAAGCCGGTGATGGAAGGCAAGGGTGTTCTGTTCAAGCGTTTCGCCGGTATCGACGTGTTCGACATCGAAGTCGATGCCGAAAGCCCGCAGGCCTTCATCGACACCGTCAAGCGCATCTCGATCACCTTCGGCGGCATCAACCTGGAAGACATCAAGGCACCCGAGTGCTTCGAGATCGAGCGCGCGCTGATCGAGCAGTGCGACATCCCGGTGTTCCACGATGACCAGCACGGCACCGCGATCGTGACCGCGGCCGGCATGATCAACGCCCTGGAAATCGCGGGCAAGACCCTCGCCGATGCCAAGATCGTCTGCCTGGGCGCCGGTGCTGCGGCCATCTCCTGCATGAAGCTGCTGGTGAGCATGGGCGCGAAGATCGAAAACATCTTCATGGTCGACCGTACCGGCGTGATCCACGCTGGCCGTGACGACCTGAACCAGTACAAGGCGGTGTTCGCCCACGCTACCGACAAGCGCAGCCTGGCCGATGCCCTGGAAGGCGCTGACGTGTTCGTCGGCCTGTCCGGTCCGAACCTGCTGAGCCCTGAAGGCCTCAAGTCGATGGCACCGAACCCGATCGTGTTCGCCTGCTCGAACCCGGACCCGGAAATCTCGCCGGAGCTGGCCCACGCCACCCGCAGCGACGTGATCATGGCCACCGGTCGTTCCGACTACCCGAACCAGGTCAACAACGTGCTGGGCTTCCCGTTCATCTTCCGTGGTGCCCTGGACGTTCGCGCCAAGCGCATCAACGAAGAGATGAAGATCGCTGCCGCCAACGCCCTGAAGGACCTGGCCAAGCTGCCGGTGCCCAAGGAAGTCTGCGCTGCCTACGGCGTCGACGCGCTGGAATTCGGTCGTGAGTACATCATTCCGAAGCCGATGGACGCACGCCTGATCACCGTGGTTTCCGATGCCGTGGCCAAGGCTGCGATCGAAAGCGGTGTGGCGACCCTGCCGTATCCGAAGAACTACCCGCTCAAAGCGTGGATGACGTGTTCAACGGCTGAGCCGTTGTAGCGTTGTAGCAAAAAGCCCGGCTCGCGAGAGTCGGGGCTTTTTGTTTGGGGCTGGTAATTGTGCTGGCGAATGGGCTGCAGGGCAGCCCCCGGGTTACCTCATCAGAACAGATCGATCGGCGCCGACTCGTCCGCCGGCAGCGGGCTGCCTGGCGCACTGCCACCCAGCTCGTTGACCGACGGCGGGGTGTCTTCGGCCTTGAACAGCTCGAAGTACGCATCAGGCGTGCTCGGCGTGGCCGCACGGCCGCTCACCGGGTCCACCCGCAGGCTGAGGATGCCTTCAGGCTGCGGCAGCGTGTGCATCGGCTTGTCCTTGAGCGCGGCGCCCATGAAGCTCATCCAGATCGGCAGCGCCACGGTACCGCCATACTCGCGACGGCCCAGGGTCTCGGGCTGGTCGAAGCCGCTCCATACGGTGGTCACGTAGTCGGCGTTGTAGCCGGAGAACCACGCATCCTTGGACTCGTTGGTGGTACCGGTCTTGCCCGCCAGGTCGGTGCGCCCCAGCGCCAGGGCACGTCGCCCGGTGCCACGCTTGATCACGTCCTGCAGCATGCTGGTGAGGATGTAGCTGGTACGCCCGTCGATGATCTGCTCGGCCACCGCCGGCACCTGCGGCGCCACCGCACTCACGTCGGCGCCCAGTGCCGCATCGGTGACGATCGGCGTTTCGGCGGCGCCAATCCCGGCCTCGTCCTGATGCCCCGAGGCACGCTGGGCGGGTTGGCGGTGAACAGCGTCTCGCCATTGCGGCTTTCGATGCGGTCGATCAGGTACGGGGTGATCTTGTAGCCGCCGTTGGCAAACGCGCTCCAGCCGGTGGCGATCTCCATCGGCGTGAGGGTCGCGGTGCCCAGCGCCAGCGACAGGTTGCGCGGCAGGTCCTGCTTGTTGAAGCCGAAACGGGCGATGTAGTCGATGGTCTTGTCCACGCCCATGGCCTGCAGCAGGCGGATCGATACCAGGTTGCGCGACTTGTACAGCGCCTCGCGCATGCGGATCGGGCCAAGGAAGGTGTTGGTGTCGTTCTTGGGTCGCCACACCTTGTCCAGGTACTCGTCGACGAACACGATGGGGCGTCGTTGACCAGGCTGGCGGCGGTGTAGCCGTTGTCCAGCGCCGCGCTGTAGACGAACGGCTTGAAGCTCGAGCCCGGCTGGCGCTTGGCCTGCATGGCGCGGTTGTAGTTGCTCTGCTCGAACGAGAAGCCGCCCACCAGAGCGCGGATGGCGCCGTTGTTCGGGTCCAGGGTCACCAGTGCGCTCTGGGCGCCCGGCACCTGGCTGAACTTCAGTTCGCCTTCGCCGGCGCGTTGCACGCGGATCACGTCGCCGACCTGGGCCACATCGCCCGGCTGCTGCGGGGCGCGGCCCTGGCTGTTGGTGTTGAGGAATGGGCGGGCCCATTTCATGGTGTCCCAGGCCACGGTCTCGGTCTGGCCCGACTTGGTCAGCACCTGCAGGCCGGTCTTGTCGACCTGGGTGACGATGGCCGGTTCCAGCCCGCCCAGTGGGCGCAGCTTGGTCAGTTCCTGCAGCCAGGCGGCCTGGGTCTTGCCCGGCAGGCGCGACTCGGGGCCGCGGTAGCCGTGGCGGTGGTCGTAGGCACTGAGGCCATCGAGCACGGCGCTGTTGGCCATTTCCTGCAGGTCGCTCGGCACCGTGGTGGTCACGCGGAAACCTTCGGTGTAGGCGTCGCTGCCGTAGCGGCCGACCATCTCGGCGCGGGCCATCTCGGCGATGTACGGGGCATTCACCTCGGGCGTCGGCACGTGGTAGCTGGCGTTGATCGGTTCGGCCAGGGCGGCCTGGTAGCTGGCTTCGTCGATCTTGCCCAGCTTGTACATGCGCCCCAGGATCCAGTCGCGGCGTTCCTTGGCGCGCGTCGGGTTGGCCAGCGGGTTGAAGCGCGACGGTGCCTTGGGCAGGCCGGCGATCATCGCCATCTGCGCCAGGCTCACGTCACGGATCGACTTGCCGTAGTACACCTGCGCTGCGGCTTCGATGCCGTAGGCACGGTTGCCCAGGTAGATCTTGTTCACGTACAGCTCGAGGATCTCGTCCTTGGTCAGCTCGCGCTCGATCTGCAGGGCCAGCAGGATCTCGTTGGTCTTGCGCGAGAAGCTGCGTTCGCTGCTGAGGAAGAAGTTCTTCGCCACCTGCATGGTGATGGTGCTGCCGCCGGTCTGGATGTGCCCGGACTTGAGCAATTGTGTTGCAGCGCGCATCAGGCTGCTGGGGTCGACCCCATAGTGATTGGCGAAGTTGTCGTCTTCGGCGGACAGCAAAGCCTGGATGAAATGCGGGGGAATGTCGGCGAAACGGATGGGAGAACGCCGCATCTCGCCGAACTCGGCAATCAGCTTTCCATCGCTGCTGTATACCCGCAAAGGGATCTGCAACTGGATGCTTCTCAGGGCCTCTACCGAGGGCAGGCTGGGGCTAAGATACAGAAACGCGCCGCTCAGACCGAGCACGACGGCACAGATGACTGCGACGAAAGACCACCAGAAGAACTTCAGCAGGCGTATCAAGGCTTTGGGGTGTCCAGTTTGAAATATGGATTGAGCGCAGGGCTGATCGACGAGAAAAAACGCTGGGCATTATAAGCAATTTTCACTGCGCCGCGTGGGTTGCGCGGTGCACGGGCTGACCGGTGCCCTGTCTGGGGGCCGGTCGATGCAGGCGGATGCCAGGGAAAGCCAATGTTTGGACGTTTAGGCAAGGATGCCGGTTCACTGCTGGGTATCGATATTTCATGTTGCGCGGTGCGATTGCTGCAGCTGCGGCAGGTGGCAGGGGCCTTCGAGGTGCGTGCGCAGGCCGTGCAGACGCTGGCGGCGGGCGTGCTGCAGGACGGCCGGGTGGCCGACCCAGCACAGTTGGCGCAGGTGCTGGGCGATGCCCTGGCCCGCAGCGGTGCCACCTTGCGCGAGGCGGCGCTGGCGATTCCGGCCACGGCCGTGCTGAGCAAGACCGTGCAGGTGCCGGCGGGGCTGGCAGAGGATGCCCTGATTGCTCGCCTGTGCCATGAGGCCGAACCTTTCATACCCTTTGCCCTGGACGAGGCGGCCTTCGATTTCGAGTGCCGCGGCTCGGTGGCGCACGACCCGTGCTACGAGGCGGTGGGGGTGTATGCCTGTCATCAGGGCTGGCTCGATGGGCTGGAGGCGGCACTGGAGCTGGCAGGCCTGCGTGCGCGAGTGGTCGAGACCGACAGCCTGGCGTTGTTGCGCGCGGTCGGGGCGGACGATGACGCGGTCGCCGTGGTGCGGGTCGAGCCAGGGCACTGGGCGCTGCATGCACAGCACCAGGCATGGCGTGCCGACGCGGGTGCAGCGGCCGATGTGCCGCAGGCGTTGGCTGCCTGCATCGAACGCTGGTTGCAGGCCCTGGAGGGCCCGGCACCGGCGCGGCTGGTGCTGACCGGGGCGGCTGCCGATTCGGCCCGGGCGCTGGAAGTGCAGCGTCGGCTGGGTATCGAAACCACGGTGTTCGATGCCGCCGAACCCGCGCTGGCGCTGGCCTATGGGCTGGCGATGAGGCGTGCCCCGTGAGGCGCGATATCAACCTGCTGCCGTGGCGGGCCTGGCAACGCCAGCGCAGTGTGCGGCAGTTGCAGGGGTTGATGCTGGTGGCTCTGCTGCTGGGGTCGCCATCGTGGTGCTGCTGGACCGGCATGGCGCCTATCGCCTGGCGCAGCAGGGGCAGGCCAATGCGGCCCTGCGCGATGCCATCGCACGGTTTGAGGGCCCGCTGGCAGAACTGGCCGACCTGACCGCCCGGGGCGATGCGCTGCAGGAGCGCATCCAGGGGCTGGATGCCGTGCTGCGCACCGCGTCCCCAGGTGGTCAGGTGCTCGCACCGCTGGCCACGCGGGTGCCACAAGGGCTGCAATTGACTGCACTGGCGCTCGAGGGCAGCGCGCTGCGCCTGGAGGGGGTGGCACAGGGGCGGGCGTCGGTCACTCAACTGCTGCGCAATCTGGATCAGGCCCCTGGCCTGGGCGAGGTGCAGTTGCAGGAGATCAAGGCCACCGCCGCCGGCGAGGTGTTCCACCTCAGTGCGCAGGTGCAGCCATGAGCCCGGCTCTCGACTGGTACCTGATGGCAGCGTGGCCTCGGCGGTACAAGGCGCTGTTGCTGGCGGCTTGCCTGCTGCTGGCGCTCGGTAGCGGTTATGGGCTGCACCTGCGCGGGGCGAACGCTTCGCTTGAGCGGGCGCTGGCGCGTGGAGCCGAGTTGCAGCAGGCCTGGCAGGCGCAGGCAGACCAGGTCGCCCGGCTGGACGAGCAGCAGGCCCGCTTGCTCGGCCTGGAGCAACGCCTGCGGGAGGCCCAGGCCCGGCTGCTGCCAGCGGGCGGCATGCCGGCCTGCTGCAGGCTGTCGCCCGGCCGGGCGGGGCCTGGTGTTCGAGCAGGTGAAGGTGTTGCCGGCGCAGCCGCAGGCCCTGCATGCCGAAATGCCGGTGCACCTGCAGGTGGTGGGCGACTTCGCCGCGCTGGCCGGTTTTGTCGACGCCCTGGCCACGCTGCCTGAGCGCGTGACCCTGCATGACCTTCACCTGGCGCCGCAGGCGGGGCGTGGGCAGCTGCGTCTGCAGATGCACCTCAAGGCCTATGCGTCCGGCCTGCCGGTCGACCCCGTGGCGCAGCCGGCGCCGGTGCTGGCGGAGGCGCGCGATCCCTTTGCCGCGCCGCCGCCCGCAGCGCTCGAATTTGCGCTGGAGCACGTGCCGCTGGAACAGATGGAACTGGTCGGGCACCTGGCCGACCGCCGCGGCGGGGTGGCGTTGATCCGTGTTGCGGGGGCGCTGTACCCGTTGCGCGAAGGTGACCGGCTGGGGCCGGACAAGGGCGGGTGGTGCGCATCGATGCGCAGCAGGTCGAGCTCGAGGAGCAGGTATGGGTCGAGGGCGCCGGCTGGGTGGAGCGCTCGCAGGTGATCGAAGCCAATGGGGTGGCTCGACACGTCGTCAACTGACCAGGGAGGTCGTGGATGAACAGGATGTTCAGCCTGTGTGCGGTACTGACGGTGGCGCTGCCGGTAGCAGGTGCAGGCCTTGGGGCCGAGGGGGCAGGGTATGGCGGCGAGCCGCTGTCGTTGAGTTTCCAGGATGTCGAGGTGCGTTCGGTGCTCAAGGTGCTGGCCGACTTCACCGGGGTCAACCTGGTGGCCAGTGATGCAGTACAGGGCAAGGTGACCCTGCGCCTGCACGAGGTGCCCTGGGAACAGGCACTGGACCTGGTGCTGCGCAGCAAGGGCCTGGGTCGGCGTCAGGAGGGCAACGTGCTGCTGGTGGCGCCTTTGGCCGAACTGGCCGGGCACGATACCCAGGCCCGTGCGGCGCAGGCCCCGCCCACGCTGGTGCGCGAACTGCTCACGGTCAGCCATGCGCGGGCCGGGGACATCGTGCAGCTGTTCCAGGCCATGGTCGAGGACGACGACCCCGGCGCGATCACGGTCGACGAGCGCACCAACACCATCATTGCCAGCCAGCCGTCGGCACGCCTGGCCGACCTGCGGCGGCTGCTCGCGCAGCTCGATGTACCGGTTCGCCAGGTGATGATCGAGGCGCGCATCGTCGAGGCCAATGTCGATTACGAAAAAAGCCTGGGGGTGCGCTGGGGCGGGGCGGTGCAACTGGGCGGCGGCCTGCGCGCAGGCGGGTTGGCCGCCGACGGGCTGCCGTTCGTCGACCTGGGGGTGGAACGGGCCACCTCGGGTATCGGCCTGGGGTTGGTGCGCGACAGTGTGCTGCTCGACCTGGAGCTCAGCGCGATGGAAAAGACCGGCAATGGCGAAATCATCTCCCAGCCCAAGGTGGTCACCGCCGACAAGGAAACCGCGCGCATTCTCAAGGGTACCGAGGTGCCGTATCAGGAGTCGGGCGCCAACGGCACTACGTCCACCACCTTTCGCGAGGCCTCGCTGTCGCTGGAGGTGACCCCGCAGATCACGGCCGACAACCGGGTGATCATGACGGTCAAGGTCACCAAGGACGAGCCGGACTACCTCAATGCCCTCAACAGCGTGCCGCCGATCCGCAAGAACGAGGTGAATGCCAAGGTTCAGGTGGGGGATGGCGAGACCATCGTGATCGGCGGGGTGTATGCCACCGTGCAAAGTAATGTTGTCGACAAGGTGCCATTTTTCGGCGATGTGCCGTATGTTGGGCGGCTGTTTCGTCGCGCTGTCATCCAAGAGAAAAAATCCGAGCTGCTGGTCTTCCTGACTCCGCGTATCATGAGTGACCGGGCGATTGCTGTGAGTCGTTGATTCTGTGCGAAATTTGATACTTGTAGGGCCGATGGGTGCCGGTAAGAGCACCATCGGTCGCTTGCTGGCCAAAGAGCTGCGCCTGCCGTTCAAGGATTCCGACAAGGAAATTGAGCTGCGCACGGGCGCCAACATCCCGTGGATCTTCGACAAGGAAGGCGAGCCCGGCTTTCGTGATCGCGAGCAGGCGATGATCGCCGAGCTGTGCGAGGCCGACGGTGTGGTGCTGGCCACCGGCGGCGGTGCGGTGATGCGCGATGCCAACCGTGCGGCGCTGCATGCCGGGGGCGCGTGATCTACCTGCACGCCTCGGTGGAGCAGCAGGTGGGGCGTACCGCCCGTGACCGCAACCGGCCGCTGCTGCGCACGGCCAACCCGGAGGCCACGCTGCGTGCCTTGCTCGAGTTGCGCGACCCGCTTTATCGGGAAATCGCCGACCTGGTGGTGGAAACCGACGAGCGGCCGCCGCGCATGGTGGTTCTGGATATTCTGGAGCGCTTGCAGAAGTTGCCGCCCCGTTAAGGCTTGACTATCCTCGGCGGCCAGTCATGCCCTGGCAGGGCACTTCGTTATTGCGCGGGTCGGGTCTTCGATGCCGCGCCTTTGTTCTTTGTGGGGACACATGCAGACACTTAAGGTCGAACTGGGCGAACGCAGCTACCCGATCTACATCGGCGAAGGCCTGCTGGATCAGCCTGAACTGCTGGCGCCGCACATTGCCGGCAAGCAGGTCGCCATCGTATCCAACGAGACTGTCGCGCCCCTTTATCTGCAACGCCTCACCCACAGCCTGGGGGCCTATTCGGTACTGCCGGTGGTGCTGCCCGACGGCGAGGCCTTCAAGAACTGGGAAACCCTGCAACTGATCTTCGACGCCCTGCTGACGGCGCGCCACGACCGTCGCACCACCGTGATCGCTCTGGGCGGCGGGGTCATCGGCGACATGGCCGGCTTTGCCGCCGCCTGCTACCAGCGCGGCGTGGACTTCATCCAGGTGCCCACCACGCTGCTGTCCCAGGTGGACTCGTCGGTGGGCGGCAAGACCGGCATCAACCACCCGCTGGGCAAGAACATGGTCGGTGCCTTCTATCAGCCCAACGCGGTGCTGATCGATACCGCCAGCCTCAAGAGCCTGCCGCCGCGCGAGCTGTCGGCGGGCCTGGCCGAGGTGATCAAGTACGGCCTGATCTGCGACGAGCCGTTTCTGGGCTGGCTCGAAGACAATGTCGATGCGCTGCGTGCGCTCGACCAGGCTGCACTGACCCGCGCCATCCAGCGCTCCTGCGAGGCCAAGGCGGCTGTGGTGGGGGCTGACGAGCGCGAGTCGGGCGTGCGTGCCACGCTCAATCTCGGTCACACCTTTGGCCACGCCATCGAAACCCACATGGGCTATGGTGTGTGGCTGCACGGTGAAGCCGTGGCGGCTGGCACGGTAATGGCCCTGGAAATGTCCATGCGCCTGAGCTGGATCAGCCAGGCGCAGCGCGACCGCGGCATTCGCCTGTTCCAGCGCGCCGGCCTGCCGGTGGTGCCTCCGGCCGATATGACCCCGGCCCACTTCATGGAACACATGGCGGTCGATAAAAAGGTGCTCGACGGTCGTCTGCGCCTGGTCCTGCTGCGCCATATGGGCGAAGCCGTGGTGACCGACGACTATCCGCAAGAGATTCTTCAGGCCACGCTGGCGGCGGATTACCGCGCAATCGTGGCCCAGCTTTGAGGTTGACGAGAGTTCGATGACTAGTTTGCATGCCGACGAGGCCTTTCTCGGCCATTACCAGTTGAACCATGACCCCTTCGCTGCGCGGGTGCCTGGCTTCAAGTTCTTCCCTGCACAGCGCAAGCCGGTGCTGGGCCAGTTGCATCATCTGGCCCGCTACAGCCAGTTGCTGCTGGTGGTCACAGGCCCTCTGGGCAGCGGCAAGACCCTGCTGCGCCAGGCCCTGGTGGCCAGCACCAACAAGCAGTCGGTGCTCAGCGTGGTGGTTTCGGCGCGTGGCGCCGGCGATGCAGCCGGCCTGCTGGCCCAGGTGGCGCAGTCGCTGAACGTGGCCAAGGCGCAAGTCACCGAGATCCTCGCCCAGATCGTGCAGCTGGCGCTGACCGGTCAGGAAGTCTACTTGCTGGTAGACGATGCGGAACAACTTGGCGAGTCGGCACTCCAAGCCTTGCTGGAACTGGCGGCGGGCACACCGGAAGGTCGCCCGCACGTGTTCCTGTTCGGCGAGCCGTCACTGATCGCAGCCCTGGATGAACTCAATGCCGAGCAGGAGCGTTTCCACGTCATCGAGTTGCAGCCCTACACCGAGGACGAAACCCGGGAATACCTGGAGCAGCGTCTGGAAGGTGCCGGGCGTGGCATCGAGGTGTTCACCAGCGAGCAGATCGCCGAGATTCACGAAAACTCGGACGGCTGGCCTGGAGCAATCAACCAGGTGGCCCGCGATACCATGATCGAAGCCATGCTCGCTACCCGCTCGCCGGTGAAGCGACCATCAATGGGGTTCAATATGCCGAAGAAACACGTGCTGGCGTTGTCTGCCGTGGTAGTGGTTGCCGTGGCGGCAGCCGTGCTGATGCCCAAGAAGGGCGACCAGGCGCCGGCCACTGCGCCTGCCGAGCAGGCGCAACTGCCCCTGGGCCAGGGCAAGCCGGGCAATGCCCAGTCGAACAACGGTGGCCCGGCCATCGAGTTCGCCGGTTCTTCGCAGCCGATGCCGCTGCCACTGGTGGGCCAGTCCCAGCCGGTGATGCGCGGCCCGCTGGCCGAGGCAGCCGGCATGGGTGATGGCGAGGAATCCGGCCCGGCTGGCGACACTGCACTGCAGCCGCCTACCGTTACCACCACTGCACCGCCCGCCGGTGTCACTGCAGGCCCGGCGCCTACGATGGCCCAGCCGGTTGTACCGGCGCAACAGCCTGCCGCGCCAGTGGCCAGCAAGCCGGTTGCACCTGCCGCCAAGCCCGCCCCTGCGCCCGTGCAGGTGGCCACGGCCAAGCCGGCACCCAAACCTGCAGAAAAACCCGCTGCGGGCGGTAGCTGGTACAGCGGCCAGGCGCCAGGCAATTACGTGGTGCAGATCCTGGGCACCAGTTCCGAGGCATCGGCCCAGGCGTTCGTCAAGGCCGAGGGTGGCGACTATCGCTACTTCAAGAAAACCCTGCAGGGCAAACCCCTGTACGTGATCACCTACGGCAACTTCTCCAGCCGCGATGCAGCCGTCGCTGCAATCAAAACCTTGCCAGCCAAGGTCCAGGCTGGTAAACCTTGGCCTCGTACCGTTGCCAGCGTCCAACAAGAACTGGCTGCGACCCGCTGATACATGGTCGGGTGGCACTACCCCCGCCACCTGCTGAGCGACTCCTGAACCCCGGTCTAGCCTGCTGCGTAACACGCGGCAGGCTTTTCTGTCCCAGACTGCCGGCCACAAGCCCCTGTTGCAGTCCAGGCTGAAACGCTTCAGACTCAAGCAATTCCGTTACCACGGATTCTTGTATAAAAACATTCAAAAATGCGACATGGATTTTCACTGATGCGTCAGTAAATTTGTGGGCTTCACTGTCGCTGTGCAACAATGGCATCCGTATTGCCCCCGCAAAGCTGACGTTCGTTCGGCGTGGATGGTAAGTGGTTGTATTAAAAAGAGATTTGCCTTGGTGAGAGGCGAACCTGGTGAGAAAGTGTCTATGAAAACAGGTCTGTACCATCCCGAAGAATTCAAGGATAACTGTGGTTTCGGCCTGATCGCCCATATGACGGGCGAACCCAGCCACCACCTTTTGCAAACGGCTATCCAGGCCCTGACCTGCATGACCCACCGTGGTGGGATCAACGCCGACGGCAAGACCGGCGACGGCTGCGGGCTGCTGATGCAGAAGCCCGATCGGTTCCTGCGGGCCGTGGCCCTGGAACAGTTCGGCAGCGAGCTGCCCCGCCAGTACGCGGTCGGCATGGTGTTCTTCAACCAGGACACCGCCAAGGCCGAAGCCGCACGCGACAACATGAACCGCGAGATCCTCGCTGCCGGCCTGAGCCTGGTGGGCTGGCGCAAGGTGCCGATCGACACCAGCGTGCTCGGTCGCCTGGCGCTGGAGCGCCTGCCGCAGATCGAGCAGGTGTTCGTCGGTGGCGAAGGCCTGAGCGATCAGGAATTCGCGATCAAGCTGTTCAGTGCCCGGCGTCGCTCGTCGGTGGCCAACGCCGCCGATGCCGAACACTACATCTGCAGCTTTTCGCACAAGACCATCATCTACAAAGGCCTGATGATGCCGGCGGACCTCACCGCCTTCTATCCGGACCTGAGCGACGAGCGCCTGCAGACCGCGATCTGCGTGTTCCACCAGCGCTTCTCCACCAATACCCTGCCCAAATGGCCGCTGGCCCAGCCATTTCGCTTCCTCGCCCACAACGGCGAGATCAACACCATCACCGGCAACCGCAACTGGGCCCAGGCGCGGCGTACCAAGTTCGCCAACGACCTGATCCCGGATCTGGAAGAGCTCGGCCCGCTGGTCAACCGCGTGGGCTCCGACTCCTCGTCGATGGACAACATGCTCGAGCTGATGGTCACCGGTGGCATCGACCTGTTCCGTGGCGTGCGCATGCTGGTACCGCCGGCCTGGCAGAACGTCGAGACCATGGACCCCGACCTGCGCGCGTTCTATGAATACAACTCCATGCACATGGAAGCCTGGGACGGCCCGGCGGGCATCGTGCTCACCGAAGGCCGCCATGCCGTGTGCCTGCTCGACCGCAACGGCCTGCGCCCGGCGCGCTGGGTCACCACCAAGAACGGCTATATCACCCTGGCGTCGGAAATCGGCGTGTGGGACTACAAGCCCGAAGACGTCATCGCCAAGGGCCGCGTGGGCCCGGGGCAGATCTTCGCGGTCGACACCGAGACCGGCCAGATCCTCGACACCGATGCGATCGACAACCGCCTCAAGTCGCGCCACCCGTACAAGCGCTGGTTGCGCCAGAATGCCCTGCGCATCCAGGCCGACCTGAGCGACGACCAGGGCGTGGCCAGCTACGACGGCGACCAGCTCAAGCAGTACATGAAGATGTTCCAGGTCACCTTCGAGGAGCGTGACCAGGTGCTGCGCCCGTTGGGTGAGCAGGGCCAGGAAGCCGTGGGCTCGATGGGCGACGACACGCCGATGGCGATCCTGTCGCAACGCGTGCGTTCCACCTACGACTACTTCCGCCAGCAGTTCGCGCAGGTCACCAACCCGCCGATCGACCCGCTGCGCGAAGCCATCGTGATGTCGCTGGAGATCTGCCTGGGTGCCGAGCGCAACATCTTCCAGGATCCCCGAGCACGCCTCGCGGGTGATTCTCAGCTCGCCGGTGATTTCGCCGGCCAAGTGGCGCTCGCTGATGAACCTCGACCGCCCGGGCTTCGAACGCCAGGTGATCGACCTCAACTACGAGGAAAGCATCGGCCTGGAAGCGGCCGTGCGCAACATCACCGAACAGGCCGAAGAAGCCGTGCGCAGCGGCAAGACCCAGCTGGTACTGAGCGACCGTCATATCGCACCCGGCAAGCTGCCGGTGCATGCGTCGCTGGCCGTGGGCGCCGTGCACCATCGCCTGACCGAACTGGGCCTGCGCTGCGACAGCAACATCCTGGTCGAGACCGCCACCGCCCGCGATCCACACCACTACGCGGTGCTGATCGGGTTCGGCGCCTCGGCGGTGTACCCGTATCTTGCCTACGAAGTGCTGGCCGACCTGATCCGCACCGGCGAAGTGCTCGGTGACCTGGACGAAGTGTTCAAGTACTACCGCAAGGGCATCTCCAAGGGCCTGCTCAAGATCCTCTCCAAGATGGGCATCTCGACCATCGGTTCCTACCGGGGCGCGCAGCTGTTCGAAGCCGTGGGCCTGTCCGAGGAAGTGGTCAACCTCAGCTTCCGTGGCGTGGCCAGCCGCCTCAAGGGCGCGCGCTTCGTCGACATCGAGAACGAGCAGAAGCTGCTGGCCGCCGAAGCCTGGAGCCCGCGCAAGCCGATCCAGCAGGGCGGCCTGCTCAAGTTCGTGCACGGTGGTGAATACCACGCCTACAACCCGGACGTGGTCAATACCCTGCAAGCCGCCGTGCAGCAGGGCGACTACGCCAAGTTCAAGGAATACACCGCACTGGTCGACAAGCGTCCGGTGTCGATGATCCGCGACCTGCTCAAGGTGAAAACCCTGGAGCAGCCGCTGGACCTGAGCGAAGTCGAGCCGCTGGAGGCCATCCTCAAGCGCTTCGACTCGGCGGGTATTTCCCTGGGCGCGCTGTCGCCTGAGGCCCACGAAGCCCTGGCCGAGGCGATGAACCGCCTGGGCGCGCGCTCCAACTCCGGTGAGGGCGGCGAAGACCCGGCCCGCTACGGCACCATCCGCAGTTCCAAGATCAAGCAGGTGGCCACCGGCCGCTTCGGGTCACCCCGAATACCTGGTCAATGCCGAAGTGCTGCAGATCAAGGTGGCCCAGGGCGCCAAGCCGGGCGAGGGCGGCCAGCTGCCGGGCGGCAAGGTCAACGGCCTGATCGCCAGGCTGCGCTATGCGGTGCCGGGCGTGACCCTGATCTCGCCACCGCCGCACCATGACATCTACTCGATCGAAGACCTCTCGCAGCTGATCTTCGACCTGAAGCAGGTCAACCCGCAGGCGCTGGTCTCGGTCAAGCTGGTGGCCGAAGCCGGGGTAGGCACCATCGCCGCCGGCGTGGCCAAGGCCTATGCCGACCTGATCACCATCTCCGGCTACGACGGTGGTACCGGCGCCTCGCCGCTGACCTCCATCAAGTACGCCGGTGCACCGTGGGAACTGGGCCTGGCCGAAACCCACCAGACCCTGCGCGGCAACGACCTGCGCGGCAAGGTGCGGGTACAGACCGATGGCGGCCTGAAAACCGGCCTGGACGTGGTCAAGGCCGCGATCCTCGGCGCCGAGAGCTTCGGCTTCGGCACCGCACCGATGATCGCCCTGGGCTGCAAGTACCTGCGCATCTGCCACCTGAACAACTGCGCCACCGGCGTGGCCACGCAGAATGAAAAACTGCGCAAGGACCACTACATCGGCACCGTCGACATGGTGGTCAACTTCTTCACCTACGTGGCCGAGGAAACCCGTGAATGGCTGGCCAGGCTGGGCGTGCGCAGCCTGGGCGAGCTGATCGGGCGTACCGACCTGCTGGAAATGCTCCCGGTGAAACCGAGAAGCAGAAGCACCTGGACCTCAGCCCGTTGCTGGGCAGCCCGCACGTTCCGGCCGACAAGCCGCAGTTCTGCGAAGTGGACCGCAACCCGCCGTTCGACAAGGGCGTGCTGGCCGAGAAGATGGTGCAGATGGCCCTGCCGGCGATCCGTGACCTGGCCGGCGGCGAATTCGAGCTGGATATCTGCAACTGCGACCGCTCCATCGGCGCGCGGATCTCCGGTGAAATTGCCCGCCTGCACGGCAACCAGGGCATGGCCAAGGCGCCGCTTACCTTCCGCTTCAAGGGCACTGCCGGGCAGAGCTTCGGGGTGTGGAACGCCGGTGGCCTGAACATGTACCTCGAAGGTGATGCCAACGACTATGTCGGCAAGGGCATGACCGGCGGCAAACTGGTGATCGTGCCGCCAGCGGGCAGCCCGTTCGAAACCCAGCACAGCGCCATCGTCGGCAACACCTGTCTGTACGGTGCCACGGGCGGCAAGCTGTTCGCCGCCGGCACCGCGGGTGAGCGCTTCGCGGTGCGCAACTCCGGTGCCCACGCCATCGTCGAGGGCACGGGCGATCACTGCTGTGAATACATGACCGGGGGCTTTGTCTGCGTATTGGGCAAGACCGGTTACAACTTCGGTTCCGGGATGACCGGTGGTTTTGCCTACGTGCTCGACCAGGACAACAGCTTCGTCGACAAGGTCAACCACGAACTGGTGGAGATCCAGCGTATCAGCGGCGAGGCGATGGAGGCTTATCGCAGCCACCTGCAGCGCGTGCTGGGTGAATACGTCGAAGAAACCAACAGCGAATGGGGTCGTGAGCTCTGGGAAAACCTGGATGACTACGTGCGTCGCTTCTGGCTGGTCAAGCCGAAGGCGGCCAACCTGAAGAACCTGCTGTCCAGCACCCGTGCCAACCCGCAGTGATCATGCGCCTGAAGAGTTTGATGAGGTTTTGAACATGGCTGAACGTCTGAGTAATGACTTCCAGTTCATCGAGGTCGGGCGCAAGGATCCGAAGAAGAAACTGTTGCGTCAACGCAAGAAAGAGTTCGTGGAAATCTACGAGCCCTTCAAACCCCAGCAGTCGGCCGAACAGGCCCACCGCTGCCTGGGCTGTGGCAACCCGTACTGCGAATGGAAGTGCCCGGTGCACAACTTCATTCCCAACTGGCTCAAGCTGGTGTCGGAGGGCAACATCCTCGCCGCGCGGAGCTGTCGCACCAGACCAACACCCTGCCCGAAGTGTGCGGCCGGGTATGCCCGCAGGACCGCCTGTGCGAGGGTGCCTGTACCCTCAACGACGGCTTCGGCGCGGTGACCATCGGCTCGGTGGAGAAGTACATCACCGACACCGCCTTCGCCATGGGCTGGCGCCCGGACATGTCCAAGGTGGTGCCCACCGGCAAGCGCGTCGCGGTGATCGGTGCCGGCCCGGCAGGCCTGGGTTGTGCCGACGTGCTGGTGCGCGGCGGGGTAACCCCGGTGGTGTTCGACAAGAACCCCGAGATCGGCGGCCTGCTGACTTTCGGCATCCCCGAGTTCAAGCTGGAAAAGACCGTGCTCAGCAACCGCCGCGAAGTCTTCACCGGCATGGGCATCGAGTTCCGCCTGAACACCGAGGTGGGCAAGGACGTCACCATGGACCAGTTGCTCGAGGAATTCGATGCGGTGTTCATGGGCATGGGCACCTACACCTACATGAAGGGTGGCTTCCCTGGCGAAGACCTGCCGGGTGTGCACGACGCGCTGGATTTTCTGATCGCCAACGTCAACCGCAACCTGGGCTTTGAAAAGTCCCCGCAAGACTTCGTCGACATGAAGGACAAGAAGGTCGTGGTGCTGGGCGGTGGCGACACCGCGATGGACTGCAACCGCACCTCCATCCGCCAGGGCGCCAAGGCCGTGACCTGTGCCTACCGGCGTGACGAAGCGAACATGCCCGGCTCGCGCAAGGAGGTGAAGAACGCCAAGGAGGAGGGCGTGAAGTTCCTCTACAACCGCCAGCCGATCGCGATCGTGGGTGAAGACAAGGTCGAGGGCGTGAAGGTGGTCGAGACCCGTCTCGGCGAGCCGGATGCCCGTGGCCGTCGCAGCCCGGAGCCGATTCCGGGTTCCGAAGAGATCATCCCGGCGGACGCTGTGGTCATCGCCTTCGGTTTCCGCCCCAGCCCTGCGCCGTGGTTCGAGCAGTTCAGCATCCAGACCGACAGCCAGGGCCGTGTGGTGGCGCCGGAGCAGAACCGCTTCAAGCACCAGACCAGCAACCCCAAGGTGTTTGCCGGTGGCGACATGGTGCGCGGTTCGGACCTGGTGGTGACGGCTATCTTCGAGGGGCGCAATGCCGCCGAGGGGATTCTGGACTACCTGGAGGTCTGATCGGGCCTCTTCGCCGGCAAGGCTGGCTCCTGCCAAACCTGTAGGAGCCGGCCTTGCCGGCGAAGCTTTTAACTAAATCTATTGACCTACCACAGGTCGATAGACAAAAGGCACGGTTCATACCGTGCCTTTTACGTTGGTGTCTGAGAAAATGCCCCCACTTTTTTTCCGGATGCCGACATGACTGCCTTGAAGAACGATCGTTTTCTGCGCGCCCTGCTCAAGCAACCCGTAGACGTCACCCCGGTGTGGATGATGCGCCAGGCCGGCCGCTACCTGCCGGAGTACCGCGCCAGCCGCGCCAAGGCCGGTGACTTCATGAGCCTGTGCATGAACCCGCAGTTCGCCTGCGAGGTCACGATGCAGCCGCTGGACCGCTACCCGCTGGACGCCGCGATCCTGTTCTCGGACATCCTGACCATCCCTGATGCCATGGGCCAGGGCCTGTATTTCGAAACCGGCGAAGGCCCGCGCTTCAAGAAAGTCATCAGCACCCTGGCCGACATCGAGGCGCTGCCGATCCCCGACCCGCAAAAGGACCTGGGCTACGTGATGGATGCGGTCAGCACCATCCGCCGCGAGCTCAACGGCCGTGTGCCGCTGATCGGCTTCTCCGGCAGCCCGTGGACCCTGGCCACCTACATGGTCGAAGGCGGCTCGTCCAAGGACTTTCGCAAGACCAAGGCCATGCTCTACGACAACCCGCAGGCCATGCACCTGCTGCTCGACAAGCTCGCCCAGTCGGTGGTCAGCTACCTCAACGGGCAGATCCTGGCCGGCGCACAGGCCGTGCAGATCTTCGACACCTGGGGTGGCAACCTGTCGGCGGCGGCGTACCAGGAGTTCTCCCTGGCCTACATGCGCAAGATCGTCAGCGGCCTGATCCGCGAGCACGAAGGGCGCAAGGTGCCGGTGATCCTGTTCACCAAGAACGGCGGCCTGTGGCTGGAAAGCATTGCTGATGCCGGCGCCGACGCGCTGGGCCTGGACTGGACCTGCGACATCGGTGAGGCGCGCCAGCGCGTGGGCAGCAAGGTGGCCCTGCAGGGCAACATGGACCCGACCGTGCTCTACGCCAAGCCCGAGGCCATCCGCGCCGAAGTCGGGCGTATCCTGGCCAGCTATGGCCACGGTACCGGCCACGTGTTCAACCTGGGCCATGGCATCACCCCGGAAGTCGATCCGGAACATGCCGGTGCCTTCATCCACGCCGTGCACGAACTGTCGGCGCAGTACCACCAGTAACGGGCAACTGCCTGGCGGGTGCCGCGTATCGCGGCCCCGCCACTGACTTTTCACGCTCCCCCGCCGATCCGTCCTACTGCCCGTCCAAGCCCCTCCCTTACCATTCCGACCTCGATGCACAGCCGTGCCATTCAAGGAAGGAACCCGTGCCCAAGGATACCCGCGCAGTACAGCATCCCCTGCTGGCGGCAACCTGCCAACGGCTTGCCGAGCACGGTGACAACCAGCAACTGACGCGTCAGGGCATCCGCCTGGCGTTGCTGTGTCCGGCGATTCTGATGTGCGCCGTGCTGGCCATCTTCGCGTTCCTGCTGGGTGTCGTGATCCCTGATGTCGTGCAGATATTCGCCCATCACCAGCAGGCGTTGCCGGCCACGATCCGCATTTCGATGGCGCTGAACGAGAGCGGGCAGCGCTTCGCGCTGCCGTTTGCCGGTGTGCTGGTCGCCGCCGGCGTGTTCGCACGGCTCGCGTTGCACGCACTGCGGCGTCGACTGAGGTGGCACGGTTTGCTGTCGGACGTAAGGGTTGAACGAGCCCTGGGCCTGTTTGAGCCATTGATGCTGGCGATGACGGGCGGTGTGATGCTGTTCATCGGGCTGGCCATCCTTATGCCGATTCTGAGCCTCACCGCGTTGCTGGCCTGATCGGGTTTCCCACCATCGCGCATTAAGCTTCAGTTCAGGCGTGGGGATTAACCTGAGCGCATCCCCACTTGAAACGGAATGCCCACCATGAAAACTCGTTACCTGGCTCTGCTGCTTGCCCCGCTGTTCACCACTGGCGCGATGGCCGCCGGCTACACCGGCCCTGGCGCCCAGCCGGTCACCACGGTCGCGGCAGCCAACGACGCCGCCGACGACACTCCGGTGGTACTGCAGGGCTTTGTGGTCAAGAAGCTCAACAACGACGACAAGTACGAATTCAAGGATGCCAGCGGCACCATCACCGTCGAGATCGACAACGAAGACTTGCCGGCGGTGGCCTTCAACGACAAGACCAAGGTCAAGCTGACCGGTGAGGTCGAGAAGAACCTGATGTCCCGCGAGATCGATGTCGACCTGGTCGAAATCATCAACTGAACAGCTTCGCCGGCGCTCTGTAGGCCGGCGAGGGGTATCAGCCCTTCACATTCCCCGGCAGCGCCGGCAGCTTGCTCAGGTGCAACGCCACCAGCAGTGCGATCACCAGCAGGCTGCCGATGAACAGCCCGATGCCGTTCCACCCACCGTAATGCCAGAACACCCCGCCTGCCGTGCCCGCCACGCTCGACCCCGCGTAGTAGCTGAACAGGTACAGCGAAGAGGCCTGCCCCTTGGCCGTGAGCGCACGCCGGCCGATCCAGCTGCTGGCCACCGAATGCGCGCCAAAGAAGCCGAAGGTGAACACCAGCATGCCGATGATCACCAGCACCAGGGGCGAGAACAGCGTCAGCAGCAACCCACCGAACATCAGCAGGATGCTCATCCAGAACACCTTGCGTCGCCCCAGCTTGTCCGACAGTGCGCCGATCTGCGCCGAGCTGTAGATGCCTGCCAGGTACACCACCGACAGCAGCCCCACCAGCGCCTGGCTCATGTGGTACGGCTCGGCGAGCAGCCGGTAGCCGATGTAGTTGAACAGCGTGACGAAGGCGCCCATCAGCAGAAACGCTTCCAGAAACAGCCACGGCAGCCCGGCGTCGCGAAAGTGCTGGGTGAAGCCGTTCAGCAGGCTGCGCGGGTTCATCGAGCGTGCACTGAAGTTGCGCGACTCGGGCAGGATCCTCCAGAACACTGCCGCCGCGACCAGTGCCAGGCCGCCGATCACCAGCATCGCGGTGTGCCAGCTGACGAAGTCGATCAGTACCCCGGTGATCAGGCGCCCGCTCATGCCGCCGATGGCGTTGCCGCCGATGTACAGCCCCATGGCCAGGCCGATGTGCTGCGGATGAATCTCTTCGCTCAGGTAGGTCATGGCCACCGCCGCCAGCCCGCTCAGCGACAGGCCCACCAGGGCACGCATGACCAGCACGCCGTGCCAGCTGGGCATCAATGCGCTGGCGATGGTGCACAGCGCGGCGCAGAACAGGGCGAACACCATCACCGGCTTGCGCCCGACGCGGTCGGAAATCGGCCCGGTCACCAATAGCCCGAACGCCAGCAGGCCGGTCGACACCGACAGCACCAGGCTGCTCTGGGCGGCATTGATGGAGAACTCGTGGGACAGCAGCGGCATCATCGGCTGCACGCAGTACAGCAGGGCGAAGGTGGCAAAGCCGCCACAGAACAATGCCAGCACCGTGCGCATGAACGCAGGGGTGCCTTTCTCGATCCAGCTTTCGTTCAGGGGGGCGGCGGTGCTCGCCGGGGCAGGGGGCAGCTCATGGGCAACAGCAGTTTTCACGGGGACCTCGAAAGGGGCACGGCCTCGCAGGCAGTGAAAAAAGCATATAGCTGGCTATTGATCTTTTCCAATATATTGTTCGACCTGTTTAAGAGGTTTTACGACCTATTGGAGTTGCCATGGAACTGCGCCACCTTCGCTACTTCATCGCCGTGGCCGAAGAGCTGCATTTTGGCCGTGCCGCACAACAACTGGGCATCTCTCAACCGCCGCTGAGCCAGCAGATCCAGGCCCTGGAGCAGGAGCTGGGTGCACGCCTGTTCGAGCGTACCAACCGACGGGTGGCGCTCAGCGAAGCCGGCCGGCTGTTTCTCGACGAGGCGCGCCAGGTGCTGGCGCAGGTCGACAAGGCCGCCGACGTGGCGCGGCGTGCCCAGCTCGGCGAGCTGGGTGAGATGAAGATCGGCTTCACCTCCTCGGCGCCGTTCAACTCCAGCATCCCCAAGGCCATCAATGCGTTTCGCCAGCGCTTCCCGGCGGTGCACCTGAACCTCAAGGAAATGAGCAGCCGCGACGTGGTGGATGCCTTGCTCGACGAGTCCATCGAGGTCGGCCTGATGCGCCCGATGAGCGTGCCCGATGGCGTGGTGATCACCGAACTGTTCCGCGAGCCGCTGGTGGCGGTGCTCAATGCCGCGCACCCGCTGGCCCAGGGCAACGAGCAGGGCCTGCCGCTGGCGGCCCTGGCCCAGGAGCCGTTCGTGTTCTTCCCGCGCAGCTACGGCAGCGGCCTGCACGCGCAGTTGCTCAGCCTGGCGCGCTCGGCCGGCTTCAGCCCGCACTTTGCCCAGGAGGCAGGCGAGGCCATGACCATCATCGGCCTGGTATCGGCGGGGCTTGGGGTGTCGGTGCTGCCGGCGTCGTTCAAGCGCATGCGCATCGACGGGGTGGTGTACCGCACCTTGCTCGACGCCGACGCGGTGACAGCGGTATGGCTGGCGCAGCGGCGCGAGGACGTGTCGGCGATGGCCCGGGCGTTCACCGAACTGTTGATCCGCCAGGCCCAGACGCAGGGCTGAAAGGCACTGGCTAAACCGGCGCAACCCTCACATACTCGGTAGTTCCTTTCACATGGAGGTCTGTTCATGCGGCGCGTGGTGTTCAATCAGAAAGGTGGCGTGGGCAAGTCGAGCATTGCCTGCAACCTGGCGGCCGTCAGTGCCAACGAAGGCTATCGAACCCTGTTGATCGACCTGGACGCCCAGGCCAACTCGACCCAGTACCTCACCGGCCTGACCGGCGAGGACATTCCCATGGGCATTGCCGACTTCTTCAAGCAGACCCTGTCCTCGGGGCCCTTCGCCAAGAAGAACAAGGTCGACATCTATGAAACCCCGTTCGACAACCTGCATGTGGTGACCGCCACGGCAGAGCTGGCCGACCTGCAGCCCAAGCTCGAGGCCAAGCACAAGATCAACAAGCTGCGAAAGCTGCTGGAGGAGCTGTCCGACGATTACGACCGCATCTACCTGGACACCCCGCCTGCGTTGAACTTCTATGCGGTTTCAGCGTTGATCGCCGCCGATCGCGTATTGATCCCCTTCGACTGCGACAGCTTCTCGCGTCAGGCGCTGTACGGCCTGCTGGCCGAGATCGAAGAGCTCAAGGAAGACCACAACGAGGGCCTGGAAGTCGAGGGCATCGTGGTCAACCAGTTCCAGGCGCGCGCCAGCCTGCCGCAGCAGATGCTCGACGAACTGATTGCCGAAGGCTTGCCGGTGCTGCCGGTGTACCTCAACAGCTCGGTGAAGATGCGCGAGTCCCACCAGGCCAGCCTGCCGCTGATTCACCTGGAACCGCGGCACAAGCTGACCCAGCAGTTCGTCGAACTGCATACGCTGCTGGAAAACGCCTAGACCCCCTGGCTGCGCAGCCATTCCAGCAGTTGCTGGAGTGGGAAGGCGCCGCTCTGGCGCGCCACTTCGCGGCCGTTCTTGAACAGGATCAGGCTGGGGATGGAGCGTATGCCCAGTTGCCCGGCCAGTTGCTGATTGGCTTCGCTGTCGAGCTTGGCCAGGCGGCAGCGTCCGGCCAGTTGGCCGGCGGCCTGTTCGAAGACCGGGCCGAACGCCTTGCAGGGCCCGCACCAGTCGGCCCACACATCGATCAGCAATGGCAGGTCGCCCTTGATCTGGCTGGCGTAGTCGCCCTGTTTCAATTCGAATGGCTTGTGCAACAGCACCTCACCCTTGCAGCGCCCGCACTTGGGTGCGTCCCTCAGGCGTGCGGCGGGGATGCGGTTGAGGCCGTTGCAGTGGGGGCAGGGGATGTGGAGGGGGTCGGTCATGGTGGGAGTCCGGATGCGTCAGGTGATGTTGGGTATCTGGAGGTGATGAGGGTGGATTGCAAGATGCCATAGCCTGCCAGATAAGCCAGCGATGCTGGCGAAGAGGCTGTAATGGTTTAGCATGCGGCCTTTCTGAACAGGCCAGGGACAGACCGATGGATTGCCAGCATTCACCGCACATTCGTGTATCGTCGACAGAAAGAAGAACGGCGAGCCGGTGTTCGAAAGCGTGCCGGTGCGCGAAGTGGGCGAACATACCTATGAACTGCTGTCGTCGCCGGGGCTGGCGCTGAACATGGCTCGCGGCGACATCATCTGCACGGCCATCCCCGATCAGCATGTCGAGGTGGTGCGCCGGGGTGGCAATTTTTGCATCCATATCTACGCCAACGAGTTGCCCCAGGATGCCGTCGATACGCTGGAAAGCGAGGTGCAGACGTTGCTGGGCGGCACGCTGGACGGTCGCTACAAAGGCAACCTGACGCTGGCAGTGCCGGCGAGCAATGGGTTCGAGGCGATTCGCTCGGTGTTCGACCGGTTTCGGGAGGCCACGGGGGTGCAGTGGTATTACGCCAACATCTACCAGAACCTCGATGACGACGAGGATGAGACGTTGCTGAACTGGTGGGTCGACAACTGAAGCTGCGAGCGCTGCGCGCTCTATCGCGGGTCAAGCCCGCTCCCACAAGAACACCGCAGTACCTGTGGGAGCGGGCTTGACCCGCGAAGCAGGCGCTGCGATCTCAGGATGAACAACTGATCTCCAGATGCTTGCCCCACTCGGGTGGGCGTTCGGCGTAGGCCTGCATCCCCGGCTGTTCCTCGAACGGCCGTGTCAGCACCTGGTGCAGGCGTCGCACTTCCTCGTAATCCCCGCCTTCAGCCGCCTCGATGGCACGCTGCGCCAGGTAGTTGCGCAGAATGTACAGCGGGTTCACCGCGTGCATCCGCGCGCGTCGGCCTTCGGCATTGCCCGGCTCCTGGTCCAGGCGCGCCAGGTACTCCACCGCCCAGGCATCGAACCCGGCCAGGTCGACGAAATCGTCGCGCACCACCCGCACGGCCTGCGCCGCCGGCTGATCACCCAGCTTGCGGAAGAACAGCGTGTAGTCCACAGCGCCCTTGTTCATCAGCCCCAGCAAGCGCTCGACCAGCGCCGAATCGTCATCGCGCGCCTCGGTCAGCCCCAGGCGTCGACGCATCAGGTCCAGGTAATGGGCCTGGTACAACGGCAGGAACAGCCCCAGCGTTTCCTTCAGCGCCTCGACGCTGATGAACGGCGTCAGCGCCTGGGCCAGCGCGCTCAGGTTCCAGTGTGCGATCGGCACCTGGTTGCTGAAGCTGTAGCGCCCCTGGTCGTCGGAATGGTTGCAGATGAAGCCGGCATCGAAGTCGTCGAGGAAGGCAAACGGCCCGAAGTCGAAGGTGATGCCCAGGATCGACATGTTGTCGGTGTTCATCACCCCGTGGCAGAAACCATAGGCCTGCCAGCACGCAATCAGCTCGGCATTGCGTTCGACGATGGTACGGAACATCGCCAGGTACGGCTCGGGCTGCTCGCGGCACTCGGCAAAGTGCAGGTTGAGCACGTGCTCGGCCAGCTCGCGCTGCTGCTCGGGTTGGCGGGTGTAGTAGAAGTATTCGAAGTGGCCAAAGCGCACATGGCTGGGCGCCAGACGCAGCACCATCGCCGCGCGCTCCTGGGTTTCGCGCCACACCGGCGTGCTCGAGCCGATCACGCACAGCGCGCGGCTGCTGGGGATGCCCAGCGCGTGCAGGGCCTCGGAGGCGAGGAACTCGCGGATCGACGAGCGCAACACCGCACGGCCATCGCCCATGCGTGAATACGGCGTCTGCCCGGCACCCTTGAGGTGCAGGTCCCAGTGCTCGCCGGCATCGTTGTACACCTCGCCCAGCAACAGCCCGCGACCGTCACCCAGGCGCGGGTTGTACGAACCGAACTGATGCCCCGAATACACCATCGCCCGCGGCTCGGCCTCGGCCCACAGCTTGTGTCCGCTGAACAGCTCGGCGAACACCGGGGAATGCGCCTCGGTAGGGTCCAGGTCGAGCAGTGCCATGGCCGCGTCGCTGGCCACGACCAGGCGCGGCTCGGCAATCGGCTCGGGCAGCACGTGGGTGGAGAACGCATCGCCCAGGCGGGCGAAGCGGTTGTCGAAGGTCAGTTCGTCGAGGGATTTCAACGGCCATCTCCTGGCGCATCGGTGGGGGGCTCGGGCAGCACGGTCTTGTTCGGCGCTTCGACCGGTACCATCTTGTACTCCTGGCCCTGCATGTTCTTCAGGTACACCTCCATCTGGCGGAACGAGATGTTGATGTGCTGGCGCTTGAATTCCTTGTTGATGTAGCGGTTGATCTCGTCCAGTACCGGGTTGCGGTCGCCCAGGTCACGCACGTGCATGCGCAGTTCGTGGTCCAGGGTACTCTCGCCGAAGTTCAGGAAGTACACGATCGGTGCCGGCTCCTTGAGCACCCGCGGGTTCTCGTTGGCTGCCTGCAGCAGCAGGGTGCGTACCAGGTCCAGGTCCGAGCCGTAGTCCACGCCCAGCTTGAGGGTGACGCGGGTGATGGTGTCGGTCAGCGACCAGTTGATCAACTGGCCGGTGATGAAGGTCTTGTTGGGGACGATGATGTCCTTGCGGTCGAAGTCGGTGATGGTGGTGGCGCGGATGCGGATCTTGCTCACCGTGCCCGACAGGTTGCCGATGGTGATGGTGTCGCCGATGCGCACCGGGCGCTCGAACAGGATCATGATGCCGGAGATGAAGTTGGCGAAGATCTCCTGCATGCCGAAGCCCAGGCCCACCGACAGCGCCGCCACCAGCCATTGCAGCTTGTCCCAGCTGACGCCGAGGGTCGACAGCGTGGTGACGAAGCCCACCCCGGCAATCACGTACGACAGCAACGTGGTGGTCGCATACGCGCTGCCCTGGGCCAGGTTCAGGCGTGACAGCACCAGCACTTCGAGCAGCCCGGCAGGTTGCCGGCCAGGGCGAAGGTGATGCCGATGATCACCAGTGCCCCGAGCAGGTCGCCCAGGCTGATCGGCACCATGCTCATGGCCGCGCCGGTGCCGCTGGTGTACTCGTACAGGGTGATGTTGTCGAGGTAGGCGAACACGCTGATCAGGTCGGCCCACACCCAGTACAGCGCGGCGATGAAGCCGCCCAGCAGGGCCAGACGGATCAGGCGCAGCGACTGCTGGTTGACCTGCTCGATGTCCAGGGTCGGCTCCTCGACGATCACCTCGCCATCGAGCCCTTCCTTGGTGGCCTGGCGCTTGCTCAGTGCGCGCTGGTAGGCCAGGCGCCGGGCGGCCACGGCCAGGCCGCGCACGAAGGCTGCCTCGATCACCAGCCAGAACATCAGCAGGTACAGGGTGTCGATCAGGCGGTCGGTGAGCTTGAGTGCGGTGTAGTAGTAGCCAAAGCACACGGCAATGAACAGCGCCACCGGAAGCGCCGTGAACGCCACGCCCACGGCCTTGCGAAACAGCGAGGTATTGCGGTGCGCGGGGCTGCTCAGCAGCAGGCGGCTGAGCAGCCAGGCCATCAGTGCGTAACAGGTCAGTACCACACCGATGCCGAGCACGTCGTCGGCCAGCGCCGAGGGCTGGTGCTCGGCCACCGCCACCACGCCGACCAGCGCCAGTACCACGCTGCCCAGGCGGCGGATCCAGCCGCGCAGGAACTCGACCTGGGCCTTCTCCCAGCGAAAGTGCAGCTCGGCCACGCCGCCGGGCGCCAGAATCCGGTAGGCGGTGTAGAACACCAGCCAGGCCTGGGCGATCTGCCACAGCGCGGCGCCCAGGTTGGCGTTCTGGCCGCGGGCGTCGATCTGCAGCGCATAGCCGCACAGCGCCAGGCCCAGGCTCAGCGGCATCGCCAGCAGGATATTGATCAGAATGGCCTGGGGCGTGTGCCACTGGCTGTCACGCTTGAAGTGGCCCACATCCTGGTGAACCTTGTTCAGCCGCGCATACAGGTACTTGCGCCGCCACAGCAGGGCGCCGATCAGCAACAGCAGCGGCAGGAACAGCAGCGGGCGCTGCGTCAGGCCGTCGGCCAGTTCGTTGATGCCCGACCCCCACGGCAGGCTCACCACCTGCTTTTGCAGGCGTTCGGGCACGCTGCGCAGCCATTCGAAGTCCAGCGGCTTGTTGCTGGGGATCCAGAACATCTGTTCGTCGAGGGTGCCGCGCAGGTTCTGTGCGGTGCTCAGCAGCTGCTTCTGGTTCAGTTGCAGGGTGATGGATTCGTTGAGCAGGGCGCTCAGCTCGCGGTTGAGCCGCTCCAGCAAATCGCTGCGGGTGATCGCCACCTCCAGCAGGGCCTTGCGCAACTGCGGGGTGACGCTGTCGGGCGGCTGGGTGGCCAGCAGCTTGTCGACGTAGCTGCTGGGGCTGCTGATCTGCTCGCGCTGCTGGTTGACCTCGAACTGGTACAGGCGAATGTCGGCGATCTGGTCGGCCAGGTCGCGATCGACCTTCAGGTGCGGCAGGGCCTGCTTCTGCTTGTAGAGGATCTTGGACAGCAACAGGCTGCCCTTGAGCACGCTGATCTGTTCGTCCAGTGCCTGGTCGGCCTGGGTCAGGCTGTCGAGCTGCTGCTTGGTCTGCAGGTTCTGCTGGGTCAGCTCGTTGAGGCGGTCGGTGCTGCGCAGCAGGTAGTCGGACAGCTTCAGGTTGGTGGCGCTTTCGGTGGCCAGCACGCTGCTGCCGCCGGCCTTCTGTGCCTCGATGGACTGTTCGGTGACGGTCTGCTGCGACTGCGCCAGGCGCTTCTGGTTGATCAGCGTCTGCAGGTCCTGGATCTCCTGCTCAAGGCGTGTGGCGCGCTCGATCAGCAGGTCGTGCTGGCTGTTGCCCAGGTCTTGCAGCAGGCTGTTGCCGGCCAGTTCCTGGCGGCGCAGTAGGGTCAGCGCGTTGAGCGAGGCGAGTTCGGCATTGAGCTGGTTGCGCTGGTCAGCCGAGAGGCTCTTGCCGTTGTCCTTGCCCAGCTTGAGGATGCTGTTGATCTGCTGGGTGCGGGTCTGGTTGCTGCTGATCTCGGCCTGGGCGCGCTCGGGGCGGGTCTGGGAGTTGATGATCAGGCTGTTGGCTTCGGACAGCGCTTTCTGCAGCTCGCCCTGCTGGGTGGTGCGCTCGGACAGCAACTGCTCCA
The DNA here is from genome assembly GCA_007213375.1 of Steinernema feltiae. NCBI lineage: Eukaryota > Metazoa > Nematoda > Chromadorea > Rhabditida > Steinernematidae > Steinernema > Steinernema feltiae. The sequence goes on from MQUG01000028.1 coordinate 51,180, forward strand.
GCTGCGGCACGCCCATGCTGGCGTAGCGCTGCGCCACGGGCAGGGTTTTGGTGTCCTTGAGCCGGGTCAGCTCGCGCTGGTTTTCGCTGGTCTGGCGCGGGGCGTCGGCCAGTTGCTGCTTGAGCGCGGCCAGGCGCTTGTCGTAGTCGTCGCGCGAGGCCAGCAGGCCAAGGGTCTGCTCCAGCACTTGCTGCAGGGCCTTCTGGTCGGCCTCCGGCAGCTTGCGCTCGGCGATCTTGTCCAGGCTGTGCTGGACGCTTGCCGTGGTGGGGGGTTCCGCCGCCTGGGCGAAGGAGAGGGACAGGCACAGCCCGAGCAGGGCTGCGCTAACAACAGTGCGCAGGGACATAGGCAGACGTCGTAGAACCGGGCAGAGAATCGAAGTTTAAAGGAACAACCCGGGGCCGGGTCGAGAACCTTCGGGGAATTTGATACCCACTTTGAGGATCTTGTTCCCTTCCATCAGCGCAACGGTCCACAGGGTGTTGTTCCATTCGATCTGGTCGCCCACCACCGGTGCACCGCCGACCTTCTGCTCGATGAAGTGCGCCAGCGGCTGGTGCGGGTCCTGGCCGTCGAGCTGCAAACCGTACAACGCCGCTACAGCCCCCAGTTCTGCGTCACCTTCGAGCACGAAGTCGCCGAAGAAACGCAGGTCCAGGCCGCGTTGCGGCGCCTGGCTGAACAGCTTGCCCAGCGCCGGCAGATTGTGTTCGTGGCCGATCACGCACAGCAGGTCGCCGACTTCGAGGGTGGTACTTCCCGACGGATGGAGCAGTTGCTGGCCGCGAAACAGGGCAGCGATACGCGTGCCTTCGGGCATTTTCAGCTCGCGCAGGGCGGCACCGATGCACCACTTCTCCGCACCCAGGCGATACACGAACAGCTCCCACTCGCTGGTGATGTGCACTTCCAGGGCCGAGCGCGAGATCGGCGCCGGGTCGGGCGGCACGGTCACCTTGAGCAGGCGCGCCACCCACGGCAGGCTGGTGCCCTGCACCAGCAGCGACACCAGTACGATGAAGAAGGCCAGGTTGAAGTACAGCTGGGCATGCGGCAGCCCGGCCATCAGCGGGAACACCGCAAGGATGATCGGCACCGCGCCGCGCAGGCCGACCCACGAGATGAACACCTTTTCGCGGCCATGGAAGGCCTTGAATGGCAGCAGGCCGATCATCACCGACAGCGGCCGCGCGAACAGGATCATCCACAGCGCCAGGCCCAGGGCCGGCAGCGCGATGGGTAGCAGGTCGTGGGGCGTGACCAGCAGGCCCAGCACCAGGAACATGCCGATCTGGGCCAGCCAGGCCATGCCGTCGAGCATGTGCAGGATGCCGTGGCGGCTGCGGATCGGCCGGTTGCCCAGCACCAGGCCGCACAGGTACACGGCCAGGAAACCGCTGCCGTGCAGGGCGTTGGTGAGCGCGAACACCACCAGGCCGCCGCTGATCACCAGGATCGGGTACAGGCCGCCGGCCAGGTTCATGCGGTTGACCAGCTGCAGCATCAGCCAGCCGCCGCCCAGGCCCAGCAGGCTGCCGATGCCGAATTCGCGCACCAGGTGGCCGAGCAGGCCCCAGTGCAGGCCGTTCTGGCCGCTGGCGATCATCTCGATCAGGGTCACGGTGAGGAACACCGCCATCGGGTCGTTGCTGCCCGACTCGATTTCCAGGGTGGCCGTCACCCGCTCGTTGAGGCCCTTGCCGCCCAGCAGCGAGAACACCGCGGCGGCGTCGGTGGAGCCGACGATGGCGCCGATCAGCAGGCCCTGCATCAGGCTCAGGTCGAACAGCCAGGCGGCGGCCAGGCCGGTGAGGCCGGTGGTGATCATCACCCCCACCGTGGCCAGCGACAGCGCCGGCCACAGGGCCACGCGGAAACTCGAGACGCGGGTGCGCAGGCCGCCGTCGAGCAGGATCACGGCCAGTGCCAGGTTGCCCACCAGGTAGGCGGTCGGGTAGTTGTTGAAGATGATGCCGCCGCCGTCGACGCCGGCAACCATGCCCACTGCCAGGATGATCACCAGGATCGGGATGCCCAGGCGCGAGGAGAGTGAACTGACCAGGATACTTGCACCTACCAGCAATGCGCCGATCAAGAACAGGCTATTGATGGTGGACGCATCCAAAGGCAGTACTCCAGGGGGGATTGCAGAAAGAGGCGTGACTTGCTTTTTGCCTGACTTCAGCTAGCAGGTCGCGTGCCAAGGATTCTAACCTGTGAGGTTGGCGGGCTGTAAAGCGATTATCGCGGGCACAAAAAAAGCACCGCAGGGGTGCTTGATCTGCTGTGAATGTACCGCCCCCATCGCGGGTCAAGCCCGCTCCCACAAGGATCACATTGGTCTCTGTGGGAGCGGGCTTGACCCGCGATGGGGTAGCAGGGTCTTAAGCCTGCGGCACCTCACGCATCGGCTTGCCCTTCACCGGCGCACCATTGGCCACATAGTACTTGGCCGTGCTGCGCGGCAATGGTTGGCGGCCACGGATCTTGTCGGCGATCTTCTCGGCCATCATGATCGTCGGCGCGTTCAGGTTGCCGGTGGTGATGATCGGCATGATCGAGGCATCCACCACGCGCAGGCCCTGCATGCCATGCACGCGGCCCTGGCCGTCGACCACCGCCATCTCGTCGATGCCCATCTTGCACGAGCACGATGGGTGGAACGCGGTCTCGGCGTGCTCGCGGATGAATGTGTCCAGCTGCTCGTCGGTCTGCACGTCGGCACCGGGGCTGATCTCGCGGCCACGGTAGGCGTCCAGCGCCGGCTGCGCCATGATCTCGCGGGTCAGGCGGATACCGTCACGGAACTCCTGCCAGTCCTGCTCGGTGGCCATGTAGTTGAACAGGATGCTCGGGTGCTGGCGCGGGTCCTTGGACTTGAGCTGGATACGCCCGCGGCTAGGCGAGCGCATCGAGCCCATGTGCGCCTGGAAGCCGTGTTCCTGCACGCCGTTGCTGCCGTTGTAATTGATCGCCACCGGCAGGAAGTGGTACTGGATGTTCGGCCATTCGAATTCCGGGCGCGAGCGGATGAAGCCGCCGGCCTCGAACTGGTTGCTGGCGCCGATGCCGGTGCCCGCGAACAGCCACTGTGCACCGATGGCCGGCTGGTTGTACCAGAGCAGCGACGGGTACAGCGACACCGGCTGGGTGCAGGCGTACTGCAGGTACAGTTCGAGGTGATCCTGCAGGTTCTCGCCCACGCCCGGCAGGTCGTGCACCACCGGAATGTTCAGGCTTTCGAGCAGGGCCGCCGGGCCCACGCCGGAGCGCTGCAGCAACTGTGGCGAGGCGATGGCGCCGCTGCACACGATGACTTCCTTGCGGGCACGGGCTTCGACGCGCTCTTCGCTGGCGCCCACCAGGTAGGTCACGCCTACGGCGCGCTTGCCTTCGAACAGCACGCGGTCGCTCAGGGCATGGGTGACGATGGTCAGGGTCGAGCGTTTTTGGCGGTGTCCAGGTAGCCGCGGGCGGTGCTGGCGCGACGGCCCTTGGGCGTCACGGTGCGGTCCATCGGGCCGAAGCCTTCCTGCTGGTAGCCGTTCAGGTCTTCGGTGCGCGGGTAACCGGCCTGCACGCCGGCTTCGACCATGGCGTGGAACAGGGGGTTGTTGCCGGCTTTTGGCGTGGTGACGCTCACCGGGCCTTCGCCGCCATGGTAGTCGTTGGGGCCGATGTCACGGGTTTCGGCCTTGCGGAAGTACGGCAGGCAGTCCAGGTAAGACCAGTCTTCCAGGCCTGGCAGCTTGGCCCAGCCGTCGTAGTCCATGGCGTTGCCGCGGATGTAGCACATGCCGTTGATCAGCGAGGAGCCGCCCAGGCCCTTGCCGCGGCCACATTCCATGCGGCGGCCGTCCATGTGCGGCTCCGGGTCGGTCTCGTAGGCCCAGTTGTAGCGTCGGCCCTGCAACGGGAAGGCCAGTGCGGCCGGCATCTGGGTGCGGAAGTCGAAGCGGTAGTCCGGGCCGCCGGCTTCCAGCAGCAATACGGTGACGCCTTCGTCTTCGGTCAGGCGGGTCGCCAGGGTGTTACCGGCCGAGCCGGCCCCGACGATGATGTAGTCAAAAACGTGGGACATGTTGCGTACCCTCATAGGCAGTGAGCAGGGGAGCGGGGAGGCGCCCGGACCTGGCGGCCCGGGCGCGGCTACACGGGTGCTTAGAACACCGAGGCGTAGTTGCCCAGCTCGACCTGTACCGACTTGATCCGCGTGTACTGGGCCAGCGAGCTGACACCGTTTTCACGGCCGACACCGGATTGCTTGTAGCCACCGACCGGCATCTCGGCCGGCGATTCGCCCCAGGCGTTGATCCAGCAGATGCCCGCTTCCAGCTGATGGATGATGCGGTGCGCGCGGCTGATGTCGTTGGTGCAGACACCGGCGGCCAGGCCGTAGTCGGTGTCGTTGGCGCGACGGATGACTTCTTCTTCGGTCTCGTAGGAGAGGATGCTCATCACCGGGCCGAAGATCTCTTCCTTGACGATGGTCATGTCGTCACGGCAGTCGGTGAAGACGGTCGGGGCCACGAAGGCGCCCTTGGCGAACTCGCCGTCGGTCAGGCGCTCGCCGCCACACAGCACGCGGGCACCTTCTTGCTTGCCCTTGGCGATGTAGCCCAGCACGCTTTCCATGTGGGCGAAGCTGACCAGCGGGCCGAAGTTGGTGTTCTCGTCCTGCGGGTTGCCGATGCGGATGCGCGCCACGCGCTCGGCGATCTTGGCTTCGAAGGCGGCTTTGAGCGAGGCCGGGATGAACACGCGGGTGCCGTTGGTGCACACCTGGCCCGAGCTGTAGAAGTTGGCCATCATCGCGATGTCGGCGGCGCGGTCCAGGTCGGCGTCTTCACAGATGATCAGCGGCGACTTGCCGCCCAGCTCCATGGTGACTTCCTTGAGCGAGGAGCTCGAGGCGCTGGCCATGACCTTCTTGCCGGTGGCGGTGCCGCCGGTGAACGAGACCTTCTCGATGCGCGGGTGTTCGGTGAGGTAGGTGCCGACGTCGCGGCCGCTGCCGGTCAGTACGTTGAACACGCCGTCCGGCAGGCCGGCCTCGGTGTAGATCTCGGCCAGTTTCAGGGTGGTCAGCGAGGTGACTTCCGAGGGCTTGAAGATCATCGCGTTGCCGGCGGCCAGGGCCGGGGCGGATTTCCACAGGGCGATCTGGATCGGGTAGTTCCAGGCGCCGATACCCACGGTCACGCCCAGCGGCTCGCGACGGGTGTACACGAACGAGCTGTCGCGCAGCGGGATCTGCTCGCCTTCGATGGCCGGCACCAGGCCTGCGTAGTATTCGAGCACGTCGGCACCGGTGACGATGTCGACGTAGCGGGTTTCGGAGTAGGACTTGCCGGTGTCCAGGGTTTCCAGTGCAGCCAGCTCGTCGTTGCGCTCGCGCAGGATGTCGACGGCGCGGCGCAGGATGCGCGAACGCTGCATGGCGGTCATGGCCGCCCAGACTTTCTGGCCACGCTCGGCGCTTTCCACTGCGCGCTCCACGTCGGCCTGGTTGGCACGTTGCACCTGGGCGAGGACTTCGCCGTTGGCCGGGTTGATGGCGTCGAAGGTGGCGCCGCTGGAAGCGTCGACATAACCACCGTCAATGTAGAGTTTTTGCGTTTCGAAACGGGCCATAGTGTCCTCGCAAGTGCAGTGTGTGTCGGCTATCCGCGCTGTGCTCCTGCTTGTTTGGCACTCGCGACGCGCAGTGGTTCAGAGGCCGGGTCCTGTAGAGCCGGGCTGCTCTGTTTAGCCAGTTGTGAATCCATGTATTCGTAAGCGATCTGCTGCGCCTGGTCGGTATCGAAGGCATCTCCCGACAGCGCGCCGCGCAGCCACAGCCCGTCGATCAGGGCAGCCAGCCCGCGGGCCGCGCTGCGGGCTTCGGGCAGCGGCAACACACGGCGGAACTGGCAGCACAGGTTGGAATACAAGCGGTGATCGTTGATCCGCTGCAACCGGTGCAAAGACGGCTGGTGCATGCTGGCGGCCCAGAAGGCCAACCAGGTTTTCATTGCCGGGCCGTTGACCTGACTGGCGTCGAAGTTGCCCTCGACGATCACCTTCAGGTGGGCGCGCGGGGTGTCCTCCGTGAGCGCCTGGCGACGTGCCGCGACGTTGTCGATCAGCACGTTCATCAAGTACCGCATGGTCGCTGCGATCAGGCCGTTCTTGTCCTGGAAGTAGTGACTGATGATGCCGTTCGACACACCGGCCAAACGGGCGATCAGCGCAATGCTGGCGTCCCCCATGCCGACCTGGTCTACCGCCATCAACGTGGCTTCGATCAACTGCTGGCGGCGAATGGGTTGCATACCGACCTTGGGCATCTGGCAAATCTCCTCAGGCCTTCGGGCAGACGACAGGCGGCTGACTCGGCGAAGACCAGTCTATTTTGTTTTGATTGAACGTTCAATCAACAAAGAATAAGCTCTGCGACAATTCGCGCCATTGACAGGTTTTTGTGGCCCGTCACTGACGCCGATTGGCACCCTAAAAAGACGTGTAACCCCCGTAATGCAAGGCGTGCACGGGTTTAAACGAAACGTTGATCAGAATTGCCCAGCGGTGTCGCACCGTTCGGCGGGCCCTCGGATCGGGACCCTTTTTCTGTTTTTTTCAACGCAATCGGTTTGGGATCACGGTTTTTCAAGGTGCTTTTATAACACCTGACGCAGTGGGGCTATTGCACCAATTGCGCGGGTGACGGGTCGTTTCGTGTTTTCTCTCGCACTGCCTGGAGCATCTGTGCAATGAGTTCTGCCTCCCTGATAAAGACCCCTGCCGAGAGGGTCCGGGTCAACAGCGTGGTGTTCTACACCACCGCGCTGCTGATCCTGTTGTTGACTGCCTTGCTGATCGCCGCCCCGGACACGGCCGGTCAAATTCTCGGCCAGGCCCAAGCCTGGCTGTCGCGCAGCTTCGGCTGGTACTACATGCTGGTGATCGGCGGCTACCTGCTGTTCGTCATCGGGCTGGCGTTTTCCTCCTACGGCAAGCTCAAGCTTGGCGGCAAGGACGACAAGCCCGACTTCAGCTACGGTGCCTGGGCCGGCATGCTGTTCTCCTCCGGTATCGGTATCTCGCTGCTGTACTTTGGCGCGTCCGAACCGCTGGACCACTACTTCAACCCGCCTGCCGGTGCGCCGGCCAGCCTGGAGGCCGCACGCCAGGGCATGCAGCTGACCTTCCTGCACTGGGGCCTGCACGGCTGGGCGATCTATGCGCTGGTGGGCCTGGCCGTGGCCTACTTCGCCTATCGCCACAACCAGCCACTGGCCTTGCGTTCGGCGCTGTACCCGCTGGTGGGTGAGCGCTGGGTCAAGGGGGCTGCCGGGCACACCGTGGACATCTTCGGCATGTTCGTGACCCTGCTGGGCCTGGTGACCAACCTGGGCATCGGTGCGATGCAGGTGTCCTCGGGACTGGAGTACCTGTTCGGCATGCAGCACAGCAACACCAACCTGCTGATGGTGATCCTGGTGATGAGCACCGTGGCCACGATCGCGGCGGTGTCGGGCGTGGAGAACGGCATTCGCCGCCTGTCCAACCTGAACATCCTGCTGTTCAGCGGCCTGCTGCTGTTCGTGCTGCTGTTCGGTGACACCCTGCACCTGCTCAACGGTTTCGTGCAGAACATCGGCGACTACCTCAACGGCGTGATCCTCAAGACCTTCGACCTCTACGTGTACGAAGGCAACAACGCCAGGTCCGAAGGCTGGCTGGGCCTGTGGACCCTGTTCTACTGGGCCTGGTGGATTTCCTGGGCCCCGTTCGTGGGCATGTTCATCGCGCGTATCTCCCGTGGCCGCACCGTGCGCGAACTGGTGGCCGGCGTGCTGCTGATTCCGCTGGGCTTTACCCTGGCGTGGCTGTCGATCTTCGGCAACACCGCGCTGGACCTGGTGATCAACCACGGTGCGGTGGAGCTTGGGCGCACGGCGGTGGAACAACCGGCGATGTCGATCTACCAGCTGCTGGAGCACTTCCCGGCGGCCAAGATCGTGGTTGGTGTGGCGGTGTTCGTCGGCTTCGTGCTGTTCCTCACCCCGGCTGACTCGGGCGCGGTGATGATGGCCAACCTGTCGTGCAAGGGCGGCGACGTGGACGAGGATGCGCCGCACTGGCTGCGTATCCTGTGGTCGGCGATCATCACCCTGGTGACCATCGGGCTGTTGCTGGTGGGCAACTTCCAGGCCATGCAGACCATGGTGGTATTGGCCGGGCTGCCGTTCTCGGTGGTGCTGGTGGTGTTCATGTTCGGCCTGTTCAAGGCCATGAAGCAGGACACCCAGGTCGAGCAGGAGCAGGCCGAACTGGCGGCGCGTGGCCGTCGCGGCTTCAGCGAGCGCCTCACCCAGCTGGACCTGCAGCCGACCCAGGCGATGGTGCAGCGCTTCATGGACAAGCAGGTGAGCCCGGCGCTGAAAGAGGCGGCGGTGCAGTTGCAGGGCATGGGCCTGCAGGTGCAGAGCCGCGTCGGCCAGTCGCGCGAGGCGATGGGCTTGCGCATCGAGATGGAGGAGGGCAACCCGTTCGTCTACGAAGTGAGCCTGGACGGCTACCTGGCGGCGCCGAGCGAAGCGCCGGCGCAGGGTGAAGGCGACGTGCGCCAGCGTTACTACCGGGCCGAGGTGTACCTGCACAACGGCAGCCAGGAGTACGACCTGATGGGCTTTACCGTCGAGCAGATCACCCGCGACGTGCTGGATCAGTTCGAGAGTCATCGCCAGTTGCTGGGGCGTGTGTACAGCTGATGGCAGATAGCTGAATGAAGAAGGGCCCTGCCGGTGACGGCAGGGCCTTTTTTTTGCTGGCGATGCGTTGGCGTTCTACAGCGCTGACGAACGATAAATAAATTAAAAGGTTCGCTGGCTGGCGACCAGGGAAAGCACGAAAAAGTCGATTCTCGACTTTTAACAACTGCGCAACTTCTTGCGCACTCCAATGTGGATAACCCTGTGCATATATTGCTGCAGGCCATAATAAACGTGGCCTGCAGCCAACTGCGCAACTTCTTGCACAGTACTGCGCAAGAAGTTGCGCACTTTTTCGGGTTTTCTCGCGTAAAAGTGCTCAAAAAACGTACAGCAAAAACACAAGCCACTGATTAACAACAATTAAATTTCAGTTGGCACGGGTCTTGAACTGTCTCCTTGCAGTCGCACGGCATTTTTCGCCTGTCCGGCTTCACTTTTTGCAAGGAGCAAACCCCCATGGCAACACCTGCCTACATGTCCGTCACCGGCACCAAACAAGGCCTGATCACCGCCGGTGCCTTCACCGCCGATTCGGTCGGCAACACCTACCAGGAAGGCCACGAAGACCAGGTCATGGTCCAGGGCTTCAACCACGAAGTGATCATCCCGCGCGACCCGCAGTCCGGTCAGCCGACCGGCCAGCGCGTGCACAAGCCGGTGGTCATCACCAAGGTCTTCGACAAGGCCTCGCCCCTGCTGCTGGCCGCGCTGACCTCCGGCGAGCGCCTGACCGAAATCGTCATCCACTGGTACCGCACCTCGGCGGCCGGCACCCAGGAGCACTATTTCACCACCAAGCTCGAAGACGCGATCATCGTCGACATCAAGGACTACATGCACAACTGCCAGGACCCGGCCAACGCGCACTTCACCCACCTCGAAGACGTGCACTTCACCTACCGCAAGATCACCTGGACCCACGAAGTGTCCGGTACCTCCGGCTCGGACGACTGGCGTACCCCGGTCGCCGGCTAAGCCTGCGTTAGTTCACTGCCCCGGCCAGCCAGCCAGCATGGCCGGCCGGGGCAGCCTGTCACCCCAGTTTTTGCAGCGGGAGGAACATCGGATGTTCTCAGCGGCCAACCAGCCCCATTTCACCCTGACCCTGGACGGGGTCGACAGCGACTTTCAGGTGCTGTCGTTCAGCGGGCGCGAAGCGCTCAGCCAGCCGTTCGAATTCGAACTGGAGCTGGTCAGTGAACGGGCGTCGCTGAACCTCGAATCCCTCCTGCACACGCTCGCCTTCCTGCAGCTGTCGCCCAGCGGCAGCGGCATTCACGGGCTGGTCTACAGCGCCGCGCAGGGCGAAGCGGGCGGCGCCTGTCGCGCTACCGGCTGGTGCTGCGCCCGCAGCTGGCGTACCTGGCGCACCGCATCAACCAGCGCATCTTCCAGCACAAGACGGTGCCGCAGATCATCGCCCAGGTGCTCGAAGAGCACGGCATCCTCGCCAGCGACCACCGCTTCGTGCTTGGCGCGGTGTACCCCGAGCGCATTTACTGCGTGCAGTACGACGAGTCCGACCTGCACTTCATCCAGCGCCTGTGCGAGGAGGAGGGTATCCACTACCACTTCCAGCACAGCCCGCAGGGCCATGCGCTGGTGTTCGGCGACGACCAGACCGTATTCCCCACGCTGGCCCCGGTGGCCTACCAGCAGGACACCGGGCTGGTGGCCGACGTGCCGGTGATCAAGCGCTTCGGCCTGCGCCTGGCCACGCGCACCAGCCGCACCACGCGGCGCGACTACGACTTCAGCAAACCGCGCATCCAGCTCGAAAGCGACGCCGACAGCGGTGCTGCGCCGGACCTGGAAGACTACGACTACCCGGCGCGCTTCAGCGACCGCGCGCGCGGCAAGCACCTGGCCACCCGCGCCCTGGAGCGCCACCGCAGCGACTACCGCCTGGCCGAGGGCCGCAGCGACCAGCCGAGCCTGGTCAGCGGGCATTTTCTGAGCCTGACCGAACACGCCAACCCGGCCTGGAATGACCTGTGGCTGCTCACCGAAATCATCCACGAAGGCAAGCAGCCGCAGGTGCTCGAAGAGGTGATCAGCAGTGAGGTCACCGACCTCAAGGACGACTTCCACCAGGGCTATCGCAACCGCTTCTGCGCCACGCCGTGGGACGTGCCGTATCGGCCGCCGCTGAGGCATCCCAAGCCGCGGGTGCTGGGCTCCCAGCGCGCCGTGGTGACCGGCCCCGAGGCGAAGAGATCTATTGCGACGAGTACGGCCGGGTCAAGGTGCAGTTCTTCTGGGACCGCGAGGGCCAGTCGGACGACAAGACCACCTGCTGGATGCGCGTGGCCTCCAACTGGGCCAGCCAGAGCAGCTTCGGCGCCATCTCGCTACCGCGTGTGGGCATGGAGGTGCTGATCACCTTTCTGGAAGGCGACCCCGACCAGCCGCTGATCACCGGTTGCCTGTACCACGGCGCCAACCTGCCGCCGTACCGGTTGCCCGACTTCAAGACCCTGGCCACGGTCAAGAGCAAGGAATACAAGGGCAGCCGCAGCAACGAGCTGCGCATCGACGACACCACCAGCGAGATCAGCATCGCGTTGCGCAGCGACCACGGCGCCAGCGCGATCAACCTGGGCTACCTGACCCACCCGCGCCCCTCGGGCGGCCAGCCGCGCGGTGAGGGTTTCGAACTGCGCACCGACCGGCATGGCGCCGTGCGCGCGGCGGCGGGCCTGCTGCTGACCACCGAGCCCCGGCATCACGAAGCCAAGCACCACAAGGACCTGCCCGAAACCGCCGAACGCCTGGCCACCGCCAGCGAGCAGCAGGACGGCTTCGGCCAGCAGGCGCGCGAGGTGCAGGCGCAGGAGGCGGGCGATCAGGACGAGGTGGCCAAGGCCCTGCATGCGCAGCACCAGGGCATTGTCGGCAGCGGCCCGACCAACCAGAGCGCCAACGAGTTTCCCGAGTTCAGCGAACCGCACCTGGTGCTGGCCAGCCCGGCGGGCATCGCCCTGACCACGCCGCGCTCGACGCATGTCGCGACCTGCGAGCACCTGGCGTTGAGCAGCACCGGGCACACGAGTCTGTCGATCGGCAAGCGGCTGCTGGCCAGTGCCAGCCAGGGCATGCGGTTGTTCGTGCAGAACATGGGCTGGCGGTTGGTGGCGGCGTCGGGCGACATCGATATCAAAGCGCTGAAAGACAACATCAACCTGTTGGCCAAGCTCGACATCACTGCCAATGCCGATCGCATCACCCTCACCGCCAAGACCGAACTGGTGGTACAGGGTGGCGGCAGTGCCACCACCTACAACGCCAGTGGCATCACCCACGTGACCACCGGGCCGTACACCGCGCACGCGGCGAACTTCGCCCATGTGGGGCCCAAGAGCCTGGCCGGGACCTTCCCCGAGCCGCCCAAGCCGGGCAAGGGCAGCCTGGAGCTGTTCAATAAGTACGCCACCCTTGAAGGCGTCAAGGAAGGCGACTTCGAGGTAGTCGACGCGATGGGCACCCGCCTCCCGGGTGCACTTGACGCCAAGGGCTTCATGAGTGTGGCCGGCGCTGCGTCGGGGCCCGTCAGTGTGCGATTCGGCCGTGACCCTGCGGACACCTGGAGTGTTGGCAGCTACTTCGCCACACCGGCCAAGCCCATTGTGCCGCGTGGCGAAAATGTCGCGGCGCAAGCCAAGACGCTGGCGAGTGCTGCAATGGGGGCGATGCATGCCGTGAAAGGCGGCGTGCAGGCCGTGCAACAGGTGCAGACCACCGTACAGGCCGCGAGCAAGGCGTGCCGCAGTTGCTGATGGCGGCCGCACCCTCTGCCGTCGAGCTGTTGGGTACCGCGAAAAGGGCGAGTGACCTGCCAGGTCTGCCCGCGATGTTGTCCTCTACCTCTTCTTTTGAAACCCCGGCGTTGCTGATGGGCGAGATGCTGTCATGACCACTGAAAGTACGGCTGCAAACCATCGTGAACCTCAGGTAGCCATCGTCCCACTGGATCAGGTGGCCCTTGAAGACATGGGCCTGGCGGCGGCGCATATCGATGATTGGCTGCGCGCAATCAGCGACGACATGATCACCCTTGAGCGGCTGCAGCATTTTGCCGGTTGTGTGCCGGTGATCGGCAACATCATGGCGCTGGTCGATACGCTCAGTGACATCGTCACCTTGAGCGAAAGCGTCGAGGTGGACCCGCTGGTCTGGGTCAGCCTTGGGATCAACCTTATCGGCGTGATTCCCGCCCCACCCAATATGGCAGCCGCACGCATGACCCTGCGCCCGATGCTGGCGCTGGCGCGTCAGCACGGCAAGAAAACACTGGGCGACGCACTGATCGCAGTGGCTGTCGGGCATTTGAACGCCTCGATCGTGGCACCATCGACAATTTCCTCGACCAGACCGAGGGTATGCTGCCCACGCTGTTGGAGGATTGCGGCACGTTCTGCGAAGGGATGCTCAACGACCTGGCCAGCGGCCTCGACGCAATGGTCAATGGCACGTTCGATGCCCAGGGTGAGTTGGACAGCGCCGAGTTGGAGTTGAGCACGTGGTGGCACGACCCCGAGTCCACCGCCGCCAACTTCCTCAGCGCAGTGGCGAGCAGCTACAAGGCCGGGGCCAAAGGCCTGGCCAATGCGGTCGCCAAGCAGTTTGTGCCCGACAAGGCCAAGGCACTGGTAGCGCCGTACATCAGAACGCTACGGGACATGGGCCCCCGGGTGCGCCAGCAACTGAAGAAACTTGCCGACCCGAACGACCCCAACTCCCTCGAATCCCTGCGCATGGCCATGGCGGATGCGGCGGATGAATGGTGGGTTCACAACAACAGTGTGGCTGGCAACGTCAAACCCGAGGCGGTCAGTACCGTGACGTTGATAGCTGGGATGGCGCACTGGAGGTGGTACGCCGCCAGATGCGCGGCCGGCGTCGGCCCAAGCCGCAGAAAAACGGCAGCTGTCCCGGCACTTGCAAGAGCATCAGCTTTGCCACGGGCGCAGAGTCGCTGCAGCACACCGACTTCAGCCTGCCAGGGCCGTTTGCGTTGGAGTGGACCCGTACCTACTGCTCGGCACTGGAAGCCTATGACGAAGATGTGATGGGCGCGCGCTGGATCACCGAGTTCACCTCGCGGTTCGATTGTGTCGATGACGGTCTGGTGTTTCATGACGCGGATGGGCGCAGCCACGCCTACCCGATACCCACGGTCAGTGGTTTTCATTACGACTCGGTCGAGAATTTCACGCTGATTCGTACTGGCGAGCATCAGCTGTTGTTGTGCCGGGGCTACGACCGCAAGGAAACGTATGTGCGCCACGGTCAGCGTTTTGTGCTCAAGCAGGTGGTGCTGCGCAACGGCGCGGGCGTCATGCTGCACCATGAGCACCGCCACAACGACCTGCCGGTGCTGTCGGATGTGATCACCTACCAGGACGAACTGACCGACGTCCACCTGCACCTGGGCACCCTGATCGACGAGCACGGCCGTTTGACCGGCTTGTGGGAGATCCGCGACGGGCAGGTGCTGCGACAGCTGTGCGCCTACCACTACGATGCGGCCGGCGACCTGTGCCATGCGCAGGACGAACATGGCGCGGCCTGGAACTACCAGTACCAGCATCACCTGATAACGCGCTACACCGACCGCACCGGGCGCGGCATGAACCTGCAATGGCAAGGCAGTGGCGCGGATGCCAGGGCAGTACGTGAATGGGCAGACGACGGCAGCTCCGACACGCGGCTGGAGTGGGATGAGAACATCCGGCTCACCTATGTCACCGATGCGCTGGGGCATGAGACCTGGCACTACTACGACCTGCTGGGCTACACCTACCGCATCCGCCATCCGGATGATCGTAGCGAATGGTTCTTTCGCGACCAGGCCAAGAACGTCATCCGGCACGTGCACACCGATGGCAGTCAGGATCGCTACACCTATAGCGACTGTGGCGACCTGCTGCAGCACATTCGTGCCGACCACACGACAGTGCATTACGCCTATGACGACCAGAGCCAGCTGATCAAGATCCGCGATGCCGAAGGCGGCCTGTGGCTGCGCGACTACAACGAGCGCGGCCACCTGCTCGAAGCGACCGATCCGCTGGGCAACAAGACCGAGTACGCCTACACCCCAAGCGGTCTGGTAAGCGCGATCAAGGATGCCAACGGCAATGAAAAGGCCATGGAGTACAACGCCGCCGGCCAGTTGCTGAAGTACACCGATTGCTCCGGCAAGCTCAGTGCATGGGCGTACGACGACTACGGCAACCTGGTGCAGTTCACCGACGCGGCCGGGCACGCGACCCATTACGCCTACAAGGCGGGACAGCTGTCGCTGGTCACGCACCCGGACAACACCGAGGAGCGCTTCGAGCGCGATGCCGAGGGGCGTCTGCTCGCTCACCTCGACGCCCTGGACCGGTGTACCACCTGGCGCTACAACGCCGCCGGCCTGATCAGCGAGCGGGTCGATGCAGCGCAACAGACCCTGCACTACCGTTGGGATCCGGTGGGGCGGCTGGTGGCCCTGGAGAACGAAAACGAACGCCGCGCGCATTTCACTACGACCCCATGGGCCGGTTGCTGGAAGAGCGAGGGTTTGACGGGCGCGCCACGCGCTACACCTACGAGGCGTCTACCGGCCGCTTGCACAGCACCCTTGATGGCGAGCGCAGCATCAGCCTGCGTTTCGATGCGATGGGCCGGCTTACCGAGCGCAGCGCCAGCCTCAGCAGCCAGGGCAACCTGAGCCAGCGAGAGACGTTCGCCTACGACGGTAACGGCCAGCTGATCATGGCCAGCAACGATCAGAGCCGTGTGCAGTGGTTCCATGATCCGGCCGGCAACCTGGTGCGCGAGCACCAGCATTACCTCGGGTTGCAGGCCCCGGTGGTTGCAGTGTGGAAGCACGAGTACGACGTGCTCAACCAGCGTGTGGCGACGTTGCGCCCGGACGGGCACCGCGTCAGCTGGCTGACCTACGGCAGTGGTCATTTGCTCGGCTTGCGCCTGGATGACCATGACCTGTTGAGTTATGAACGTGACGACCTGCACCGTGAGGTGGCGCGTCATCAAGGCAATCACTTGCTGCAGACCCAGCGCTGGAATCCGGTGGGGCGTCTGCAGGAGCAATTGCTGGGCCGTAGCGATGACAACAGCACGCTGCTCAAGCGTGCGTATGTGTATGACGCGGCCGGGCAACTGACCGACATCGACGATACCCGGCGCGGGCCGCTGGCCTATCGTTACGATCCGGTGGGGCGGCTGTTGCAGGCTGCCAGCCGCCTCGGTGTGGAGACCTTTGCATTCGACCCCGCAGGCAACCTGCGCGACGACAGCGTGCAGCAGGCGCACCGCCCGCTGGACCAGGACCCCAAACGCAGCAAGTTGCTGGACAACCTGCTGCGTGAGTACGCCGGTACGCATTACGCGTACGACGAGCGTGGCAACCAGATTCAGCGCTGGCATAACGGCCGCCACAGTCGCCTGCGCTGGGACCTGTTCGATCGCCTGGTGCACTTCGAGGATGCGCGACTGGCGGTGGAGTTTGCCTACGATGCACTGGGCCGGCGCCTGTTCAAGCACTCCAGCGCGCACTACAAAGCGCGCCGCGAAGCCGGCTCGCAGTGGAACCGCAACGAGCATGAGCGCAAGCAGCGTGAGCTGGGGTGTGGCTTCACGCTGTACGGCTGGGATGGCGACAATCTGGCATGGGAGAGCAGCCCGGCGCAGTACGAGGGTGACACCGGGCGCACGGTGCACTACCTGTTCGAGCCGGGCAGCTTCGTGCCGGTGGCGCAGGCGGTGCGGCATGAAGGGATTCGGTTGATTGCCCAGCCGACCTCTAGTCAGCCGTACAACATCGATGACGATCCGGTCTGGACCTTTGTGCCGCTGGCCAAGCCCTTCGCTGCGCTGGCGTGGTACCAGTGTGATCACCTGGGTACGCCTCAGGAACTGACCGATCACTTCGGCCAGGTGGCGTGGTCGGCGCAGTACAAGGCCTGGGGAGAAGTGAAGGAGCAGCGTTCGGAATGGGCGCAGCAGCAAGGGGTGAAGAACCCGATTCGCTTCCAGGGCAGTACCACGACCATGAGACGGGCCTGCACTACAACCGGCATCGCTACTATGATCCCGGGGTGGGGCGGTTTGTCAGTAAAGACCCGATCAGTTATGCGGGTGGGTTGAATCTGTATGTGTATGCGCCGAATCCGGTTGGGTGGGTGGATCCGCTGGGATTGGCTGGATATGAAATTTCAGCGAATACCGCCTCCCCTGATGCCCTCGCTAGAGGTGTACATGTAAATGTGGGCGGGGATGGATTACGAAAAGGAGGACACGTCACCTTAGCGCCTAGTGCAGACCAGAAAAATATAGTGCTGCAGCCGGCTGATAAAGTCACTAGGAATGTATCTTCGTCGCAGTGGAAAAAGATATGTAAATGCGTTGTTGAGTATCTTGATGACCCTAAAAATTCACGTCGAATGATCAAGGCGTCTGAGGCCGCCATAAGTAAATATCCAGATGTGGACAGGTCGTCCGAGTTTGTGCAGGTTAGAGATATTTTGACTCGACATCATGAGTCAGGTACTAATCCGGTTGTGAGGTAGGGTGGAAATATTATGTTAAAGGTTGATCTGTTTAAGTTGTTCGAGTTGTTTTTAAGTGAGGCGCTAGATGATTCTCCCGATGTTTTTCGGCTCAAAGGATGGGGGGTGAGTGATCTTGTGATGGGAGGATATGATCTAACAGGGTTTGTTTCAGATTTTCATATGTACGAAAGGTGGAACTCTATAAATCATGGTGGTAAATGGGTAGATATAAATGTTAAGAATTATTTTTTTTGTGATGAAAGGCTAGGTTTGGGGTTCGAAACTGTTGGTGTTAGGCTGGTGTCGCTTCTTAAATACCATAGGAGCTTAAAGTGGGGTAATGGTTTTGAGTTCTATTTCTTTGATGACGATCTAAAGGATGGGGCCGTTATTTTACAGGGAGGGAAAGTACTGAGATTTAGTCGGAGGAGTAAAAGGGGTCGTATAGGGTTGTTACGCTCGAAAGCGATTTTTTTTCGACTAGATTCTCTGATCTTTCAACTGGAATGGTACGTGCGACAATGGAGTTCTATTCTGCTGAAAAACTGCATGCAATTTCAAAGGAAACTCGAATAGGTGCACTTCGTAAGCTGGTTGACTTTCTACGGTCCTCTTGAAGTCACAGTTATCAGCGGAAACTAAAATCGTAATAACGGGTACCTGAACAGCAGCACAACCTGAGCTTGCATATCGCGGTGGTGGCGATGTGGACGCAAGAGTATGACGTGGTAAACCAGTGGGTTGCGACAGTGCGCGCCAATGGGCACCGGGTCAGCTGGCTGACCTACGGCAGCGGTCACTTGCTGGGGCATGCGCCTAGATGAGCACGACCTCTTGAGCTACAGCGTGACGACCTGCACCGCGAGGTGGCGCGTCATCAGGGGGCAATCATCTGCTGTTGACTCAGAGCTGGGATCCGATGAGGCGGTTGCACGAACAGTTGCTGGGCCGTAGCGATGACAAAAGTACGGTGCTCAAGCGTACGTATAGCCTGCGACGCGGCGGGTCAACTTACGGATATCGACGACACCCGCCGGGGGCCTTTGTCTTATCGCTACGACCCGGTTGGCCGGTTGCTGAGTGCCGTCAGCCGATTGGGGGTGGAGCCCTTTGCGTTCGATCCGGCCGGCAACCTGCTGGATGACACTGCGCAGCAGGCCCACCGCCCGCTGGGCTAGGACCCCAAGCGCGCCAAGCTGATGGACTACCTGCTGCGTGAGTACGCCGGTACCCATTACGAATAAGACGACCGAGGCAACCAGATTTAGCGTTGGCATAACGGCCGCCACAGTCGCCTGCGCTGGGACCTGTTCGGCCGCCTGGTGCATTTCGAGGATGCGCGACTGGCGGTGGAGTTTGCCTACGATGCCTTGGGCCGGCGATTGTTCAAGCACTCTAGCGCACATTACAAGCCACGCCGTGAGGCCGGCTCGCAGTGGAACCGCAACGAGCATGAGCGCAAGCAGCGCGAGCTGGGGTGTGGTTTCACGCTGTACGGCTGGGACGGCGACCGCCTGGCGTGGGAAAGCAGCCCGGCGCAATACGACGGCGACACCGTGCGAACGGTGCACTACCTGTTTGAACCGGGCACCTTTGGGCCGGTGGCAGAGGCGTCTTGCCCTCACGGCCCCCTCGCTGGCAAGTCATGCGCTGACCTTGCCGGCGAAGAAGCCATCCGCTTCACCCCAGATTCTTGCCCAACAACGCGTGATACAGCTCGCTGTCGCCCAATATCCCCACCACTTGATTCCCTCCTGCAGCACCAGCTTGTTCCCCGTCTGATACCGAATCTGCAACGCCTCGCGCATGCCGATATTGGCATTCACCAGCGTCGGCTTGCGCTCCAGCCCCTCCACCGCCTCGCCGGCGCCCAGTTCTGCAAGGCCATGCCGTTGACGCCCTGGCGCGCGCCCCTGATGGTGTTGCCCTCGGCCAGGTCCAGCCAAGAATCACCACCCGGGTCCAGGCATACCGAACCGTTGATGCGCTTGCACTTGTCCAGCGTGCGCATCAGGCTGCGCCCGCACAGCACGTTGAGCGGGTTGGTATGCGCGACAAAGGTACGCACATACTCGTCTGCCGGGTTGAGCACGATCTCCTCGGGCTTGCTGTACTGGATGATGCGCCCGTCCTTCATGATCGCGATGCGGCTGCCGAGCTTTAGGGCCTCGTCCAGGTCATGGCTGACGAACACGATGGTCTTGGCCAGCTTGCGTTGCAGCTCAAGCAGCTCGTCCTGCAGGCCCTGGCGGATCAGCGGGTCGAGCGCCGAGAACGGTTCGTCCATCAGCAGGATGTCGGCGTCCATCGCCAGCGCCCGGGCCAGGCCCACGCGCTGCTGCATGCCGCCCGACAGCTCGTCGGGCTTCTTGTTGCGCCACTGGGTCAGGCCCACCAGCTCGAGCTTCTCGTCCACCAGCTTGCGCCGCTCCTTCTCGGGCCGGCCCTGCATCTCCAGGCCGAAACTGATGTTCTCGCGTACCGTCAGCCAGGGCATCAGGGCGAACTTCTGGAACACCATGGCGATACGCTGGGTGCGCATCATCTTCAGCTCGGCCGGGGTGCAGTGGGCAATGTCGATCTGTGCGCCTTCATGCTCGACGAACAGCTTGCCGCGGCTCACCGTGTTCAGGCCGTTGATGCAGCGCAGCAGGCTCGACTTGCCTGAACCCGACAGGCCCATCAGCACGCAGATCTCGCCCTTGTTGATGTCCAGGCTGGCTTTCTCGACGCCGACCACCAGGCCGGTCTTCTTCAGGATCTGTTCACGCGTGAGGCCCTGGTCCAGCAGGCTGAGCGCCTCACGCGGGTGGCGCGAGAAGATCACGTCGACCTCTTCGAAGCGAATGATGCTCATGCTTCACTCCTTGCCGGTGCGTCCGGTTGCTTGCAGATACGGTCGAGCATGATCGCCAGCAGCACGATCGCCAGCCCCGCCTCGAAGCCCAGCGCGATATCGGCGGTGTTGAGTGCGTTGACCACCGGTTTGCCCAGACCGTCGGCGCCCACCAGCGCGGCGATCACCACCATCGACAGCGACAGCATGATGCACTGGGTGACCCCCGCCGCGATGCTGGGCATGGCATGCGGCAGCTCGATGCGCGAGAGCAGCTGGCGCCGCGAGCAGCCGAACGCCTTGCCGGCATCCAGCAGTTCCTGCGGCACGTCGCGGATGCCCAGGTAGGTCAGGCGGATGGGCGCGGCAATCGCGAACACCACCGTCGAGATCAGCCCCGGCACCACGCCCAGGCCGAACAGGGTCAGGGTCGGGATCAGGTACACGAACGTGGGCACCGTCTGCATCAGGTCGAGTACCGGGCGCATGGCGGTGTAGAACATCGGCTTGTGTGCCGCCAGGATGCCCAGCGGCACGCCGATGGCCACGCACACGAAGGTGGCGAACAGCACCTGGGCCAGGGTTTCCATGGTTTCCTGCCAGTAGCCGAGGTTGAGAATCAGCAGGAACGACAGCGCGCAGAATACGGTGAGCGCCCATTTGCGCTGGATCAGGTGAGCGATCAGGGCCACCAGGGCAATCAGGACGAATGGGTTGAACCAGGTCAGCGCCCCGGTCACCCCGTGAATCATGAACTCCAGCGCCTCGGCGAAGGCGTCGAAGTAGTTGGCGCCGTGTTGCGTCAACCATTCGACGAAGGCCGCGATGTGCTGGCCCAGGGGTATTTTTTGATCGATCAGCATGATAGCGAGCGTCCACCTGCAAGGGATTGGAAACAACCCGCGCCGGGCAATCGCCCCCCGGCGCGGGGCGTGCTTACTGCGTCAGCTTGGCCTTGGCCGCCTCCAGGCCCGGTTTGCCATCCACGGTGGTCACGCCGGCCAGCCAGGTGTCGAGCACCTGCGGGTTCTGCTTGAGCCAGGCCTTGGCGGCGGCGTCGGGCTTGACCTTGTCGTCGAGCACCTTGCCCATCAGGGTGCTTTCCATGTCCAGGGTGAAGGAGAGGTTCTTGAGCAACTGGCCGACGTTGCTGCACTCCTGGCTGTAGCCCTTGCGCGTGTTGGTGAGCACGGTGGCCTTGCCGTAGTCGGGGCCGAAGAAGTCGTCGCCGCCTTCGAGGTATTTCATCTTGAAGCGCGTGTTCATCGGGTGCGGTTCCCAGCCGAGGAACACCACGTCGGTGCCACGGCGCTGGGCACGGTCGACTTGCGCGAGCATGCCGGCCTCGCTCGACTCCACTACCTTGAAGCCGGCGTCCTTCAAGCCGAAGGCATTCTTGTCGATCATGCTCTGGATGGTGCGGTTGCCGTCGTTGCCCGGCTCGATGCCGTAGATCTTGCCGTCCAGCTCCTTCTTGAATTTCGCGATGTCGGCGAAGTTCTTCAGGCCCTTGTCATACAGCGCCTGGGGCACGGCCAGGGTGTACTTGGCATTCTCCAGGTTGGCACGCACGGTCTCGACGGTGCCGGCATCGCGGTACGGCTTGATGTCGTTTTCCATGGTCGGCATCCAGTTGCCGAGGAACACGTCCATGTTCTTGCCGTCGGCCAGCGACTTGTAGGTCACCGGTACCGAGATCATGGTGGTGCGGGTCTTGTAGCCGAGCGCTTGGAGCACCGCACTGGTGACTGCAGTGGTCACGGTGATGTCGGTCCAGCCGACGTCGGAGAAGTTGACGGTGTGGCACTGCTCGGGCTCCACGGCCTGGGCCAGCGCCGGCAGGCTCAGCAGCGCGGCCAGCAACAGCGGGGGTGAACCTTTCATGGTGGACTCCTGGTTTTTTTCGGATGTCCCACGGGACAGGGGCCGTGCAATCGAGTCGGTACCGATCATCTAACAGCGAAAATCAAACGCCTACCGGGTGCGTCGTATCCAGTACAGGCAGGGTCGCATCCAGTGCCAATGAGGTCGCTTACAGTGTCGTCGGCCTCGAAAAACGCGGTTCTGACGCATGTGCACCGCAAAAAAACGGCGCAGGTCCTGCCCTGGCAACGGGCGGCGCTGCTGGACAAGAGCGCGTCGGTTGCAGACGTCGTGGTCGCTGACAAAAGCCTGATGATGCGCGAAACCGGCGGATTGCCGCCTTTTCAGCGTAGCAGCCAGAGGTACGCGGCATGGCCATCAGTGTGTTCGACCTGTTCAAGATCGGTGTCGGCCCTTCAAGCTCGCACACCGTCGGCCCGATGCGCGCCGCAGCGCTGTTCGTGCAGGGGCTGCGCGAGCGCAACCTGCTGGCCCGGGTGCGGCGTATCGAGGTGCGCCTGTACGGCTCGCTGTCGGCCACCGGCATCGGTCACGGCAGTGACAACGCGGTGATCATGGGCCTGATGGGCGAATGGCCGGACGCCATCGACCCGGCGCAGATCGCCCCGCGCATCGCCACGCTGCGCGAAACCGACAGCCTGCTGCTGGACGGACGCTGGCCGGTCGGCTTCGTCTGGGCCCGCGACATGCGCCTGCTGGACGAGAACCTGCCGTACCACCCCAACGCCCTGACCCTGATCGCCGAGGGCGAGCAGGGCGAGCTGCACCGCGATACCTACTACTCGGTGGGCGGCGGCTTCGTGGTGGACGCGGCGCAGGCGGCCAGCGGTGTGCTGGACGCCGACACCACCGTGCTGCCCTACGACTTCAACAGTGCCGTGGAACTGCTGGATTTGTGCCGGCAGCACGACCTGCGCGTGTCGCAACTGATGCTGGAGAACGAAAAGGTGTGGCGCAGCGAGGCTGAAATCCGTGCCGGGCTCATGACCCTGTGGCGGGCCATGCAGGCCTGTGTCGAAAACGGCCTGCGCCACGAGGGCATCCTGCCGGGCGGGCTCAATGTGCGCCGTCGCGCGGCACGCCTGCACCGCAGTCTGCAGGAACTGAGCAAGCCCAACGTGATCGGCTCCACCCTCAGTGCCATGGAGTGGGTCAACCTGTATGCGCTGGCGGTCAACGAGGAAAACGCCGCAGGCGGGCGCATGGTCACCGCCCCCACCAACGGCGCGGCAGGCATCATCCCGGCGGTGCTGCACTACTACATGCGCTTCAGCGACGAGGTCAGCGAAGCCAGCGTGGTGGACTTCTTTCTGGGCGCGGCGGCGGTGGGCATCCTGTGCAAGAAGAACGCGTCGATCTCCGGCGCCGAAGTCGGCTGCCAGGGCGAGGTCGGCTCGGCCTGCGCAATGGCGGCGGCGGGCCTGGCCGAAGTGCTCGGGCCACCCCGGCGCAACTGGAGAACGCCGCCGAGATCGGCCTGGAACACAACCTGGGGCTGACCTGCGATCCGGTCGGCGGGCTGGTGCAGGTGCCGTGCATCGAGCGCAACGCGATTGCCGCAGTCAAGGCGATCAACGCCGCCAGATGGCCTTGCGCGGTGACGGCGAGCACTTCATCTCCCTCGACCGGGTGATCCGCACCATGCGCGACACCGGCGCCGACATGCACGACAAGTACAAGGAAACCTCTCGCGGCGGGCTGGCGGTGAACGCCATCGAATGCTGAGGCGTGGCTGCGCCGTTTTGGCCCATCGCTTTGAGCGAGCGCTGCGTTTTGGCGCGCCCCGGCCGATGGCGATTCACTGGCCACGCACCCCTTCCAGCACGCGCGGTGACACCGCGCGTTGTCGTTTCTGGGCATCCTTCCCACAAGTGCTACCCAATTTCACAACGGGACTACAGACAGGCTTTGGCCCGGCCTTTTGCGTTTAAAAGCGACCCTGCGGGCGTGGGCGAACTAGACACATCGCGATGTCGTTTTCAGGTGTTGTTGAATGCGTATTCAAGTTTGGGCATGGCATTTGCGTTGGGTTTGGCAAAGCCCCTGCAATCGAACCGGGGCCATGACAAAAAGCCCGAGCCTGAGGCACACCCTGCATTGTGTGAGGAGAGATCGCGATGACGTCGTACAACTCCGCAACCCCAAACCAGAACCGCACCCCCCAATCCATCGGTTTCCTGCTGCTGGACAACTTCACGCTGATCTCCCTGGCCTCCGCGGTCGAGCCGCTGCGCATGGCCAACCAGTTGTCGGGTCGCGAGCTGTATCGCTGGAGCACACTGAGCGTGGATGGCGGTCAGGTGTGGGCCAGCGACGGCCTGCAGATCACTCCTGATTCGGCGATGCATGCGGCGCCGGCGATGGACACCGTGATCGTGTGTGGCGGCATCGGCATCCAGCGCACCGTGACCCGTGAACATGTGACCTGGCTGCAGAGCCAGGCCCGCCAGTCGCGTCGGCTGGGGCGGTGTGTACCGGCAGCTGGGCGCTGGCCTGTGCGGGGCTGCTCGATGGCTTCGATTGCAGCGTGCACTGGGAGTGCCTGGCCGCGATGCAGGAGGCCTTCCCGCGGGTGAGCATGAGCACGCGCCTGTTTACCCTGGACCGCAACCGCTTCACCAGCTCGGGCGGCACCGCGCCGCTGGACATGATGCTGCACCTGATCAGCCGCGATCATGGCCGCGAGCTGTCGGCGGCGATCTCGGAGATGTTCGTGTACGAGCGTATCCGCAACGAGCAGGACCACCAGCGCGTGCCGCTCAAGCACATGCTCGGTACCAACCAGCCCAAGCTGCAGGAAATCGTGGCGCTGATGGAGGCCAACCTCGAAGAACCGATCGACCTGGACGAACTGGCGGTGTACGTGGCGGTGTCGCGGCGCCAGCTGGAGCGGTTGTTCCAGAAGTACCTGCATTGTTCGCCGTCGCGCTATTACCTGAAGCTGCGGCTGATTCGTGCGCGGCAGCTGCTCAAGCAGACGCCGATGTCGATCATCGAGGTGGCATCGGTGTGCGGGTTCGTGTCCACGCCGCACTTTTCCAAGTGCTACCGGGAATACTTCGGGATACCGCCGCGTGATGAGCGGGTAGGCTCGAACACGGCCCAGCAGGTGGCGATGATGCCGCTGCCGCAGGCGCTGGTGCTGTCGCCGCTGGCCGGGCCGATGTCGGCGCTGAGTCAGGCGCGCAATGAGTCGACGTTTGCCAGTGTGAGGCTGTAGACCAGGCCGACAGCATCGCGGGTCAAGCCCGCTCCCACCGGTACATCGCTGCTCTGAAGGGCAGTGAAGCGCCTGTGGGAGCGGGCTTGGCCCGCGAGGGGTCAACCGTGAAGGCTTTTGTGGTTCGCCAGCGCCGGCAGCAACTGCTTGTCGATCGCCTGGCGCACCGCCGGCAGGATCGTCGCGCTGCCGGTGTACAACTGCTCCACCAGGCCGCGCAGGGCCCGGGCGCGTTCCGCGCTCAAGCCGCGTACCGCACATTCGCAGGCCTGCTCGGCGCTGGCGCCGGCAGGCATCTCGAAGCCCAGGGCGCGCAGTTGGCCCAGCAGGTCGTCCTGATCGATCAAATCGGCGTGCATCATGGCGGTTGTCCTTGTTCGAGGCGAAGGGTGCCCCGATTCTGGGAGCGCTGCGCGGTGGCGACAAGGGGCATGGCCGGCATACCTATGAACAGGTCGTTTTTGGCTAGATCAGTGACGTGCGCAGGCGCCCTCAGCCGCGCTTGAGCAGCGCCGCACAGGCGCTCTTGTAGGCCTCATGCTGATACTTGTTCAGCGTTCCCGGCAGCTCGAGATTGTGCTTCTTGGCCTGGGCGCTGACGGTCTGCGGCGACACCAGCTCCACCGTGCAGTTGTCCAGCAACTGCAGCACGCCCTCGATCTTGAAGGTGGTCGGGCCGCCGGCAAAGTCGCCTTTCTTGCTGCGCTTCTTGATCGCCAGTTGCCCGATGCCATGCTCGCTGACAAAGGCTCTGACCTGTGCGGCGAATGCCTTTACCTGGGCGGCATCCTCGTCATCCTCCAGGCCGATCTTCTTGGTGGCCACGCCAACGTGCACGGGCTGGCCGGCGTCCAGGCTGGCCACGGCCAGCAGGGCTTCGCTGCCCTTGATTTCGATGCCGCAGATTTTCATGGGGTGCCTCAATCGGAGTTTTGCAGGCCAAGGGACTGCAGGTATTCGGAGCGGTCGTCGCTGCGTTGCGCCAGGCAGGTGTTCAGTGCGGCGTCGTACTCCTTGCCCGGTGTGCTGTCGAAGGTCTCGACCTTGCAGTCGGCGTCGCGTACTTGCTTCCACAGGTTCTGGGCGGCGTTCAGGCGGTTGCTCAGTTCGGTGATCTTCGCACCCTGGCCGGCATACTGTTCCTTGATGCGTTCGAGCAGATCGCCGAAGGCGGCGTTCAGCTCGCGTTCGGCGACCGTACGGCTGTAGGCGGCGCAGGCGTAGTTCTGCTGGGCCGTCTCGACGTTGTCGCACGGGGTGGGAGCGTCACTTTCCTCGGCGTGCACGGCAAAGGCCAACGGCGCCAGCAGCAGCCATACCATCGATTTCATCAGCGACATCCTCGCAACCGGTGTGTGGAAGGTGGGGGTCGATTCTCGCTCAGTGCCAGGCTAAATGACAGAGACCCGTCGCCCGACGCTAAGCGGTTTCATTCAGGTCCTCCCAGCCTCGATGAAACTGGTCGAAAAGATCGGCGTACATCTTGCCCAAGGGGTACTCCCTGTACTCCGAGCGCTCGAAACGCAACAGGCGGGTACGCAGCGTTACCTGCTCCAGGTCCAGGTGTTCGCCCGGGTCCCAGCGGCTGGCCGTGTTCAGGTTGCTCAACAGGGCCTCGATAGCGAATTGGGCGGCGATGAAATTGATGCCTTCCTTGCTGAACCGGGCATAACGCTGGCGCAGGGCAAACAGCGAGACGCTGTTGCGGGTCAGGTCACAATCGGCACGGGGCTGCAGTTCTACGCACAGCGAGCCCTGGATGGCATCAAACGCCATGAGCACCGAAACAAAGTCGTGTTCCGGGTGGTAGCACTCGAAGTTGACGGACTCCTGGTCGAAATAAGGGTGCAAGTGCTTGTGGAGGAAGAAGTCCGCTTCGCCTTTGAGCGACGAGTTGCACGCGTAGCAACTGGGGATGAGATTGGCGAGGGTCAGGCCCAGGTGCGGGTAAAGCGCCTTGGGATAAAAGTGGTCGAGCGTTGGACGCATCGCCCCCTTGCCGTCCCTGAACAGGGTGTGCGCATAGTTGTAGTTGCAGTACGGGCAGGTGGCGAGTTGCGAGCTGGCACACAAGGCGTAGGCGTCCCAGTGGTCAGGCATGGGCTTTCGGGGTTTGGCACTGAACGTGTCGTAATTGAACACGCGCGTGAGGTCGCTGAGCAGATCGGCGTAGACCTCATCCGTCATGAACTGCCGACAGTCCAGCAACTCATGAATGGACCATTCCATTTGCGCGCGGCTGTCCGAGAGGATGGCCTTTTCGACATCAGCCACAAAGGTGCGGCTGTACCAGTTCTTTGCCTTGGGACGATCGTTGTTGACGAACGCCGTAATCCGTTCCTGCAGGTACTGCGTATGCCGCGGCCTTGCCGCACGCCAGTTGTCGGGCATGGAAATGATCATTGGCTTTGGTGCTCTGTGTGCGGCACCAGGCGCTGCAGTTCGCGCTGGATGATCGGGTCGTCCACCACCGATATCAGGTACTTCTCCTGAGGGCCATATGTGCCGGCTTCAGCGCGGCAATCGCGGCATTGATCCGGCGCACGGCGAATTCGCCGATAGTGACAGCGCCGAAGGAGCGGTTGAGGATGGCGTGCAGCGGTGCGGCAAAGGAGGGCGAGGTGGTGTCGGGCTCGATGAAGTCATCGTTGCTCGCGGCCCGGCCTTTGTTTTGCGCGTGGTCCTCCAGGTTCAACTGGCACACAAATTCGCCGGGCACATCGGAAGCCAGCAGCGGGGAATGGGAGGCGATGATCAATTGCAGGAGGGTCAGTCCGAAGGTGTGCTTGCACTCGCTGAGAAATTTGTTCATTTGCCAGATGTACTTGCGTTGCCACGCCAGGTGCAAAAAGGCGTCGCCTTCATCGATCAGCACCAGCAGTTTGGTGATCGGCTCGCGCGGGGAGGCGCGGTTGCCGGCTGGCGGCGCGGCCAGGCGCTTGATCGCTTCGTACAGGGAAATGATCTGGTTGAAGATCGCCCATTGGCCGGAGCTCATGCCAGGCAGGACCATTTCGAACGGTCCTTCCCGATCCGAGGCAAAATGCAGGCGCTCCTGCTCATTGGTCAAGGCGTACTGGTACACGCCACGTGGGCCTTTTTCGAATGCGAAGTTGTCCAGGCGTTCGAGGATGTACCTGAACAGGCGGCGGCTTCCCACGTGTTTCTTTTGTTGCAAGGTGCCAGGGTCAATGTGCTGGAAGTAGCTTGAGGGCAAGTGTTCGTCGATCAGCGCGATGTAGCTCAGGATGTCGTAGTTCTGTTTCTGCATGTGGTGGAACGTGGCGCAGAGTGCCGTCAGGACGTTTGATGCCGCGGGCTCCCTCGTGCGCAGGTCGTCCAGCACATAGCCACTCAGAAGGCTAAGTTCACGCTTGTACTGATTCTGCAGGTACGTCAGCTCGCGCTGATCGCCGTTGAAGTCGGAAAACCGCTCCAGGCGCGCCTTCAGATCGCGTATCGATCGCAGCTGCGGCTGGTGGCGCTTGCTGGCATAGCGGCCCTTTTCATCCTCCACCAGTGCCAAGGCCAGAAAATCACCGACCTTTTTTTCATCTGCACGCAATTTGACCAGCAGGTTTATCTTCAGCCCGAAGCTCTCGATGATTTCGCGGTGTTCATACAGTTGAAGCAGATCCTGCTCCCGACGCTGTGATGCATCCACAAAGTGCTTCTGCGCGCGAAAGGCGATCCGGTTCTGCACCGGCGTGTAATACACAACGCCCCAGTCCTGAGGCTTGCGCTGATCGACATAGTTGAACACCAGTTGGCAGTCACTGCCGAAATCCGGCAGCCTGCGGCTGGCGAACTGCTCTACCGTGCGCTGCAGAAAGCGGCTCTTGCCCGACCCGTTGGGCCCGATGATCAGCGACACCGAATCAATGTCGAACAGGTTGAAGCTTTCCCGCGTGCGCAGGTGAAGGACGTGGCCGTCCTGTTCGATCGACGTCAGCATGGTCTGGCATTCCTTGTCTGAACACGACGCCGGGCGGGCGTCGGGCAAACCGCTATTTGAGCCGATTCTTGCGCGTCGCGAAAGCGGCCAACGGCCAATGGCCATGCCGGCCTTTGTCGCACCTTGACGTTTTCGGCAATTCCCCTGTCGTTTTTGCATCCTGGCGACCTGGCGCCTAGGCATATGCTGGCCCCAAAGCGCCGGCAGACGATTCGGCGCCGCAACGTCATACAAGGGGACAGCCTGATGAGCCCGGCCGAATTGCACGCAGACAGCATCGTTATCGACGGGCTGATCATCGCCAAGTGGAACCGCGAGCTGTTCGAGGACATGCGCAAGGGCGGCCTCACCGCCGCCAACTGCACTGTCTCGGTGTGGGAGGGCTTTCAGGCCACCATCAACAGCATCGTCGCCAGCCAGAAGCTGATTCGCGAAAACAGCGACCTGGTACTGCCG
The DNA here is from genome assembly GCA_007213375.1 of Steinernema feltiae. Lineage (NCBI taxonomy): Eukaryota > Metazoa > Nematoda > Chromadorea > Rhabditida > Steinernematidae > Steinernema > Steinernema feltiae. The sequence continues at coordinate 80,854 of MQUG01000028.1, forward strand.
GTACGCACCACCGCCGACATCCGCAAGGCCAAGGAGCAGGGCAAGACCGGCATCCTCTTCGGCTTCCAGAACGCCCATGCCTTCGAGGACCAGCTCGGCTACGTGGAGATCTTCAAGCAACTGGGCGTGGGCATCGTGCAGATGTGCTACAACACCCAGAACCTGGTGGGTACCGGCTGCTATGAGCGCGACGGCGGGTTGTCCGGCTTCGGTCGCGAAGTCGTCGCCGAGATGAACCGCGTGGGGGTCATGTGCGACCTGTCCCACGTCGGCTCCCGAACCAGCGAGGAAGTCATCCTCGAATCGAAAAAACCGGTGTGCTATTCCCACTGCCTGCCCTCCGGGCTCAAGGAGCACCCGCGCAACAAGTCCGATGCCGAGTTGAAGTTCATCGCCGACCATGGCGGCTTTGTCGGCGTGACCATGTTCGCGCCGTTTCTGGCCAAGGGTATCGACGCGACCATCGACGACTACGCCGAGGCCATCGAATACACCATGAACCTGGTGGGTGAAGACGCCATCGGCATCGGCACCGACTTCACCCAGGGCCACGGCCAGGACTTCTTCGAGTACCTGACCCACGACAAGGGCTATGCGCGCCGCCTCACCAGCTTCGGCAAGATCATCAACCCGCTGGGCATCCGCACCGTGGGCGAATTTCCCAACCTCACCGAAACCCTGCTCAAGCGCGGCCACCCCGAGCGGGTGGTGCGCAAGATCATGGGCGAGAACTGGGTCAATGTCCTGAAAGACGTCTGGGGCGAGTAACCCCACGCCTCACCCAGCCGCATCCTTTTTCTTTTATGGAGTTCAGTTTCCATGGCCAAGATCGCCCCGCAATTGCCCATCGAAGTCGACAGCGAAACCGGTGTGTGGACCAGCGACGCGCTGCCGATGCTGTACGTGCCGCGACATTTCTTCGTCAACAACCACATGGGCATTGAAGAGGTGTTGGGCGCCGACGCCTACGCCGAGATTCTGTACAAGGCCGGCTACAAGTCGGCCTGGCACTGGTGCGAGAAGGAGGCCGAATGCCACGGCCTGCAAGGCGTGGCGGTGTTCGAGCACTACATGAAGCGCCTGTCGCAACGCGGCTGGGGGCTGTTCACGATCCAGGACATCGACCTCGACAGGGGTACCGCCAGCGTCAGCCTCGAACACTCGGCCTTCGTCTATGTGTACGGCAAGGTCGGGCGCAAGGTCGACTACATGTTCACCGGCTGGTTCGCCGGCGCCATGGACCAGATCCTGGCGGCCCGCGGCAGCCCCCTTCGCACGGTCGCCGAGCAGGTCTACGGCGGTTCGGAACACGGCCACGACGACGGCCTGTTCATCGTCAAGCCCCTGTAAGTCGAGGAACCCGCCATGGCTTTCGAAGCAATGTTCCAGCCGCTGCAGATCGGCAAGCTGACCATCCGCAACCGGGTACTGAGCACCGCACACGCCGAGGTGTACGCCACCGACGGCGGCATGACCACCGAGCGTTACGTGAAGTACTACGAAGAGAAGGCCAAGGGCGGCATCGGCCTGGCCATCTGCGGCGGTTCGTCGGTAGTGGCCATCGACAGCCCGCAGCAGTGGTGGGCCTCGGTCAACCTGGCCACCGACCGCATCATCCCGCACTTCCAGAACCTGGCCGACGCCATGCACAAGCACGGCGCCAAGATCATGATCCAGATTACCCACATGGGCCGGCGCTCGCGCTGGGACGGCTATCACTGGCCGACCCTGATGTCGCCCTCGGGCATCCGCGAACCGGTGCACCGCGCCACCTGCAAGACCATCGAGCCGGAGGAGATCTGGCGCGTGATCGGCAACTACGCGCAGGCCGCGCGCCGCGCCAAGGAAGGCGGGCTGGACGGGGTGGAACTGTCGGCAGTGCACCAGCACATGATCGACCAGTTCTGGAGCCCGCGGGTCAACAAGCGCACCGATGAATGGGGCGGCAGCTTCGAGAACCGCATGCGCTTCGGCCTGGAAGTGCTCAAGGCGGTGCGCGAGGAAGTCGGCCCCGACTTCTGCGTGGGCATGCGCATCTGCGGTGACGAGTTCCACCCCGACGGCCTCAGCCACGAGGACATGAAGGAGATCGCCAGGTACTACGACGCCACCGGCATGCTGGACTTCTTCGGCGTGATCGGCTCGGGCTGCGACACCCACAACACCCTGGCCAACGTGATCCCCAACATGAGCTTCCCGCCCGAGCCGTTCCTGCACCTGGCGGCGGGCATCAAGGAGGTGGTGAGCGTGCCGGTGATGCACGCGCAGAACATCAAGGACCCCAACCAGGCCACGCGCATTCTGGAGGGCGGCTACGTGGACATGGTCGGCATGACCCGCGCGCACATCGCCGACCCGCACCTGATCGCCAAGATCAAGATGGGCCAGATCGACCAGATCAAGCAGTGCGTGGGCGCCAACTACTGCATCGACCGCCAGTACCAGGGCCTGGACGTGCTGTGCATCCAGAACGCCGCCACTTCGCGGGAATACATGGGCGTGCCGCACATCATCGAGAAATCCACCGGCCCCAGACGCAAGGTGGTGGTGGTCGGTACCGGCCCGGCCGGCATGGAGGCGGCGCGGGTGGCGGCCGAGCGCGGGCATGACGTGACCCTGTTCGAGAAGAAGGAGGCGATCGGCGGGCAGATCAGCATCGCCGCCAAGGCTCCGCAACGCGACCAGATCGCCGGCATCACGCGCTGGTACCAACTGGAGCTGGCGCGGCTGAAGGTCGACCTGCGCCTGGGTACGGCGGCGGACGTCGACACCCTCATGGACCTGCGCCCCGACGTGGTGGTGCTGGCGGTGGGCGGGCACCCGTTCATCGAGCAGAACGAGCACTGGGGCGCGGCCGAGGGCCTGGTGGTCAGCAGCTGGGACGTGCTCGACGGCACGGTGGCGCCGGGCAAGACCGCGCTGGTGTACGACACCATCTGCGAATTCACCGGCATGTCGGTGGCGGATTTTCTGGCCGACAAGGGCAGCCAGGTGGAGATCGTCACCGACGACATCAAGCCGGGGTGGCGATTGGCGGCACCTCGTTCCCCACCTACTACCGCAGCATGTACCCCAAGGAAGTGATCATGACCGGCGACCTGATGCTGGAGAAGGTCTACCGCGAGGGCGACAAGTTGGTGGCAGTGCTGGAGAACGAATACACCGGGGCACGGGAGGAGCGGGTGGTCGACCAGGTGGTGATCGAGAACGGTGTGCGCCCCGACGAGACCCTGTACTACGCACTCAAGGAGGGCTCGCGCAACAAGGGCCAGATCGATGTGGAGGCGCTGTTCGCGATTGAGCCGCAGCCGATATTGAGCCAGCCGGGGGAGGGGTACCTGCTGTACCGGATCGGCGATTGCGTGGCGCAGCGCAACACCCATGCGGCGATCTACGACGCCTTGCGCCTGTGCAAGGATTTCTGATCGCTCTGTGAACCGATTGTCCCGGTCGCTCGGGCTTTCTGTGGGAGCGGGCTTGACCCGCGATGCAAGCACTGCGGTGTGTCAGGCGTGCCGCCATCGCGGGTCAAGCCCGCTCCCACAGTGTGTGCAACCGATCATATCGAGTGTGGGAGCTTCCCATGTTGAACACCCTGCTACCCCTGCTGCTGTTCGCCGCCCTCGGCCTGGCCGTGCTCGGCGCGCTGCGGCGCGTGCGGATGTGGCGCCAAGGCCGGCCATCGCGGGTCGAGCTGCTCAAGGGCCTGCTGGCCATGCCACGCCGGTACATGGTCGACCTGCACCATGTGGTCGCCCGCGACAGGTACATGGCCAACACCCACGTCGCCACCGCCGGCGGCTTCGTGCTGGCCGCCGTACTGGCGATCCTGGTGCACGGTTTCGGCCTGCACAACCGCCTCCTCGGCTACGCCCTGCTGGTGGCCACCGCCTTGATGTTCGGCGGTGCGCTGTTCGTCTACAGGCGCCGGCTGAACCCGCCCGCGCGCCTGTCCAGAGGCCCGTGGATGCGCCTGCCGAAAAGCCTGCTGGTGTTTTCCGCCAGCTTCTTCATCGCCACCCTGCCGGTAGCCGGCATCCTGCCCGAAGGTACCGGTGGCTGGGTGCTGGTGGCCTTGCTCGGGCTGGGCGTGCTGTGGGGTGTGAGCGAGCTGTTCTTCGGCATGACCTGGGGCGGGCCGATGAAGCACGCCTTCGCCGGTGCCCTGCACCTGGCCTGGCACCGGCGCGCCGAACGCTTCGGCGGCGGACGCTCCACCGGGCTCAAGCCGCTGGATCTGCAAGACCCGAGCGCACCGCTGGGTGTGGAAAAACCCAGGGACTTCACCTGGAACCAGTTGCTTGGCTTCGACGCCTGCGTGCAATGCGGCAAATGCGAGGCCGCGTGCCCGGCGTTCGCCGCCGGCCAGCCACTGAACCCGAAAAAACTCATCCAGGACATGGTGGTGGGCCTGGCGGGTGGCACCGATGCGAAGTTTGCCGGCAGCCCGTACCCCGGCAAACCGCTCGGCGAACACGGCGGCAACCCGCACCAGCCGATCGTCGACGGCCTGGTGGATGCCGACACGCTGTGGTCGTGCACCACTTGTCGGGCGTGCGTGGAAGAGTGCCCGATGATGATCGAGCACGTGGATGCGATCGTCGACATGCGTCGCCACCTGACCCTGGAAAAAGGCGCCACGCCGAACAAGGGCGCCGAGGTGCTGGACAACCTGATCGCCACCGACAACCCCGGCGGCTTCGCCCCGGGCGGGCGCATGAACTGGGCCGCCGACCTCGACCTCGAGGTGCTGGGCGAGGTGCACGGCACCGACGTGCTGTTGTGGGTGGGTGACGGCGCCTTCGACATGCGCAACCAGCGCACCCTGCGCGCCTTCGTCAAGGTGCTCAGGGCGGCCAATGTAGGCTTTGCCGTGCTTGGCCTGGAGGAACGCGACAGCGGTGACGTGGCCCGCCGGCTGGGCGACGAGGCCACCTTCCAGCAACTGGCCCGGCGCAATATCCGGACCCTGGCGCAGTACCGCTTCACGCGCATCGTCACCTGCGACCCGCACAGCTTCCATGTACTGAAGAACGAATACGGCGCGCTGGGCGGGCACTACCAGGTGCAGCATCACAGCAGCTTCATCGCCGAGTTGATCGCCGCCGGCCGCCTTGACCTGGCGCCGCACAAGGGCGCCAGCGTGACCTATCACGACCCGTGCTACCTGGGCCGCTACAACGGCGAGTACGAGGCGCCGCGCCAGGTGCTGCGCGCGCTGGGCATCGAGGTGCGCGAGATGGCGCGCTCCGGCTTTCGCTCGCGTTGCTGCGGCGGCGGCGGCGGTGCGCCGATCACCGACATTCCGGGCAAGCAGCGCATTCCCGACATGCGCATGCAGGACATCCGCGAGACCGCCGCCGAGGTGGTGGCTGTGGGCTGCCCGCAGTGCACCGCGATGCTCGAAGGCGTGGTCGAACCACGCCCGCAGATCAAGGACCTGGCCGAGCTGGTGGCCGACGCGCTGCGTGAAGCGACGGTTGCCAGCACGCCGGTAGCAAGCCAACCAGAACCTGCGCAGGTGGACCCATGAGCGACATCATCCGGCGTGACCCGCGTGCCGAGTGGATTGCACGCAACCGCCTGCACCCGCTGCACGCAGCCATGCAGGCCCAACAGACGCAGTGGATGGGGCCTAATGGCGTGCTGCGCAAGAACCCGCATGCGGTGGGTTTCATCGGCCCCAATGGGATCAAGCGCATCGATCGCAGCGGCGCCAGCCAGGGCGCTACGAGCAAGCGCAGCGCCGCCGCCGAGGTGCTGGTGCCGCTGCATCAGGTGCCGTTGCCGGCGTTCTACATCGTGGTGGTGCCGGACATGGTCGGCGGGCGCCTGAGCAGCCACGACCGGGATGTGCTCGGGCTGGCCCACGGCCTGGCCGGCAGCGACGGCGCGGTGCTGGCAGTGGTGTTTGGCGAGCACAAGGAAACCGCCTTCGGCACGTTCGGCGTCGACCGCCTGCTGCAGATCGACGGTGACGCGTTCGCAGGTTATGCACCGGAGCAGCGGGTGCAAGGCCTGCGGGCTGTGGATAACCAGTTCAACCCGCGCCACTGGCTGCTGCCCGACAGCCGCAGCGGTGGCGGCGAGCTGGGCCGGCGCCTTGCCGCGGCGCTGGGCGAGCGCCCGGCCACGCGGGTGTGGCAGGTCAAGGACGGACTGTGCAGCGGGCGCGCCGGGGCTGGCCAACAGGACCTGGTACGCGGGCTGGCGCGCCTGATCCTGGCGGCGGCCGAATGTGCCGAGCCGGTCAGCGAAACCCGCCATGAAGCCCTGCCGGTGGAGTTGTCCACAGGCGCGGCGCGCAGCCTGGCGCGTATCGAAGACCTCGGCCCGGTGCCGGTGGACCCGGCCACCATCGCCATGGCCGAGGCCGAATTCATCCTGTCGGGCGGCAACGGGGTCAAGGACTGGGCACTTTTCCACAGGGCCACCGTCGCGCTGGGGGCCACCGAAGGGGCCTCGCGGGTGGCGGTGGACGATGGCTTCATGCCGCGCAATCGCCAGGTGGGGGCTACCGGTACCTGGGTCACGGCGCGGGTGTATGTGGCTGTGGGTATCTCCGGGGCGATACAGCATCTGCAGGGCATCGGTGCCTGCGACAAGGTGGTGGCGATCAACCTGGACCCCGGCTGCGACATGATCAAGCGTGCCGACCTGGCGGTCATCGGCGACAGCGCGGCGATTTTGCAGGCGCTGATCGAGGCTGTGGACAACTATCGCAACAGCGCCCGGCGCGATGCGGCCTGAGGGGGCATTCATGAACATCAAGGTCATCAGCCTGGTCTCGATCGGCGCCCACCCCACCTCGGGGCGCATGCGCCGCGCCGAACAGGATGCGCGGGCCGTGGAACTGGGGTTGCAACTGGCTGGGGATAACCTGCAGGTGCTGCATGCCGGCGACCCGTACGAGCCTGCGCTGCGCGCGTACCTGGGCATGGGGCTGGCGCAGCTGGACGTGTTGCAGCAGCCCGCAGGCGCCGATGTGCTGGGCGTGCTCGGCGACTACCTGCGCGAGGCGGGGGCACAGTTGGTGCTGAGCGGCAGCCAGGCCGAAACCGGCGAAGGCTCGGGCATGCTGCCGTTTCTGCTGGCCGAGCGCCTGGGCTGGCCGCTGGTGGTGGGGCTGGCGCAGGTGGAGTCCATCCACAATGGCGTGGCCCAGGTGCTGCAGGCCCTGCCACGGGGGCAGCGGCGCCGCCTGAGCGTGCGCCTGCCGATGCTCGCCACTGTGGATAACGCCGCGCCGGTGCCGCGCCAGAGCGCCTATGGGCCGGCGCAACGCGGGCTGTTGGCGGCCCATGAGGTGGCGGTGGTGGAGGACGAGTTATTCACAGATGCTGTATTGCAGCCGGCCAGACCCCGGCCCAAACGCCTCAAGGTAATCAAGGCCAAGAGCGGTGCCGACCGCATGAAAGCCGCCACAGCGAAGGCCAGTGGCGGCGGTGGACAGGTACTCAAGGGCGTGACCCCGAGCGAAGGCGCCGAGGCGATCCTGAAGCTGTTGGTGGAGGAGGGTGTGCTGCGCTGAAGGGTTGTGCACAAAGTCTGTTGGCGGTTCTGTGGATAAAGTGTTTGCCTATGGCTGCAGGCCACGTCAACCGTGGCCTGCAGGCTATTGTTCAAATAGTGATCAATACACGCCGCGAATTTTTCGCGGTTTTTTCATGCCCGTCGTCCAGCGAGACGGCAGTTTTGCTCACAATCCTTGTTGGCGGCTCTGTGGATAATCTGTTCGGACATGGCTGCAGGCCACGTGGTTAAAGGTGTTCAGCTATTTGATCAAAAAACGCACAAAACCTCGTCAATCCACCGCGAAATACTCACGCGGCAGCGAAAATCGGGGGTTTCGGCGGTTTATCCACATGGGTTTTGCAAAGAGGGCTACTTGCACACAAAGTCTGTTGGCGGCTTTGTGGATAAGGTGTTCGTGCAGTGCTGGGGGGCACGTATTCAAAGGCTTACAGAGGTTTGATCACTTTTTGATCTATTGCACGCTGTGGATTGAAGGGCGCTGGGCGGAAGTTTTCCACAAGGGTTGCCCACAATTGCTGTGGGTGTGGCTGTGGATAAAGTGTTGGTGGAGTAGGTATGGGGCAGTAGGGGCTGGGGTTTGCGGGTGTTGTTCAAAATTTGTACAGTTAGCACCGGCCTCATCGCGGGTCAAGCCCGCTCCCACAAGATCTACGCGGCCCTTGTGGGAGCGGGCTTGACCCGCGATGGGCCGCAAAGCGGCCCCAGTATTACTGCGCCGCCACACCTTTGAGATACGGCGCCGGCGCCGCGCCCAGGTTGCTCAGCATCCGCTCGCTGTACCAGTCCACGAAATTCACCACGCCAAACTCGTAGGTTTTCGAATACGGCCCCGGCTGATACGCCGTCGAGTTGATGCCGCGCTGGTTCTCTTCGGCCAGGCGCCGGTCCTGGTCGTTGGTCGCGTCCCACACCTGGCGCATGCGTGCCGGGTCGTAGTCCACGCCCTCAACCGCATCCTTGTGCACCAGCCACTTGGTGGTGACCATGCTCTCCTGGGCACTGACCGGCCATACCGTGAACACGATGATGTGATCACCCATGCAGTGGTTCCACGAATGCGGCAGGTGCAGGATGCGCATCGAGCCCAGGTCGGGGTTCTGGATGCGCCCCATCAGTTTCTGGCAGCCCAGCTTGCCGTCCAGGGTCATCGACAGCGTGCCCTTGAGCAGGGGCATGCGCACGATACGGTTGCGCAGGCCGAAGCTGGCATGCGCATAGGGGATCTTCTCCGCGTCCCACGCCGCAGCGCTGGCCGCCACGTGATCCTTGAACGCCTGGTCGGCGCGCGGGTCGGTGACGTCGTCCCATTCGAGCAGGGTCTTGAGCAGCTCCGGGTGCGAGGCGTTGCAGTGGTAGCACTCGCGATTGTTCTCCAGCACCAGCTTCCAGTTGGCCTTTTCCATCAGGGTGGTCTGCACCGCCACCTTGGTGTTCTCCATGTCGTAGGGCTCCATGTAATGGGCCAGGGTGGCGAGGAAGTCATCGATGGCCGGCGGGTTGTCGGCCAGGCTGACGAAGATGTAGCCACCGGCGGTCTTTACGTTCACCGGCTTGAGACCGTACTGCTGCATGTCGAAGTCGTCGCCCATCTCGGTGCCGGCGAACAGCAGCCGCCCGTCCAGCTCGTAGGTCCACTGGTGGTAGTGGCACACCAGCTTGGCCACCTTGCCCTTGTCGCTGGTGCACAGGCGCGAGCCACGGTGGCGGCACACGTTGTGGAAGGCATGCACCTTGCCCTCGGCACCGCGGATCACGATGATCGGGTTCTTGCCGATCTGCAGGTTCAGGTAGTTGCCCTTGGCCGGGATCTCGCAGGTCATGCCTGCAATCAGCCATTCCTTGTGGAAAATCTCCTGCATGTCGATCTGGAACAGCCGCTCATCGGTGTAGAAGGGTTGCGGCAGCGAAAAGGTGCGCTCGCGGGTCTGCAGCATGTCGGCGGTGGCCTTGCGTGCAGCGTCCAGTGGGTCGCCCAGGCTCAAGGTTGCGGTGACGTCCATCGTTCAGGTCCTCATGGCCCGTGCGGGCCGCGAAAGTGGCTAATCGTTCGTGTGGCGACGCAGGGCTCAGACAGCAGGTTGATGTGCGATGGAGTGTGCGTTCGCCCGCGCCGGCAACCATGCCCATGGGCGACATGGCCAGATCCGTTCCCGACGCGCGAGCCCTTGTGGGCGGGGGCTGGTCGCGATAAGTACGCCGATGTCGCGAACAGGAATGTGCGCCGCCGGCACCTTGCGCATCATCGTCGCCATAACAGGCCCCGATCGGCCGCGGAGACGAGCATGTCGAACAACTTCCTCAACCCGGTGACCACTCAGACCTGGGCCAACGGCCGGCATACCGTGCGCTGCGTCAAGGTCATTCAGGAAACCTGGGATGTGCGCACCTTCTGCTTCATGGCCGACCAGCCGATCCTGTTCTTCTTCAAGCCGGGGCAGTTCGTGACCCTGGAGCTGGAAATCGACGGTCAGCCGATCATGCGCTCGTACACCATCTCCAGCTCGCCCTCGGTGCCCTACAGCTTTTCGGTGACCATCAAGCGCGTACCCGGCGGCAAGGTTTCCAACTGGCTGCACGACACCCTGCATGAAGGCCAGGAGCTGGCCGTGCACGGGCCGGTGGGGTTGTTCAACGCGATGGACTTCCCCAGCCCCAGGGTGCTGTACCTGAGCGGCGGGGTGGGCATCACCCCGGTGATGTCCATGGCGCGCTGGTTCTATGACACCAATGCCAATGTCGACATGGTGTTCGTGCACAGCGCGCGTTCGCCCAAGGACATCATCTACCACCGCGAACTGGAGCACATGGCCTCGCGGATCGACAACTTCAGCCTGCACATCATCTGCGAGAAGCATGGCCTGGGCGAGGCATGGGCCGGTTATCGCGGCTACCTGAACCAGAAGCTGATGGAGCTGATCGCGCCCGATTACCTGGAACGCGAGATCTTCTGCTGCGGGCCCACGCCCTACATGAACGCGGTCAAGCGCATGCTCGAAGCCAGCGGCTATGACATGCAGCGCTACCATGAGGAGTCGTTCGGCGCCACGCCGCCCGAGGCCAAGGCCGATGCGGTAGAGAACGCCGAGCAGGCCGCCGAGGCCGCCGAAGTGGACGTGGCCGACCAGCACCAGGTGGAGTTCACCGCCAGCGGCAAGAGCATCCGCGTGGCGCCGGGCGAGACGGTGCATGCGGCAGCCGCCAAGCTCGGGCTGATGATCCCCAAGGCCTGCGGCATGGGTATCTGCGGCACCTGCAAGGTGCTCAAGCTGGGTGGCGAGGTGGACATGGAGCACAACGGCGGCATCACCGAGGACGACGAGGCCGAAGGCTATATCCTGTCGTGCTGCAGCGTGCCGCGTGGTGACGTGCGCATCGAGTTCTAGTCGCGCAGCAGCTCGTGGTACAGCGCAGGGCGCCGGTCGGCCAGCACGTGGTTGTGGTCGCTGATCTGCTTGTCCAGTGCCTGGCCCAGCCTGATGTCGGCCAGCAGCAGCTGCTTCTTGCCGACACGCTTGCCGCCCTTGAGCACATAGCCGTCGGCATCGGTGAGGGTCGAACCGCCCACCCAGCCAACCCCGCGCTCCTCGCCACAGCGGTCGCAGGCAATGACGAACAGCCGGTTCACCGAGGCGCTGGCCTGAACCCGGATGACCTCGGCCGGGCGCTGGAAGTCGGGCCGGGAGGTGTCCGGCCAGTTCACCGGTGCGCACAGCAGCTGGGCACCGCGCAGCGCCGCCAGGCGCACCCATTCGGGAAACTCCAGGTCGTAGCAGATCATCATGCCGATGCGCCCCAGGTGGGTGTCCACCACCGGCGGCGGCTCGCTGCCGGGGGTGAAGATCTGCGTTTCGCGGTCCCACAGGTGGGCCTTGCGGTAGAAGGTGCGTCGGCCATCGGGCTCGATCAGCACCGAGCTGTTGGCCACCTGGCCGTCGGGCAGGCGCTCGCAGAAGCCGCCCACCACGATGATCTGGTACTTGGCGGCCTGCCGGGCCCAGGCCTCGAGGGTCGGCCCGTCACGGGGCTCGGACAGCGCGTGGGCCTCTTCGCGGTCGTAGAACGCGTAGCCGCTCTGCGCCAGCTCGGGCAGTACCAGCAGTTGCGCGCCGCGCTCGGCGGCCTCGGCGATGGCCACCCGGGTACGGTCGAGGTTGTAGCTTGGATTGGCAATGGTCGGCGCCAGCTGGTAGCACCCGACACGCACGGTTTGCGGGGATGGGGTCATGGCTGCGGCGCCTTGGGCTCGGCGACCGGGGGCGGCGGGGTGCCGCGCAGGTGGCGCATCAGGAGCCAGTACAGCAGGGCCGAAACGATGAAGCCGGGAACGAAGGCCAGGTCGGCGCCGGACAACGCCACCGCCACCGGCCCTTGCACGCCGGCCAGCGACACGAAGGGCAGCATCGCCAGCAGCCCCCCCAGGTAGGCCAGGATGCCGGGCCAGGCCCATTGGCCGTACTCGCCCGCCGGGTCGAACATGGCCGGGATCACGTAGTTGCCTTTGCGCAACAGGTAGTAGTCGGTGAGGTTGATTGCGCTCCAGGGCACCAGCACATACAGCATCAGTTGCAGGAACAGGTTGAAGCTGTCGAGGTAGCTGTCGGGCAACGCGATGGCGGTGAGGTATATCACCGCGCCGATGCCGCCCAGGCCCAGGGCACGCCCGGCCAGCCCCGGCGCCAGCGGGCGAAACGCGGTGATCGCGCTGATGCCGGTCAGCAGCGCGCCGTAGCAGTTGACGGCCATGATGCCCACCAGCGCCGGCACCGCCATCAGGATCGCGAAGGTGCCGAAGCCGGGCAGGAAGCGGTTGCCCAGGTGTTGCAGGCTGCTGATGGCTTCGGGCGCCACCACTGCCGAGGCTACCAGTGCGCCCAGCGACATCAGCCACACCGCAGAGCCTGCGGCGCCCAGATAGGTCCATAGCACCACCTTGCGCGCCGAGGTGCTGGGCGGCAGGTAGCGCGAGTAGTCCGAGACATACACCGAGTAGCTGATCTGGTAGCCGGCGGCGGCCGACAGCTGGATGAGAAAGCCCGACCAGGAAAACTGCAGCTGGCGCTGAACGGTGTCGGCCTCCAGCAACAGCAGCGCTGCCAGGGTGAGCAGGCCGAACACGCCGATCAGCAGGTAGGTGAGCCAGCGCTGCACGGTGTGCAGCAGGTCGTGCCCGACCACGGCGATCACCACGGCCACCGCGATCAGCAGTGCGTACCAGAAGGCATCGCTGCCCGGCAGCACAGTGGTCAGCGCATCGGTGGCCAGGATCACGTTGAACACGTTGAAGCCGATGTACACGCACACCACCGCCATGAACGGCAGCACGGCGCCTCGCAGGCCGAACTGGGCACGGGACTGGATCATCTGTGGCAGGCCAAGGCGCGGGCCCTGGTTGGCATGCAGGGCCATGCACAGGGTGCCCAGGGCCACCCCGAGCAGGATCGCCAGCACCGCCTGCCAGGCGGCCAGACCCAGGGCGGGCCCGACGAAGCCGGTGACCATGGTGGTGAGTACGAAGTTGCCGGTGAACCAGAAGGGGCCCAGGTGCCAGGCCTTGCCGTGACGCTCGTCGAGGGGCACCGGGTGGATGGTACGGGTTTCTATCTTCAGGCCTGACGTTTCAGGTGCAGGTGCCGCATTGTTCATGGCGTTCCCAGGCATTCGGGCGAAAGTTTCAATGCTGATGAGGTTAGATGAAGCTGCAACTAACGGAACAACGACACACTTTCAGCGAGCGCGCAGGTACTTGCCTGAAAGTGTCTGTAATGTCCGATGTAGAGCCATTCTGATTTGTAAACTGGTATTTATGCCAGTCTGCAATGCGGGGAGGTTATTGCGAAAAGTTATCGTGCGGCGTGAGGTTTTTGATGCCGAAGTTAAAGTGCAGTGAATATTCCTACTTAATATTAGGAATAGTTTGTGAGCAACTTTAGATAATTCTGACGAGATAGTGTTTTCGACGGCGAGCGGGGGCCGATCGAAAAAAACCGGGCGCCCGGCGCGCACTGCGCCGGGGCCCGGTGGCGACCTACACGCTGAAGCGTGCGACCAGACCGTTCAGGCCCACCGCCAGGCGAGACAGTTCGGCACTCGCGGCGCTGGTCTGGTGCGCCCCGGTGGCCGACTGCACCGACAGGTCGTTGATGTTCACCAGGTTGCGGTCCACTTCGCGGGCCACCTGGGCCTGCTCTTCGGCGGCGCTGGCGATCACCAGGTTGCGTTCGTTGATTTCGGCCACCGCGGTGGTGATGGTCTCCAGCGACAGGCCGGCGCCGCGGGCGATGCTCAGGGTCGACTCGGCGCGTTCGGTGCTGTGGCGCATCGAGTTCACCGCCTGTTCGGTACCGCCCTGGATGCTGCCGATCATGCGCTCGATTTCGCTGGTCGACTGCTGGGTCCGGTGGGCCAGAGCGCGCACTTCGTCGGCGACCACGGCGAAGCCGCGCCCGGCTTCACCGGCACGCGCTGCCTCGATGGCGGCGTTGAGGGCCAGCAGGTTGGTCTGGTCGGCCAGGCCGCGGATCACATCGAGCACCTTGCCGATGTCACGCGACTCGCCGGCCAGGTTGCCGATCAGCTCGGCAGTACCTTGCACGTCGGCACTCATGCGCTCGATGGCGCTGACGGTCTCCATGACCAGGTCGCGACCGTCGCCGGCCGAGCGGGTGGCCTGCTTGGACGCCTCGGATGTGCTCACCGCGTTGCGTGCCACTTCTTCCACCGCGCTGGTCATCTCGGTGACGGCAGTGGCGGCCTGCTGGATCTCGTTGTTCTGCTGCTGCAGGCCGCGTGCGCTTTCGTCGGTGACTGCATTCAGCTCTTCGGCAGCCGAGGCCAGCTGGGTGGCGGAGCCGGCAATCTGCTGCAGGGTGTCGCGCAGCTTGTGCTGCATCTTGCCCATGGCGTGCAGCAGGCGCGCCGCTTCGTCGGTACCGGTGGTGTTGATCGGTTTGGTCAGGTTGCCATCGGCGATCAGCTCGGCCGCCTGCAGCGCTTCGTCGATCGGCTTGACGATGCTGCGGGTGAGCAGCAGCGCGCACAGCAGGGTCAGTGCGGTGGCGGCCACCAGCAGCACGATCACCAGGGTGAAGGCCGTGTCGTATTGCGTGGCGGCGGTCTGGTTGGTCACACGGGTCTGATCGGTGTTGATCTTGACCAGGCGATCGGTGACTGCGCTGATCTGCTCGGAGTTGTCGAGCAGGTCGTGGTTGATCAGGCTGCGCAGTGCTTCCACATCACCGGCCTGCGACAGGCTTACCATGCGGTTTTCGAGCTGGCGGTACTGGTTGAGCAGCTGCACATACTGGTTGTACGCGCCCCGTTCCTCGTCGCCTTCGATCAGTGGCTCGTAGGCCCGGCGCGCTTCGTCGATCTGGGCATTGCGCTTGGCCAGCAGTTGCACGGTGTCCTGCAGGGTGGCGGCTTCGCGGTTGAGCAGCAGGCGGTAGGACAACGTGCGCAGGCGCAGGGTGAGTTGGGTGAGCTGGTCGAGGTTGGTGATGCTGGGCACGCTGATCTGTTCGATGGCTTCGCCGGCCTTGCGTATCTGCCCCATCTGGTTGAGGGCAAAGATGCCCAATGCAAGCATCAGGGCGCCGATCAGCGAAAACCCCAGAAGTGCGCGCGGGGCGATGTTCATGTTACGTAATGACATGGTTTTATCCGGCAGGGAATAGGAATGCGCGCGGTCCATGCGTCGTGGGGCAACTCTTATTGCCTATCGGTCAAAGCAGGGCAGACTTGAGGGGGCATGTAACTAAATGTGAACCACCGGTCATTTTTTTCACCCCGGCATCCGACCAAGCGCTGGAACCGGTTGCCGATCGACGGGTCAATCTGCACCCGGTCGAGGCTCTGGCCCCGATATCCCTGGCGAGTGCGGTGAGATTTCTTTATCGTGTGCGCCCCCTGAAAAACCGTGAGAACGCAATCATGCTGGAAACATCCCTGAGTCAACTGGAGCAACTGGTCAACGACCTGGTGCAGAAGAACCTCGACCTGGCCGAGCGCAACGCGCAGCTGAGCGACGAACTGGCCCAGGCCAAGGACGAGAACGAAAGCCTGCAACTGAGCCTGATGGAGCAGGAAGAGAAGCAAGGTGCAACCGCCGCGCGTATCCAGGCGCTGGTTGAACGTGCCGGTGGCGGCGCCGTTACCGCATGAAGACCACCGCGCAGTCGATCAATGTCGTGTCGATAATGGGCAATGACTATTCGATCAAGGCCCCTGAAGGTCAGGAGCAGACCCTGGCGCAGGCGGTGCAGATGCTCAAGGCCTCCCTGGCCGATACCAAGCGCAAGTACCCGTCGCTGATCGGCGACAAGTTGCTGGTGCTGGCCGCCCTGAACCTGTGCTCGCAGCAGATCGAACTGCAACAGGCACATCAGGAAGCCCTCGACCGTTATCAAGAGCAAGTCAGCGCCACGGTCGACGTCATTGCCCGGACAATCGGCAACAGCTGATTTCCCCCTCGCGTGCATTCCCTCTTTACTGTGCTGGCTCACTGACCCCTGGGGGCAGTGAGCGGCCCGAGTGTGGCTGACTGCTAGCATTGTATTTTCTGTTGTATACAATTGGCCTGGTGTTCGCGGTACACGGCTGGTTTAACTCAGGGGAAATTCATGCAGTTCTGGCGGCGCAGTATCCAGTGGCAATTGATCGCAAGCATGGGCGCGGCCCTGGTGGCGAGCATTCTGATCGTGGTTGGTATCTACACCGTGGCGGTCAATCGACTGACCGAGCGCTACCTGGTGGAGACGGCGCTGCCGGCGAGCATCGAGGCCATGCGCAACGATATCGAGCGCATGTTGGGCCGGCCTCTGACGGCGGCGGCCGACATTGCCAACAACACCCTGTTGCGCGACTGGCTGGCAGCGGGGGAGCCCCCGAACAGGCCGGTGCGTTCGTCGAGTACCTGGAGTCGGTGCGTGTGCACAACCAGGCGTTCACCGCGCTGTTCGCCGCCACGGGCAGCAATCACTACTACAACCAGGGCGGGCTGGACCGCACCTTGAGCCGCGACAACCCGAAGGACTCGTGGTTCTTCGGGTTCATCGACAGTGGCAAGCCGCGCCTGCTCAATATCGACACGGACATCAGCAGTGGCGACCTGGCGCTGTTCATCGACTTTCGGGTGGAAAAAGCCGGCCAGCTGGTGGGCATTGCCGGGCTGGGCCTGCGCATGACCGAGTTGTCCCAACTGATCCACGACTTCAGTTTCGGCGAGCGCGGCCGGGTGTTCCTGGTGCGCGGCGATGGCCTGATCCAGGTGCACCCGCAGTCCGAGTTCAGCGGCAAGCGCCAGTTGGCCGAGCAGATCGGCGAAGGCGCCGCCCAGCGTGCGTTGACCCCGCACGAGGGCCTGCAGCAGAGCCGCTTCGAGCGCGATGGCGAGACCTACCTGGCCCTGAGCCTGCCGCTGCGCGACCTGAACTGGACCCTGGTGGCCGAGGTGCCCGAGGCGCAGATCTACGCCCAGGTGAACCAGGCCGTGTGGCTCACCAGCCTGATCGGCGCGGCGGTGGCGTTGCTGTCGCTGCTGCTGGTGGTATGGCTGGCGCGCGGCATCGTGCGCCCGCTGCGCCGGGTGACCGGTGCGCTGACCGCGATTGCCCAGGGCGGTGGCGACCTGACCCAGCGCCTGGACGAGTCGCGGGCCGATGAACTGGGCGACCTGGCCCGGGGTTTCAATCGTTTTCTGGACAGCCAGCGCGACCTGATCGGCGAGGTGCTGCGCACCACCGAGCACCTGCGCAGCGCCGTGGGGCAGGTGAGCGCGGTGGTGGAGGACACCGCCGCGCGCTCCCATCGCCAGCAGGAGATGACCGAGATGGTGGCCACTGCCGTGCACCAGATGGGCCTCACCGTGCAGGACATCGCGCAGAATGCCGGCCAGGCCGCGCACGCCTCGCAGACGGCCCGCACCGAAGCGTTGCAGGCGCGCGAGGTGGTGCAGCGCTCGATTGCGCACATCGAAGGCATGTCGGGCGAGATCGGCGCGGCGGCCAGTGCGGTTGGCCAACTGGCGCAGGAGGTGGCGTCCATCGACGAGGTGCTGGCGGTGATCCGCAGCATTTCCGAGCAGACCAACCTGCTGGCGTTGAACGCGGCGATCGAGGCGGCGCGGGCCGGGGAGATGGGCCGTGGCTTCGCTGTGGTGGCCGACGAGGTACGTACCCTGGCCCAGCGAACCCAGGTGTCCACCGACGAGGTGCAGCAGATGATCCAGCGCCTCAAGCAGGGGCGGGCAGCGCGGTGGCGTCGATGCAGGCGGGGCAGGCGGCGACCGGCACCGGCGTGGCGTCGAGCCAGCAGACCGGAGCGTCGTTGACCACCATTACCGGGCAGGTGGAACACATCACCGACATGAACCTGCAGGTGGCCACGGCCACCGAGGAGCAGTCGGCGGTGACCGAGGAGATCAACCGCAATGTGCAGGGGATTTCCGACCTGGCGCGCCAGACGGTGGCGCAGGTGGAGGCGTGTCGGGTGGATTGCCAGGCGTTGCGCGGGCTGGCTGATGACCTGGCGCGGCAGATGGGTGGGTTCAGGCTCTAGATCAGGGTGATTGCTTCGCCGGCAAGGCCGGCTCCTACAGGTTGGCGGTGTCTGTAGGAGCCGGCCTTGCCGGCGAAGGGGCCATCAGCGACCCAGCGTTACCGCACGAATATCTGCCGCCAGCTCGCGCACCCGTGCCTCGTCGGTGTCCCACGAGCACATGAACCGTGCGCCGCCGCTGCCGATGAAGGTGTAGAACCGCCAGCCCTTGGCGCGCAGCGCTTCCAGTGCCGGCTCCGGCATCTGCAGAAACACCCCGTTGGCTTCTACCGGGAACATCAACTGCACCGCCGGGATGTCCGCCACCAGCCCGCTGAGCAACTGCGCGCAGTGGTTGGCGTGCTGCGCATGGCGCAGCCACGCACCGTCTTCGAGCAACCCCACCCACGGCGCCGACAGAAAGCGCATCTTCGACGCCAGCTGCCCGGCCTGCTTGCAGCGGTAGTCGAAGTCTTCGGCCAGCTTGCGGTTGAAGAACAGGATCGCCTCGCCCACCGCCATGCCGTTCTTGGTGCCGCCAAAGCACAGCACGTCGATGCCGGCCTTCCAGGTCAGTTCGGCCGGCGAGCAGCCCAGGAACGCGCAGGCATTGCTGAAGCGCGCGCCGTCCATGTGCAGGTTCAGGCCCAGCTCCTTGCAGGTGGCGCTGATCGCCTTGAGCTCTTCGGGCCGATACACGCTGCCCACTTCGGTGGCCTGGGTGATGGTCACCACGCGTGGCTTGGGGTAGTGGATGTCCTGGCGCTTGAGCGCCACTTCGCGGATGGACTCGGGCGTGAGCTTGCCGTTTTCGCTGCGGGCGGTGAGCAGCTTGGAGCCGTTGGAGAAGAACTCCGGCGCGCCGCATTCGTCGGTCTCGACGTGGGCGGTCTCGGAGCAGATCACGCTGTGGTAGCTCTGGCACAGGGACGACAGGGCCAGGGAGTTGGCGGCGGTGCCGTTGAAGGCGAAGAACACCTCGCAGTCGGTCTCGAACAGTTTGCGAAAGTGGTCGGAGGCCTTGGCGGTCCACTGGTCGTCGCCGTAGGCGCGTTGGTGGCCCTGGTTGGCCTTGTCCATCGCCGCCCAGGCTTCGGGGCAGATGCCGGAATAGTTGTCGCTGGCAAATTGCTGGCTTTGTTCTGTCATTGCACTGTCCTGTGGTCGACGCAGGCAAGCACTCTAAACCAACTATCAAATCGCCGACTACAAGGCCCATGTCGTAAACGCACCTTTGCGTGGCGTGCGCAGGCATCTGGACCGCCCGCGCCAGCCCTACCATCGCAGCCAAAGGGCGCTGTCCATGCCACTGCCGGGAGAGATGCGATGTTCACCAAGCACGACCAGATCCAGGGTTACGACGATGCACTGCTGGCGGCGATCAACGCCGAGGAACAGCGCCAGGAAGACCACATCGAACTGATCGCCTCGGAAAACTACACCAGCAAGCGCGTGATGCAGGCCCAGGCAGCGGCCTGACCAACAAGTACGCCGAAGGCTACCCGGGCAAGCGCTACTACGGCGGCTGCGAGCACGTGGACAAGGTCGAGCAACTGGCCATCGATCGTGCCAGGCAGCTGTTCGGCGCCGACTATGCCAACGTCCAGCCGCACTCCGGCAGCCAGGCCAACGCCGCGGTGTACCTGGCCCTGCTGCAGGCCGGCGATACTGTGCTGGGCATGAGCCTGGCCCACGGCGGCCACCTCACCCACGGTGCCAAGGTCAGTTTCAGCGGCAAGCTGTACAACGCCGTGCAATACGGCATCGATACCCGCACCGGCCTGATCGACTACGACGAGGTCGAGCGCCTGGCCGTCGAGCACCAGCCGAAGATGATCATTGCCGGTTTTCGGCCTACAGCAAAACCCTCGATTTCCCACGCTTTCGCCAGATCGCCGACAAGGTCGGCGCCTACCTGTTCGTCGACATGGCCCACGTCGCCGGGCTGGTCGCGGCGGGCCTGTATCCCAACCCGCTGCCCTATGCCGACGTGGTCACCACCACCACCCACAAGACCCTGCGTGGCCCGCGTGGCGGGCTGATCCTGGCCAGGGCCAACGAAGCGCTGGAAAAGAAACTCAACGCCGCGGTGTTCCCCGGCGGGCAGGGCGGCCCGCTGATGCATGTGATCGCGGCCAAGGCGGTGTGCTTCAAGGAGGCCCTGGAGCCCGGCTTCAAGGCTTACCAGCAACAGGTGATCGACAACGCCCGGGCGATGGCTGCGGTGTTCATCGAGCGTGGTTTCGACGTGGTGTCCGGTGGCACCGACAACCACCTGTTCCTGGTCAGCCTGATCCGCCAGGGCCTGACCGGCAAGGACGCCGATGCCGCCCTGGGGCGCGCCCACATCACCGTCAACAAGAACGCCGTGCCCAACGACCCGCAGTCGCCGTTCGTCACCTCGGGCCTGCGCATCGGCACCCCGGCCGTCACCAGCCGTGGCTTCAAGGTGGCCCAGTGCACGGAGCTGGCCGGCTGGATCTGCGACATCCTCGACCACCTGGGCGATGCCGATGTCGAGGCCGACGTGGCCAGGAGCGTGTCGGCACTGTGTGCGGATTTTCCGGTTTACCGCTGAGTGGAGTAACAGACCATGCAACGCTATTCGGGCTTCGGCCTTTTCAAGCACTCGCTCAGCCACCACGAGAACTGGCAGCGCATGTGGCGCACGCCCACCCCGAAGAAGGTCTACGACGTGGTCATCGTCGGCGGCGGCGGGCACGGCCTGGCCACCGCCTACTACCTGGCCAAGGTGCACGGCATCACCAATGTGGCGGTGGTCGAGAAGGGCTGGCTGGGCGGCGGCAACACCGCGCGCAACACCACCATCGTGCGCTCCAACTACCTGTGGGACGAGTCGGCGCACCTCTATGAGCACGCGATGAAGCTCTGGGAGGGGTTGTCCCAGGACATCAACTACAACGTCATGTTCTCCCAGCGCGGGGTCTACAACCTGTGCCACACGCTGCAGGACATGCGCGACTCCGAGCGCCGGGTCAGCGCCAACCGGCTCAACGGCGTGGACGGCGAACTGCTGAACAGCAAGCAGGTGGCCGACGAGATTCCGCACCTGGACTGCTCCAGGAACACCCGTTATCCGGTTCTCGGCGCCACCGTGCAGCGCCGCGGCGGCGTGGCGCGTCACGATGCCGTGGCCTGGGGCTATGCGCGTGCCGCCGATGCCCTGGGCGTGGACCTGATCCAGCAGACCGAGGTGATCGGCTTTCGCAAGGAAAACGGCGCGGTGGTCGGCGTCGAGACCAACAAGGGCTTCATCGGTGCGCGGCGCGTGGCGTGGTCACCGCCGGCAACTCCGGGCACATGGCCAGGCTGGCCGGCTTTCGCCTGCCCATCGAGTCGCACCCGCTGCAGGCACTGGTGTCCGAGCCGCTCAAGCCGATCATCGACAGCGTGATCATGTCCAACGCGGTGCACGGCTACATCAGCCAGTCGGACAAGGGCGACCTGGTGATCGGCGCCGGCATCGACGGCTGGGTGGGTTACGGCCAGCGCGGTTCGTACCCGGTGATCGAACATACCCTGCAGGCCATCGTCGAGATGTTCCCGATCCTGTCGCGGGTGCGCATGAACCGCCAGTGGGGCGGCATCGTCGACACCACCCCGGACGCCTGCCCGATCATCTCCAAGACCCCGGTGGCGAACATGTTCTTCAACTGCGGCTGGGGCACTGGCGGTTTCAAGGCCACGCCGGGCTCGGGCCACGTGTTCGCCGCGAGCCTGGCCACCGGCGAGATGCATGCACTGGCCAAGCCGTTTTCCATCGACCGTTTCCATAACGGCGCCCTGATCGACGAGCACGGCGCTGCCGCTGTCGCCCACTAACAGGAGACACTCCATGTTGCACATCTTCTGTCCCCACTGCGGCGAGCTGCGCTCCGAGGAAGAATTCCATGCCGCCGGCCAGGCGCACATTCCGCGCCCGCTGGACCCGAATGCCTGCACCGACGAGCAGTGGGGCGACTACCTGTTCTTTCGTGACAACCCGCGCGGCCTGCACCACGAGCTGTGGATCCATGCCGCGGGCTGCCGCCAGTACTTCAACGCCACCCGCGACACCGTGACCTACGAGATTCTCGAAACCTATCCGATTGGTGCCAGGCCCCAGGCGCGCGCCCAGGAAAACGTCCCGCAGCTGGCTGTCACCGGCCAGGGAGAAAAGGTATGAGCCAGCGCTATCGTCTGCCCAACGGCGGTCGTATCGACCGCAGCCAGGTCCTCGACTTCACCTTCAACGGCCAGCGCTACCAGGGCTACCAGGGCGACACCCTGGCCGCCGCGCTGCTGGCCAATGGCGTCGACATCGTGGGGCGCAGCTTCAAGTACTCGCGCCCACGCGGCATCATCGCCGCCGGCAGCGAAGAGCCCAACGCGATCCTGCAGATCGGTGCCAGCGAGGCCACCCAGGTACCCAACGTGCGCGCTACCCAGCAGGCGCTGTACGCCGGCCTGGTGGCCACCAGCACCAACGGCTGGCCCAGCGTGAACACCGACGTGATGGGCATCCTCGGCAAGGTCGGCGGCAAGCTGATGCCGCCGGGGTTCTACTACAAGACGTTCATGTACCCGCAGTCGTTCTGGATGACCTACGAGAAGTACATCCGCAAGGCCGCGGGCCTGGGCCGTTCGCCGCTGGAAAACGACCCGGACAGCTACGACTACATGAACCACCACTGCGATGTGCTGGTGGTCGGCGCAGGCCCCGCCGGGCTGGCTGCGGCACTGGCAGCCGGGCGCAGCGGGGCGCGGGTGATCCTGGCCGACGAGCAGGAGGAGTTCGGCGGCAGCCTGCTCGATACCCGCGAAACCCTCGACGGCCAGCCCGCCGCCGAGTGGGTGGCCAAGGTGATCGACGAGCTGCAGGGCATGCCCGAGGTCACCTTGCTGGCGCGGGCCACGGTCAACGGCTACCACGACCACAACTTCCTCACGATCCACCAGCGCCTCACCGATCACCTGGGCGACCGCGCACCCATCGGCCAGGTGCGCCAGCGCATGCACCGTGTGCGCGCCGGGCGTGTGGTGCTGGCCACCGGTGCCCACGAGCGGCCGCTGGTGTACGGCAACAACGATGTGCCGGGCAACATGCTCGCCGGCGCGGTATCTACCTACGTGCGCCGTTATGGCGTGGCGCCGGGGCGCAAGCTGGTGCTGTCGACCAACAACGATCACGCCTATCGCGTGGCGCTGGACTGGCACGACGCCGGGCTCAAGGTGGTCGCGGTCGCCGATGCGCGGCACAACCCCGTGGCTCGCTGGTGGAGGAGGCACGTGCCAAGGGCATTCGCATCCTCACCTCCAGCGCGGTGATCGAGGCGCGCGGCAGCAAGCATGTGACGGCAGCTCGGGTGGCGGCGATCGACGTGGCCGCACACCAGGTCACCAGCCCCGGCGAATGGCTGGACTGCGACCTGGTGGCGACATCGGGCGGCTACAGCCCGGTGGTGCACCTGGCTTCGCACCTGGGCGGCAAGCCGCTGTGGCGCGACGACATTCTCGGCTTCGTGCCCGGCGACGCGCCGCAGAAGCGCGTGTGCGTGGGTGGCGTCAATGGCGTGTTCGCCCTGGGCGATGCGCTGGCCGACGGGTTCGAAGGCGGCGTGCGTGCGGCCACCGAGGCCGGTTTCAAGGCAGTGGAGGGCGTTCTGCCCAAGGTGCTGGTGCGTCCGGAGGAGCCCACCGTGGCGCTGTTCCAGGTGCCCCATGACCGCAACACCGCGCGGGCACCCAAGCAGTTCGTCGACCAGCAGAACGATGTGACTGCGGCCGCCATCGAACTGGCCACCCGCGAAGGCTTCGAGTCGGTGGAGCACGTCAAGCGCTACACCGCGCTGGGGTTCGGCACCGACCAGGGCAAGCTGGGCAACATCAACGGGCTGGCGATCGCCGCACGCTCGCTGGGCATCGGCATTGCGCAGATGGGCACCACCATGTTTCGCCCCAACTACACGCCGGTGACCTTCGGCGCGGTGGCCGGGCGCCATTGCGGCCACCTGTTCGAGCCGGTGCGCTTCACCGCGCTGCATGCCTGGCATGTGAAGAACGGCGCCGAGTTCGAGGACGTCGGCCAGTGGAAGCGCCCGTGGTATTTCCCCCGCGGCGGCGAAGACCTGCAGGCGGCGGTGGCCCGTGAATGCAAGGCGGTGCGCGACAGCGTCGGCCTGCTGGATGCCTCGACCCTGGGCAAGATCGACATTCAGGGCCCGGACGCCCGTGAGTTCCTCAACCGCATCTACACCAACGCCTGGACCAAGCTCGACGTGGGCAAGGCGCGCTACGGCCTGATGTGCAAGGAAGACGGCATGGTCTTCGACGATGGCGTGACCGCGTGCCTGGGCGACAACCACTTCCTGATGACCACCACCACCGGCGGCGCGGCGCGGGTGCTGCAATGGCTGGAGATCTACCAGCAGACCGAATGGCCAGAGCTGAAGGTGTACTTCACCTCCGTCACCGACCACTGGGCCACGCTGACCCTGTCGGGGCCCAACAGCCGCAAGCTGCTGGCTGAAGTGACCGACATCGACCTGGACAGGGACGCCTTCCCGTTCATGAGCTGGAAGGAGGGCCTGGTGGGCGGGGTGCCGGCGCGGGTGTTCCGCATCTCGTTCACCGGCGAGCTGTCGTATGAAGTGAACGTGCAGGCCAATTACGCGATGGGCGTGCTGGAGCAGATCGTCGCCGCCGGCAAGCCGTACAACCTCACCCCCTATGGCACCGAGACCATGCACGTGCTGCGCGCCGAGAAGGGTTTCATCATTGTTGGCCAGGACACCGACGGCTCGATGACCCCGGACGACCTGAACATGGGTTGGTGCGTGGGGCGCACCAAGCCGTTCTCGTGGATCGGCTGGCGCGGCATGAACCGGGAAGACTGCGTGCGCGAGAACCGCAAGCAGCTGGTGGGGCTCAAGCCGGTGGACCCGAGCCAGTGGTTGCCCGAGGGCGCGCAGCTGGTGCTGGACCCCAAACAGCCGATTCCGATGGACATGGTGGGGCACGTGACCTCGAGCTACGCGAGCAACTCGCTGGGCTATTCGTTTGCCATGGGGGTGGTCAAGGGCGGGCTCAAACGCATGGGCGAGCGGGTGTTTTCGCCGCAGGCCGATGGCAGCGTGATCGAGGCCGAGATCTGCGCCTCGGTGTTCTTTGATCCGAAGGGTGAGCGGCAGAACATCTGATGGTTGCAGGAGCAGCCTTGCTGGCGAAGCGACCACCGCGCACCGGGTTGCAACCGGGTCGCGGGCTTCGCCGGCAAGGCCGGCTCCTCCAAAGAGAGCACAGCACTACTGAATTCAAGGCAGGTATGTAATGAGCGCAATCAACGTCTACCCGCAACGCCCCGAGACTGATGCCAGGGCCGAATCACCCCTGCATCACGCCGACCTGCCCAGCCTGGTCGGCAAGGGCCGCAAGAACCCCGGCGTGACCCTGCGCGAGAAGAAGTTCCTCGGCCACCTGACCCTGCGCGGCAACGCCACGACCCGGCTTTCGTCAGCGGCGTGCAACAGGCGTTGGGCCTGGAACTGCCGGTCGCACTCACCGTGGTCGCCAGTGGCGAGACCTCGCTGCAGTGGATGGGCCCCGACGAGTGGCTGCTGATCGTGCCCGGTGGCGAGGAGCTGGCCGCCGAGCAGAAGCTGCGCGAAGCCCTCGACAGGCAACACATCCAGGTGGTCAACGTCAGCGGCGGACAGACCCTGCTCGAACTGAGCGGGCCCAGGGTGCGCGAGGTGCTGATGAAGTCCACCAGCTACGACGTGCACCCCAACAACTTCCCGGTGGGCAAGGCGGTGGGCACGGTGTTCGCCAAGTCGCAGCTGGTGATCCGGCGCACCGGCGAGGACACCTGGGAGCTGCTGATCCGGCGCAGCTTCAGCGACTACTGGTGGCTGTGGCTGCAGGATGCCTGCGCCGAACATGGCCTGAGCATCGCCTCATGAGCCGTGCGCCGGACACCTGGATCCTTACCGCCGACTGCCCCAGCCTGCTGGGTACGGTGGACGCGGTGACGCGCTACCTGTACGAGCAGCAGTGCTACGTCACCGAGCATCATTCGTTCGATGACCGGCTGTCGGCGCGGTTCTTCATACGGGTGGAGTTTCGCCAGCCCGAGGCATTCGACGAGCAGGCCTTTCGCGCAGGCCTGGCCGCCCGTGGCGAAGCGTTCGGCATGACCTTCGAGCTGACTGCGCCCAGGCACCGGCCCAAGGTGGTGATCATGGTGTCCAAGGCCGATCATTGCCTCAACGACCTGCTGTACCGCCAGCGCATCGGCCAGTTGGCGATGGACGTGGTGGCGGTGATTTCCAACCACCCGGACCTGGAGCCGCTGGCGCACTGGCACCGCATCCCCTATTACCACTTTGCCCTCGACCCGCAGGACAAGCCGGCGCAGGAGCGCAAGGTGCTGCAGGTGATCGAGGCGTCCGGCGCCGAGCTGGTGATCCTTGCGCGCTACATGCAGGTGCTGTCGCCGGAGCTGTGCCGACGCCTGGATGGCTGGGCGATCAACATCCATCACTCGCTGCTGCCGGGGTTCAAGGGCGCCAAGCCGTATCACCAGGCCTACAACAAGGGCGTGAAGCTGGTGGGGGCCACGGCGCATTACATCAACAACGACCTGGACGAGGGCCCGATCATTGCCCAGGGCGTGGAAGCCGTGGATCACAGCCACTACCCTGAAGACCTGATTGCCCGCGGGCGCGATATCGAATGCCTGACGTTGGCGCGGGCGGTGGGGTATCACATCGAGCGGCGGGTGTTTTTGAACGCCAATCGCACGGTGGTGCTGTAGCGGGCGTATCGCGGGTCAAGCCCGCACCCACAGGGACTGTGGGAGCGGGCTTGACCCGCGATGAGGCTCGAAAGACGGACAGAACATTCAGCGCGACATAACAACAATCGAGCGAGGTGAAAGCATGTCTGGCAATCGTGGTGTGGTGTACCTGGGCGCAGGCAAGGTCGAGGTGCAAACAATCCCCTATCCCAAAATGCAGGACCCACGTGGGCGCAAGATCGAACACGGCGTGATCCTGCGGGTGGTCTCCACCAATATCTGCGGCTCCGACCAGCACATGGTGCGCGGTCGTACCACCGCCCAGACCGGCCTGGTGCTGGGGCACGAAATCACCGGCGAGGTCATCGAGAAAGGCCGTGACGTCGAGAACCTGCAACTGGGCGACCTGGTCTCGGTGCCGTTCAACGTGGCCTGCGGGCGCTGCCGCTCGTGCAAGGAACAACACACCGGCGTGTGCCTGAGCGTCAACCCGGCCCGCGCCGGCGGCGCCTACGGCTATGTCGACATGGGCGACTGGACCGGCGGGCAGGCCGAGTATGTGCTGGTGCCCTACGCCGACTTCAACCTGCTCAAGCTGCCCGACCGCGACAAGGCCATGGAGAAGATCCGCGACCTGACCTGCCTCTCCGACATCCTGCCCACCGGCTACCACGGTGCGGTCACCGCAGGTGTCGGCCCCGGCAGCACGGTGTACGTGGCCGGTGCCGGCCCGGTCGGCCTGGCCGCTGCCGCCTCGGCGCGGCTGCTGGGTGCGGCGGTGGTGATCATCGGTGATGTGAACCCGGTACGTCTGGCCCACGCCAAGGCCCAGGGCTTCGAGGTCGCCGACCTGTCCCAGGACACCCCGCTGCACGAACAGATCGCCAACCTGCTGGGCGAGCCGGAGGTGGACTGCGCGGTCGATGCGGTGGGCTTCGAGGCCCGTGGCCACGGGCATGCCGGGGCCCAGCACGAGGCGCCGGCCACGGTGCTCAACTCGCTGATGGGGGTGGTGCGGGTCGCCGGCAAGATCGGCATCCCCGGCCTGTACGTGACCGAAGACCCGGGCGCGGTGGACGCCGCAGCCAAGATGGGCAGCCTGAGCATCCGTTTCGGCCTGGGCTGGGCCAAGTCCCACAGCTTCCACACCGGGCAGACCCCGGTGATGAAGTACAACCGCGCCCTGATGCAGGCCATCATGTGGGACCGCATCAACATCGCCGAGGTGGTCGGCGTGCAGGTCATCAGCCTGGATCAGGCGCCCGAGGGCTACGGCGAGTTCGATGCCGGCGTGCCGAAGAAATTCGTGATCGACCCGCACACGCTGTTCAGCGCAGCGTAAGACCAATGTCTACCCGGTTTCAGGCCCCTGAAGCCGGGCTGACAGACAAATTGTCGCAGTAGCCCGCAATTTTTTGTTACCCTTAAACGTACTAACTGGTTAACAAGCAAGCTACCTAAATGCGCCGACTATGCTCGGGATTGGGTCGGCCAACTGTTGACGGTGGTTTTTCACTACGTTTAGGACGGTAATCACATGAACGAACAGGCAGGTGCTCCGGGCACCGCAAAGTGGCTGCTGGGAGGTCTGGGCATCCTGATCGCCCTGATCGGCCTGGTGCTGGCAGGGGGCGGTGCGTACCTGAGCAGCCTCGGTGGTAGCTGGTACTTCCTTCTGATGGGCCTGGCGATGCTGGTCAGCGGTGTGCTGATCGCGCGGCGCAAGCCGTTGGGCGCCTGGCTGTACGCGGTGGCCCTGGTACTCACCGCGATCTGGGCGGTGTGGGATGCCGGCCTGGACTTCTGGCCGCTGGTCTCGCGGGTACTGACCTTTGCCGTGATCGGCCTGGTCATCGCGCTGGTGTTCCCGAGCCTGCAACGCGCCGACGGTCGTGCGGCCGGGCGTGGCGCGTTCGCGGTGGCCGGTGTGCTGGCCGTTGGCGTGGTCGCCACCCTGGGCTACATGTTCGTGCCCACCCACGTGGTCACCGCCAGCAGCGAGCCTGCGGTGCAGCCGGTCAAGCCGGGCACCGAGCAGAAGGACTGGGCGCACTGGGGCAACACCACCGCCGGCAACCGCTTTGCCGCGCTGGACCAGATCAACAAGGGCAACGTCGACAAGCTGCAGGTGGCCTGGACCTTCCATACCGGTGACGTGCCGCAAAGCACCGGCGCCGGTGCCGAAGACCAGAACACGCCGCTGCAGATCGGCGACAACCTGTATTCCTGCACCGCCTACGGCAAGGTCTTCGCCCTGGACGTGGACACCGGCAAGCAGCGCTGGATGTTCGACCCCAAGGGCAGCGCGCCGAACTGGCAGCGTTGCCGTGGCCTGGGCTACTCCGAAACCCCGCTGGCCGCCGACGCCGGCCCGCAGGCCTGCGCCAAGCGCCTGTTCCTGCCCACCGGCGATGCCCGCCTGATCGCGATCAACGCCGAAAACGGCGAAGCATGTGCCGACTTTGGCGATAACGGCGTGGTCGACCTGAGCGTCGACATGGGCGAGATCAAGCCGGGCTACTACCAGCAGACCTCCACCCCGCTGGTGGCCGGCGATGTGGTGATCGTCGGTGGCCGCGTGGCCGACAACTTCTCCACCGGCGAACCGCCGGGCGTGGTGCGTGCCTATGACGTGCGGACCGGCGAGCTGGCCTGGGCCTGGGACCCGGGCAACCCGAACAACACCAAGCGTCCGCCCGAAGGCCAGACCTACACCCGTGGCACGCCCAACGTGTGGTCGGCGATGTCCTATGACGCCAAGCTGGGCCTGGTGTACCTGCCGACCGGCAACGCCACCCCGGACTTCTTCGCCGGCACCCGTACCGAACTGGACGACAAGTACAGCTCCTCGATCGTGGCGCTGGACGTGAAGAACGGCCAGGTGCGCTGGCACTTCCAGACCACCCACCACGACCTGTGGGACTTCGACCTGCCGGCCCAGCCGCTGCTGTACGACATCCCGGATGACAAGGGTGGCGTGCAACCGGCGCTGGCCCAGGTGACCAAGCAGGGCGAGATCTTCGTGATCAACCGTGAAACCGGCGTGCCGATTGCCAAGGTCGAAGAGAAGCCGGTGCCCCAGGGCAACGTGCCGGGCGAGCGTTATTCGCCGACCCAGCCGTTCTCGGTAGAGATGCCGTCGATCGGCAACCAGACCCTGAAAGAGTCGGACATGTGGGGCGCGACCCCGTTCGACCAACTGCTGTGCCGCATCTCGTTCAAGGGCATGCGCCACGAGGGTGTGTACACCCCTCCAGGGCTGGACCCGGCGTTGCAGTTCCCCGGGTCGCTGGGTGGCATGAACTGGGGTAGCGTGTCGGTCGACCCGACCAGCAACTACATGTTCGTCAACGACATGCGTCTGGGCCTGGCCAACTACATGATCCCGCGTGCAGACATTCCCAAAGGTGCCAGCGGCATCGAGATGGGGGTGGTGCCGCAGGACGGTACGCCGTATGGCGCGATGCGCCAGCGCTTCCTGTCCGCGGCCGGTATTCCGTGCCAGAGGCCGCCGTTCGGCACCATGTCGGCCATCGACCTGAAGACCAGGAAACTGATGTGGCAGGTGCCGGTCGGTACCGTGCAGGACACCGGGCCGCTGGGCATCCGCATGCACCTGCCGATCCCGATCGGCATGCCGACCCTGGGCGCTTCGCTGTCGACCCAGTCGGGCCTGCTGTTCTTTGCCGGCACCCAGGACTTCTACCTGCGTGCGTTCGACTCGGGCAACGGCAACGAGATCTGGAAGGCGCGTCTGCCGGTGGGCAGCCAGTCGGGGCCGATGACCTACGTGTCGCCCAAGACCGGCAAGCAATACATCCTGATCAGTGCTGGCGGTGCGCGTCAGTCGCCGGATCGGGGTGATTACGTGATTGCGTACGCCTTGCCCTAGGGCGGGTTGCCATTCTGTTGCAGGAGCCAGCCTTGCTGGCGAAAGCGGCCACCGCGTACCCCTGGATATCGCGGTGCTGCTTTCGCCG
The DNA here is from genome assembly GCA_007213375.1 of Steinernema feltiae. Lineage (NCBI taxonomy): Eukaryota > Metazoa > Nematoda > Chromadorea > Rhabditida > Steinernematidae > Steinernema > Steinernema feltiae. The sequence goes on from MQUG01000028.1 coordinate 111,700, forward strand.
GCAAGGCCGGCTCCTACAGGCAATGACGGCGGAACATTCGCCGCAGATACGGGTCGAAACCTCGCTTTCCTACGAGGTCCGCCCCATGAAACGTTTCGCACTGCTCTCCCTGCTGGCACTCGCCACCACCTCGGCCCTGGCCTTCAATCTCAACGATGCCGCCAACGCCGTGTCTGCCATGCAAGGCAACAAACAGCAGGACGCTGCCGTTCAAGCCCCGGCCCCCTCGGCCAACCTGCTCAATACCCTGGGCGACCAACTCGATATCACCCCCGAACAGGCCATCGGCGGCACCGGCGCGCTGCTGGGCCTGGCCAGGCATCAGCTCAGCAGCAGCGACTACTCGCAACTGAGCAAGGCCGTGCCCGGCCTTGACCTGCTGTCCGGCGACAATGCCCTGGGCGGCCTCAGCGGCCTGGGCGAGCTGCTCGGCAAGAGCGGCAATTCCTCGGCCCTGAGCAACGCACTGGGCAACGTCAAGGACACCGACGACCTGAACAACGCCTTCGGCGCCCTGGGCATGAACACCGGCATGATCGCCCAGTTCGCCCCGCTGATCCTGCAGTACCTGGGCCAGCAGGGCGTGGCCGGTTCACTGCTGCAGAGCCTGGGCGGCATCTGGGGCACCCCGGCCGCCGTGCCTTCGGTGTAAGCCGGCGGTTTGCCGAGGCGGGGCGGTGTGGTATACGTCCCGCCCCGTTCAAGCAAGGAAGTGCGACCCCGATGTTCATGGATGCCCTGAAGATGTCCCTGCCGGCCGATGCCGTGCTGGGTTTTCTGTTCTACATGGCCGGCGCCGCCATGCTGTTCGCACTCTATGCGTTCATCTATACCCGCCTGACCCCTACAACGAATTTGCCCTGATCCGCGAAGGCAACAGCGCTGCCGCCATCGCCCTGGGCGGTGCGCTGCTGGG